>OY744603.1:55929986-56219986 GCA_963556255.1 Allolobophora icterica | reverse complement strand
AACTGAATATAAGACAACAAATCTGCATGATATATGGTATTTGTAAGTGAACTAAGTTGGACACGGCATAATTTGAACATCAGCGTTCTAATAAGGACGCCCTGGGCTGCAATATTTGAACGCGTGCGTTCAACCATCGAATATGATGAATACTAATCATGTAGTCGTCCGCGAAGTCGTGACCTTTCAAGAAATAGTTCGATAAGGTTTGTTACGTATTCAGTCTGGCAAACACAAGATATGTTAATAATCTTGTGTTTCGTTTTGTTGATAATGTATTCTTTTCAATGTAGCAAAGCAGACTAAACCATTCGCCCATCGAAGCACAACCAAAAAGCTCATGAATATTAATGATGTATACGTACGCGACCCGTTTTCGACCTTTGGCGGTTACATGTTTTGAAATACAGCGTTGGGTGTTATTTTCAACGAATTTGCGGAAAAAAGACATCTTTTGGATATGTTAATTTTGTGTATAAAATTTTGGTGAAACTACACAGGCATGATTATGCCTCCACACGAAAGACGCAATTGTAAGCTCATATAATATTCAATATCAAATTACAAAATGCTTTAAAACGATGTAGTCATCTTATTTCTTGCAATATCGCAACTTCTGATTTCTCGGTTTCATTGATGAAAAAGGTAATCAACCCATTTAGCACTTACCAGGAATATTAATTGCTGTCGGTGTGGTTCTTGTTTTTTGGGACCAATTTATTCTCATGTGTCAAGGCTCATAAGGCCAGCTCACGTCACCACAGAGCAAGTTTCAGAGTGGCATGCCAAACAGGTTCATCCGGGTATGCAACAAAGAAATGGAACAATTTCAAAGTGCATGTACATCGTCATCACAAACTTGTCATAAATGCTGCTTGAAATTTCGCTGATGAAGGGTCAGAGCCTTCAAGTGATGAGGGCGAATTCGGTAGCACTTGGTGTTTTAGTGTCTGGATTTGATGTTTATTATTATTATTCGGTATTTGCACTGGAATGGCATGCCAAACATAATATTTGTGAGTCTCCTAAAGGTAAACATGGTCATAACAGCAGTGATGGGTTCATTCATGACTTCTGTGATGGAGATTATATTAAGATGAATGCATTTTTCAATTATAATCCTCAGGCTTTGCAACTGGTATTAACTGTGATGACTTGAAGATTGCGTTTTTGTTTCTTTTGTTTCTTTACAGCTTAAGAAATGTAAAGCTGATATTAGAGTTCATTATTAAATAGAAATTGTTAACTGTTAGATAATAGATGGGATCCCAAAAGTCTGTTTAGAACACATAAATATCATTACAATATATGGTCTGTCTTTTATAGGGTGCTGGCCAAATGTCACCCGTTGTGCAGTTCATAGAGTACGAGACACATTTCAGATGCGGAAGTGGGAAGGAAAGAGGCAGGCGTTTTCAAGCTTCCTCTGTAATAGTTATGTTGAAGGTCAGTAACAGTTGATCAGTTGATTCAGAAATTTTCCTGTTGTCTCATTTTTATCACAATTTCTCTGCTAAATATTTACATGAAATGCAAGGAACAATTCTATGTGACATAGTGGAAATAAATAGTTAATAATCATAGCCTTTAAATTACTTTTGAATGTAAGTTCTTTTCAAAGATATAAACACAACAGTCTAATGTTGAATGTTCATGTCATTTCATAAACTAAAATTGATATGTCATTTAAACTGCTATACTTGATATTTGCAAGCCATCCACTATGCCTAAACTATATATATCACAACGATGACTAAAATTGCATATCTTTGTCTCTGCCTCTTTCAACCTATATATGTGCTCAATCAAACTTCATCTATTACAGTTTTGTATATACTGTATAGTACCAGTCATTTTGAATGTTGTGCTCTTTGTCTCAGGTCATTGCAGACAATGCTGTGGCACAGTCTTTGGAGACAGTGGAGAGTGAACCCCTGCTTATCGTTGTTCTGACAGTGGGCAACGACATAACCAGCATTTTCATCTTGGATGACACAGCTGTGATTAAAGTGCCAAAGACGGATATTCTGAATGCCACCCAGCTGCTGCTTGTCTCTTTCTCTGTTTTTGATCTAGAATAACCTAGGGTTTATTCTAATTTTTTTGGTGGTCTCCGGACTATGACAATTGTTGAGCCTTATATGAAGAACACCAACAAACAGTGCAAATGTTTCGTTAAGATACTGCATGTTATGGAAACTTTGCCGGAGTCATTACCTGATAATTAACTATGTCTATATATATATCCTGTGACACTGAGAAAATCTTAATCATTATTGGGGGGGATTTTCAGTGTGCTAAAGTTGAATGTGGAATTGGAATGTTTACAATTATCATCATTGTCAATGTCATTGTTGCAATATTCATTTCTAGTTAATATATATGATAGTTTCTTAATATATATGATAGTTCCTTGAAATTCCATGTATGGTTTAATATTTGATTAGCACAGTTTGGATTTAAATTGAAATATCCTTGAGACTTGCTTATTGCTCATCTACACACACACACACACACACACGCACACACACACACACACACATATATGTATATGTATGTATATATATATATATATATATATATATGACATCCGGAGGGAGGGTCAGGCAAATGCAGACAAGGGGAGGGGTTATGGCTTAAAGCAGACGTTTAGATACATGATTGTACAAAGATTTTAGTTCAGCCTGTGCTTTAAGCACCAACTTAAGTTATTACGGCATACATTGATTTAAGTTATTGCAGCTTTCAGTGCAGTAATTGATGTTTGCAAACTTGTTTTACTTTAAAATTTTACATAGCAAGTATATACTCAGACATTGCGTATATGTTGGGGACACTAGTGTTCATGAAGCGCACATTGTTGTGTTCCGTTCATGAGCACTGGTGTTCAGACCAGGTTTGAACGCCCGGACGCGTTCTTTTAGTGTTACATTTACGCGTTAAGCATTTGAACGCGTCATGCGTTCAAGAGTAGAACATGTATCAAGCGTTTAAAATCGTAACCACTAGTGTTCAAAAATGTAATGCTACCGTTAACATTTAATACGCCCGGACGCGTTCTATTAGTGTTACATTTACGCGTTAAGTATTTGAACGCGTCATGCGTTCAAGAGTAGAACATCTATCAAGCGTTTAAAATCGTAACACTAGTGTTCAAAAATGTAATGCTACCGTTAACATTTAATACGCCCGGACGCGTTCTATTAGTGTTACATTTACGCGTTCAAAAATGTGTTCTAGTTGTGAACACTCGGCTTTAGAGTGTAGCTGTAAACCCGTGAAAAATCACGGTATATAAAAAACAATTATTATTTTGCAGTGATAACAATAACGTCATATTATAGGCCTATAGCCGTCGTCAAGACAACCGTCAAGACAACCGTCGCCAAGGCGGCAGTATAGTGACGTCACAATAGTGTTTGTTTACGGGACAGACAGACAGACAGACAGACGTACAACGGTTATTATGTAAGTTGATGTGTTATATATATATATAATTATATATATCGCTTGTAGTACGTGCCAGTCAACTCTACAGTTAAGACACCTTTTTATGAAGTTAGGTGTATATGGTAGGAAAGTATGAGTTTGGGAATGTTCGAATATTTTTGCCATAAACTTGTGTGTGTGTGTGTGTGTGTGTGTGTGTGTGTGTGTGTGTGTGTGTGTGTGTGTGTGTGTGTGTGTGTGTGTGTGTGTGTGTGTGTGTGTGTGTGTGTGTGTGTGTGTGTGTGTGTGTGTGTGTGTGTGTGTGTGTGTGTGTGTGTGTGTGTGTGTGTGTGTGTGTGTGTGTGTGTGTGTGTGTGTGTGTGTGTGTGTGTGTGTGTGTGTGTGTGTAACTCCTAGTTAGACGGAAGGAGGGAAGAGGAGTTTCGTAATAGTTGTTTAAGCCAAAAGAACGAATCATGTTGTCTCGTGAGTTGGTAACTGACGAGTTGGATCGTTGCTTGAGCAGAGACTGAAGGGTCAATATTTGGTTTGAAAGAGATGTTTGACCGTTTAATTTGACGGAAAGAGACAGCAATTTCGTACGGGTCTTGGAGAGCCAGTTCCAAAGATAGTTCATTTGTAGAAAAAACTGTTGAAGAGAAGACGCTCCCTGCCGACGTCTCATGCAAACATACATGCAAGCATACATGCATACATACATATATACATAAATGCATACGTGCCTGTATATGTATACGTACATATATACATGTATTCATGCAGATTGTAGCGAATACTATTTCTTATCAAATAACTTGTTATTTAATTCAATAATTAAATTAAGGTTTAGTATAAGATAGCTAATGTAAGCGGCGTTTATCTAAAGAAAAGCGGTGCTATATAAATAAAACTTAGTTTAAGTAAACAGCCGTTGAGCCGATGTTGATATGATGACGTGGAAGGAGATACTACGTATGCGTTACCATAGCAACCGGAGAAGCGAACCAATGAAATGTCGTGGGGCAGTGTTCGAATGGACATGAAACAGTTATGGCGACCGTCGTGATTCGTTCACGATAGACGTTTTGAATTGAACGTTGATTCGTTAGCCAAATAACGAATAATTCATCGAATCTGTGTGCTCACCGGTAAGCCACAGAAGTAACACTTACAGCGCTCGTTTTGCTGTAAGTTCTTCGATTGAAGTTGAGTTCTAAGAAACGATCGAACTGTTACGATTACTGTTTGACTGCCAAAGGTCAAGTGGAATAAACTGACTTTCGTACAGTATTCGAAATCGTCATCGCCTACGATAGTTGAAGGGATTTATGCGATTCAAACAATGCGATACTACAAAGAAGATCTACCTATCTACAGCCTAGAAATGGACATGGTTGGGACAATGCAAGATACGATCTCACAGCGATCTGTGGAGATGGTCTGACAATTTACTCTACGACGGCTCAGATAAGGAATATAATAAAATTAATCCTTAAGTTAAATACGCCGCTTTTAAGTAGATAAGGTTTATTTGCTTGTAAAATGGAAATAATTGTCTTATTTTAATATACATATATTGCATCAAATCTAAAGAAACGATTGTTGTTCATTGAATGTATTTGTACATTAGATGTGATGTGAATGTTTATCTTCAATTCCTGGCACGAACGCTAAAGTACAATTATATATAATATAATCGCTACACAGATATATATATATATATATATATATATATTGAGAGTGAGAGATAGAGAGAGTAATGATGATGTTGGTGACCGTCTGGTGAGCTGATGCGGTTGATGGTTATACACCGTACGTGTCTCAAAATAAACTGTGCAAAATTGTTTCTGTCAGAACTTCGTCAAATTTCCATCAGTTTAAAAAATTTTTGGTAGGTAGATGGCAAAATGGCTGAAATTTTATGCTATACATAAATTTTCCACCTCACCTGACTCATGTCACCGCACTACCTTGTTAAACACAGATGTACCAATTTCTTATATAACGCTTAAATTTTAACAACTAACGTCTCGAAACTTGGCTGCACTGAAATCCATTTAATCGAGACAGGTGTCAATGTGAATGGGGCCTACTATCGCGACAACCTTCTTGCCCAGAAGCTACTGCCAGACATACGCCGGATATCCCAGGGCGAGTTTTTTGTCTTTCAACAGGATGGCGCATCGAGCACGCGACACTGTCTCTTTCCTTGAGCGAGAAACGCCCGACTTCATACCTCCAACACTGTGGCCGCCGAATTCACCGGATCTTAACCCAGTCGACTATAGCATATGGAGTGTGCTGCAGGAAAAGGTTTACCGCTTCAGGATAGCCAACGTCGACGAACTCAAAATGCGTCTGATCGACGATTGGGCGCGCTTTGACCAGTCGATCGTTGATGCTGCTATCAGTCAGACTGAGTCAGTGGCGTTGCCATCTAAGCGCTTGTGTCCGTGTAAGCGGGGCACATTTCGAGCACCAATTCTAACACTTTTAAGCAGATCTGTCATAACAATTAAAAACCCTGCTAAGTAAACCATATTTTACTTTACTGCGTGCTAATTAAGTCGTCAGATAGTTTGTTGCATGTAATAAGATTTAAGCGTTATATAAGAAATTGGCACATCTGTGTTTAACAAGGTAGTGCGATGACGTGAGTCAGGTGAGGTGGAAAATTTATGTATAGCATAAAATTTCAGCCATTTTGCCATCTACCTACCAAAAATTATTAAAATTGGTGGAAATTTGACGAAGTTCTGACAGAAACAATTTTGCACAGTTTATTTTGAGACACGGTGTATATCCTTCCTGATTAAACCCATATAAACGCATCTGTCGACGAAAGCTCAGCATCACCGTCGCCTCTGCAGCATCAGCAATCTGTGAAATCTCCCGCCTGTCCACCCATCTCTCTCTCTCTCTCCACGTCCGACCTTATCCCTTTCCCCATCTTCGTGTTCAAAATGGCTGCTGGATAAACTGCACAGACTGACATCACAAAGAGCGTTACGTCCGTATACGACTGTGATCCGTTTACCAGACAAATTCTGACTCTGTCGAATGTATTATGAGCGTTGATGTGTAGCCTGGTGATATATACTTCAGTCTAATGATTACGGACATCTGACTTAATGTATACTACTCTTGTGATATATACTCCGACCCAATGATTTCGGACATGTGCCTTAACTGTATACTCTTGAAATACACACTCCTGTCCAAGGATTTCGGACATGTGCCTTAACTGTATACTCTTGAAATATATACTCCTGTCCAAGGATTTCGGACATGTGCCTTAACTGTATACTCTTGAAATATACACTCCTGTCCAAGGATTTCGGACATGTGCCTTAACTGTATACTCTTGAAATATATACTCCTGTCCAAGGATTTCGGACATGTGCTGTGAACTGAGTTTTGTGTACAGTCTTGCAGTGCGAGATATTTAGCGTATATATTTAGTGCGCTTACTTTAGTTTCACGTGTATATGTATCTATGATAGATGTATAACGTTTAGTCTTAGTGACACGCGCGGCCGGCCGATATCGGCAGCGGCGCGCTATATGTATATTATTAGATTTCGCTTGTGCGCACAGAAGACAGGTGTGTCAAGAGGCGCGAAGAATTATGCTGACTAGAGAAGTTTGAATTCGAGTGTGTTCGCTGTAGTAGTGTGGCTGACTAGTTGAGTTGTAATCGAATTGAGTTCTGTCTGTTTGTTTCTTATTAAACTGAAAAGATATTAAACTGTGTTGCTGATTAATTCAGGTTATACTTATACGTAGAATTAGTGTTCAAAAGGTGAACGTTAAATAGGCGTTAAGTTGAAAGAGAACAAGGATTTAATCAGAAGGATTGTCAACGGAAGGATTGGGTTGACATTATTGGTGGCAGCGTCGGTGTGGATAAAAACTCACGGTGGAATAGCGTTGGTGTGGATAAATACTCACGGTGGATAAATACTCACGGTGGAATAAATACTCACGGTGGAATAAATACTCACGGTGGATATAAATTCTCGGTGGATTAAAATTCACGTTATCACCTCCTTCGGCGGATAGAAGAATCTACGACGGTGTTAGAAGAATCTACGACGGTGATAAAAGAATTTACGCGTTGTTGCTGTGTGACGTGTCTACGATATCAACGACGGTGGAACACGAGAAACGGTATAAAAATTTCGTTGTTTTCCACGAACAAATACAAAAGAAATCCCGTTTGTTTATCGATTCACACACCAAGAAAAACCGTGACTTCTTTGAAAAGAGAAATCACCAAAGTAAACAAGTAAGATGGAGAAACTAAGTGCTGAAAGACAAGCAGATATTAAGAAGATGTCTACGGAAAGGCTGAAACAGCGTTTGTTGAAAGCCGGTTTTAAAGAAGAACAATTAGAAGGTATGTCACGTGGTGACATGATACAGGAACTCGCTGAAGTGTGGGTGAAAGAAGAAGTCGAAGAAGAAGGTGCCGTTGGCGGTGCCGTAGAAAAGGCTATTGAAAAACCTCCTGCGCCTATGTCTATGGAGATGTTGATGCAGTGGATGATGATGAAAGAAGATAGGGAGGAGAAACGGAGACAAGAAGAGAAAGAGATAAGACAGGAAGAATTGCGTCGTCAGAGAGAGAAAGAAGAGAAAGCAGAGCTTGCAAGGCAAGAAGAATTGCGCTTGCAGCGAGAGAAAGAAGAGAAAGCGGAACTTGCAAGGCAAGAAGAATTGCGCTTGCAGCGAGAGAAAGAAGAGAAAGCAGAACGTTTGCAGAGAGAGAAGGAAGAGAAAGAATTGCGCTTGCAGCGAGAGAAGGAAGAGAAAGCGGAACTTGCAAGGCAAGAGGAATTGCGTCTGCAAAGAGAGAGAGAAGATAAAGCAGAACAAGTGCGTAAGGCAGAACTTGAATTGCAAAAGAATCAGTTTGAGATTCAGTTAGAACAGTTGAAAAGAGATAGGGAAGATGCTGAAAGAAGAAGATTGGAGCAGATGATTGAATTTGAAAAAGCTAGAAAAAGTGATGAAGAGGTACGTCAGCAACAGATTGAAGCAAAGAGAATGCGTGAAGAAGAAAAAGAAAAAGCGCGAACGTTAGAGTTAGAACGCGCAGAACAGATAAGACAAGAAGAACTCAAATTTCAGAAAGAAAGTTTGGAAAAGGCAGAGACAGAAAGACAAGAAAGTCTGAAACTGGAGAAATCAAAATTGACATTGAAAGAAACGCAAATGAGAGAAGAACGGGAAGCTGAGAGAAGGAAGCAGCAAGAAAGTGAAACTTTGGTGTCAAAAATTAAGAAAATAGGTGATGCAATGAAGCATGTATTGCCTCAAATGCCAACTGATATGATGGAGGTGCCATTATATTTTGAAACAGTCGAGAACGCGTTTCGCAGTTTTGCTGTGGAAAAGCCGTTTTGGGTTAAATTATTACTACCATTGATGACGCCGAAAGCTCGAACCGTTCTGAATAGATTGTCATACGATGATCTAGACAATTATGATAGAGTCAAGCAGCACTTATTAAAAGAATTTAAGTTGACTTCGAGAGAATACAGAGCCAGATTTGTGGATGCTAAGAAGACAACAGAAGAGACTTATACGATGTTTACGGCAAGACTGAAGAACTTGCTAAACTATTACGTGAGAAGTCGAAACGTGAACAGAGAGTATGATACGCTCTTTGATTTGTTGGTAGCGGATAAGCTAAAAGAATGTTTACCGCCAGGTCCACTACAGTTTGTATTGTCGAAGGAAGGAACTGACTGTCTCCAAGCTAGTGCAGTGGCAGACCTAGCAGACATTCATGTAAACAATCGAATTGGGTTTGCGGTCCCAAATATAAACAGTTATCCTTCTCAACGTTCCGTAAACCAAAGCCAGAGTGGAAAGTGGAGAAGTAATCCAGGAACAGGGAATCAGTTCAAAGGTAAAGAAGTCAAGGCTAGTGTCCCTGTACCCAATGAGACCAGAGAAGTGACGTTTGGTCGTCAGGGATTTAACAAATCGTCAGCGCCGTTCGCCAAGAGGGAAGGCAACACATCGTTTACGCAGTATAAGAGAAATGAAGGAAATGAAAAACGAGGCATGGTTGTGAAGCGTTGTCACAACTGTGGTTCAGACAAACATTTGGTTAAATTTTGTCCAGTTCCAGTGGCAGCAGCTAGTTCTAGCAGAAATCAAGAACACACAAGGGTGAATTTGATTCAAGTGGTTAGTGATACAGGTAATCAAACCACGGGTCAAGAAAACCAAGAGACTGAAGTAAAGTCAGTAATGAAATGTGGTATTCAAAAAGGAATTCTATTGGATGCTGAAATTCAGAGAGAAGTCATAGGAAAAGATGACAGTCGAATATTGAAGAAATCGTTCTTGCAATATGTCGAGGTTGAAATTCGTGCAGTAGACGGTAAAGAGCCAGTGAAAGTCAAAGCACTGAGCGACTCGGGAGCAGAAATTCCGGTGATTAGTGAAGAATTACTGGAAGGCATGAAGGTGGAACAAATTGGAAAAGTGAATTTGCAATGTGTGGCAGGAGATGCCATTCCTGCGAAGTTAGTGAAAGTCGATGTTAGACTGTGTGGTAGTGACGTGGAAGAAGAGGGATTTCCGCGTAAAATCCAGTGTTCACTTACACCTTATGTCACCTTGATGTGTGCTAGTATTGCAAAGATGGGCAGTACAGAAAGATTCTTGTTGCATCCAGAGATAATTGCCGAATTAAAAGCCGTACCACAGATGAAGGTCAAAACGATACAAGGAGATGTGAGTGTACAAGCAAATGTAATGACGAGAGCGCAGAGTCGGAAACAGGAAATGGTAGATGTTGATGAGAAGAGTGAAACTGAAAGTTCAAGTGATGAGGAAAACGACAGTAATGAGCAACGAAGCTTATCGCGAGATGGTATAACATCAGAGATGAACGAGCAAGAGATGGCTGCATGCGAGAATGGCACATTAAATGAAACGGAAGAAGACAATGAATGTGATGTGGGGATAGGAGACTTGTATAGAGATGAAGAGATGGATGAAGAACAAAAGGTGCAGATTGCCGATTCGAAGAAGTTCGAAGAGCAACAGAGAAATGATGAATCGTTGAAGCCGTGGTGGAAGTTAGCACAAGAGAAAGAATCTGAATTCTGTGTGATCAACGGTTTATTGCATAAGAAATATCAGATATTAGACCAGACGATATATCAACTAGTGTTACCAAAAGAGAGACGAATTAAAGTGATGGAATTGGCGCATGAATCGGTATTTGGAGGACATCTAGGAGAAGAGAAAACAAGAGAACGAATAAAATTATCTTTTGTATGGCCAAAGATGAGAAGAGACATTGTGAAATTTTGTAAGTCTTGCGAGAAATGTCAACTAAAGGCAAGGAGTCTGGTGATGGATAGAGTGCCTATCACTCCAGTCTCAAGAGAAGAGGTCGCCTTCAGGAGAATGACAATGGACCTAATAGACAACCCGAGGAAATGGCACAAGAAAATTCCTTTTCACGAAAAGCATTTGAAAGAACTCAAAGAAACTACGGAGAAAGCATTATTGTTTGCAGAATCTTACTCTCAAGAAAAGCAGTTACAATACCTAAATCAGTATAACAAGAGAGCAAGGCACAAAGGAATTTGCAGCATATCGTATTCCTTTGATTTATCGAGCAGAAGTGGAACGTCAGATCAAAGAAATGTTAAAAACAAACATTATCAAACCATCATCGAGCAGAATGGCAAGCCCTTTGGTTATTGTTAAAAAGAAAGACGGATCTTTAAGACTTGCCTGTGACTACAGATACATTAACTCATTCACAGTGGATTGTAAATATCCGATGCCGATTGTCAGAGACGTTTTGAACAAAGTTGGAAAGTCTAATGTGATTTCTATTTTGGACTGTCGAAGTGCTTATTGGACTTGTCCTGTAAAACAATCTGATCAATGGAAGACAGCTTTTGTAACACATAATGGACTGTATGAATTTACTCGTGTTCCTTTTGGAATGATAAATTCAGGACGAACTTTTGTTAAGGCGATAAATTTAGTTTTACAGCCTATAAATGACTTTGCAGAACCGTATGTTGATGACATTGCTGTGCATTCTGACAGTTGGAAAGTTCACTTGCAGCATCTAGATGCATTTTTGATGCAAATGAGATTGCATAACGTTACTTTGAATTTGAAAAAATGCATATTTGGTAAGAGTGAGGTAAGGTTTATCGGTCATGTGGTTGGGTCTGGTAAGATAAAGATGAATCCAGACAGAATTGAAAGTTTGACTAATTTGAAGATCCCAGAAACTAAGAAGCAAGTTAAGCAACTGCTTGGATTTTTTAATTATTACAGACAGTTTATTAAGGACTTTGCACAGATTGCGAAACCTTTATCTGATTTAACTAGTAAACGTGTTTCTGATAAGATTGATTGGACTGTTGAACATCAGCAAGCATTTGATTTACTTAAAGAGGCTGTGCGATCCAAAGTAGTGTTATATGTTTTTGAAGTGGGAAAACCATTCAATTTGTACTGCGATAGTAGTGACTTTGCAGTTGGGGCTGTTTTAACACAGATGGACGACAAGGGAATAGAACGCCCTGTGTCATTTATCAGTCAGAAATTAACTGATACCCAGAAGAGATGGGCTACTGTGGAAAAGGAAGCCTATGCTATTGTTTGGGCTCTAAACAAGTTAAAAGAAATTATAATTGGATCGAAAATTTTCATTTTTACTGATCACAATCCTCTTACATATTTGACTGAGTCAATGTCTAAGTCTGCTAAACTTGTGCGTTGGGCGTTAGCCTTACAAACTTTTGATGTTGAGGTGAAGTACAAGAAGGGCAGATTGAATGTTATTGCTGATTGTTTGTCAAGGTTATAAGTAATCGTAAGACTGTTCATTAATTAGTTAGATATATATATATGTTTCATGTATTTTGGTAATTTCGCAAATTTTGAAATTTAATTTGCTCAATTCCAGAAAAAGGAAGGAGGTAATGTGAACTGAGTTTTGTGTACAGTCTTGCAGTGCGAGATATTTAGCGTATATATTTAGTGCGCTTACTTTAGTTTCACGTGTATATGTATCTATGATAGATGTATAACGTTTAGTCTTAGTGACACGCGCGGCCGGCCGATATCGGCAGCGGCGCGCTATATGTATATTATTAGATTTCGCTTGTGCGCACAGAAGACAGGTGTGTCAAGAGGCGCGAAGAATTATGCTGACTAGAGAAGTTTGAATTCGAGTGTGTTCGCTGTAGTAGTGTGGCTGACTAGTTGAGTTGTAATCGAATTGAGTTCTGTCTGTTTGTTTCTTATTAAACTGAAAAGATATTAAACTGTGTTGCTGATTAATTCAGGTTATACTTATACGTAGAATTAGTGTTCAAAAGGTGAACGTTAAATAGGCGTTAAGTTGAAAGAGAACAAGGATTTAATCAGAAGGATTGTCAACGGAAGGATTGGGTTGACATGTGCCTTAACTGTATACTCTTGAAATATATACTCCTGTCCAAGGATTTCGGACATGTGCCTTAACTGTATACTCTTGAAATATATACTCCTGTCCAAGGATTTCGGACATGTGCTTTAACTGTGTATACTCTGGAAATATATACTCCTGTCCAAGGATTTCGGACATATGACTTAATGTCGAGCAAACATATTGTAGTGAATATATACTCTGGCCGTGTGTACTTCCTGACAATGGGATCTGTCTGTCATTCGTCGTCCTGTAGAGAATTCTGGCTGTTGAGCTATGCCTGATCTCATCCCTGCAATTTGTCAATGCCATGTGTGGGGGATAATCCAGGGTACACACAGATGGGCCTTTGTCAGACCAACGGATGAACGATAATGCGTTCGCATGGAGTTGATTTAGACTCTCTGTAAGGCTGTTGCTTCACTGCCGAGAGAAATATAATATAGGGCCTAATGAACATATCCACATATACGCATTTAACGAGCTGATAAACAGTGAAACTTTACTTCGTTAAAAATAAATATATGTCCACGATGAATGATTGGAGAGTTTAATCCGCACCTCAGTCAGCAAGCAGACACATGTCAACAAAGCATCTACACACAACTGATCATTTTAATAACCATAGGCGTTGAGTATTACAGAAGGAGTTGCTGGAGATTTGGTTTGAACCAAGATCGGGTCAGACGATGGTTCCAGTTTAATTCGAAAATAATGAAGAAACGAAACCTTGAAATACCTTACGATGCGTACAATTTAATTCAGAAGTAATGAATAACAATAGATTGAAATACCTCACAATACCTAGACAAATCCATTCCTAAAGCCACAGTGTTCTTCGCGTTTTAGTCCGCGAGGTAAATCTAAGCTGCAGGAATAAACACCCGCTAACGACGCAACAGCCTCGCCGGCTCCCACGAGAAAACTAAAATCGTATTGAACCAGGTGCAGTTATCTCTAACCAGTAAACCTCGTCTGGCACATGCTCCGTCGACGAGGCGAGATGCGTGACGACATTGTGTTTACAGTTGCAGAAGATGAGGCTTCTTTCTATGTGCCAATGTCTGCGACTCTCAACTTTCTCTGAAATGGCCATCTGGCGACAGTCTTCTGTCTTCTCCATCCGTTCTTCATTCCTTCCTCCCTCTACTCCTGCGCCACCACACGACCATCTCGTCAACGAGTCTCAATGTAACACAACGCTGTCTTCTCGGCTTGACCTCCCCGGATTCTGACCTGGCACCGAAATGGACCAAACAGCCTGGCTGTAGTGGACATGATTTCATATCTGGTCTCCCTGACGTGCCATTTGTGTGACGCTGAGAAATGTCTGAGATTAACATTACATTACATTATATTACGGATGTCCATACGTCCTTCCTTCCATCAGTTCGTCCTTGCATCTGTTCTTTCGTCCTTTCTTCCACCAGTCTTTCTGTCCTTCCAATCGTCCTTTCTACCTTACACCCTATTTTGTCCTTCCACCGGTCTTTCGTCCTTCCAATAGTCTTTTGTCCTTCCACCGTAATTTCGTCCTTCAACCGGTCCTTAAAATCCGTCCACCCTTTCATCTACAATATCATGTGACGTAATAGCAGATTTATATAGCGCCGATATATGCCATAAATGAACCGAATTGACTTCGCACACTGGTGCTGCCGACGTAGGTAATGACTGACAGACATTACGCGGACTATAAAGACAGACACGCGCAGACACAGACAGGCAGCCTGACATACAGGGAGTCAAACAGATAGAGACGGACAGAGAAGCAACCACATAGACAGACCGAGACACCATCAAAACTGCTCTGCTTGGTCAGGCTTCCATAAAGGACCGTAAATTAAAATGTCAATCATAAACCTAAAGGACAAACTTTATAAACGACCATCAGATGATGTCAACCACGGTCATTGCCTGCCCGCCCGCCCGCCCGCCAATAACACGATATATGTATAATATATATATATATATATATATATATATATATATATATATATATATATATATATATATGTATATATATATATGTATAATATATATATATATTGTGTTACTATCTATATATTTATCTATATTGCAATCTATATCTGTCTACATGTCTGTCTGTCTATCTGTCTGTCTATCTATCTGTCTATCTATATGTCTGTCTATCTGTCTGTCTATATGTCTGTCTCTCTGTCTGTCTGTCAATCTATCTATCTACGCATCTATCTATCTATCTACCTATCTATGTCATTCTCTGTCTCTGCCTGTCTCTGTTTCTGTCTGTCTGTCTGTCTGTCTGTTTGTCTGTTTATCTGTCTTTCTATCAATTTTGCTGTCCTTTATTTCATCTTTTCCTTCCACTCTATAATTTGACTACACGTCTGCATGCCTGCCTATATGCCAGTCCAGGGTGAGAATTGTCGGGGGTTTGGGGGGTTCAACCCCCTAGTCTTTCTTAGGACTCCATAGTAAAGTCTTCATTGCACACCCAAACTCCACATGAATCAAGGTCTAACCCCCCCCAGTCTTTTTTCTACAATTCTCATACTGTGCCAGTCTGCCTAAGTGTTTGCCTATAAACCTGTCTGTTCGTCCGTCCGTCAGTCTGTCATTCTGTCATTCTATATGCCTGGCTGCCTGCCTGCATGTCTGTGTGTCTGTCTGTCCAGCTGTGTTCCGTTTGTTTGTGCTTTACAATCAGTTTGTCTTTCCATCTGGGCGCCTGTATTTCGATCTTCCGGTTTGTCTAATTATCTGTCGGTCTATCACTCTCTATGACTCCCCTAATGCCTCTCCGTCTGTTTATCTTTCTGTCTCTCACTGCCTGGTTGTGTCTGCATATATTAAGCGAATGGTTGTTTGCATCATTTATGAACGCTGGAGGAAATGTTGCTGTCATTTCTATACAGACAAATTCCAATCTCGCAGCTTCAACTACCAAACAATATTGCTTCAATTCGGGTCAAATTAGTACAGTGTGGTAAAAAAACCGATGTAGCCACGTTATTCTCATCATCATCGTCGTCGTCGTCGTCATCATCGTCGTCGTCGTCGTCATCATCGTCGTCGTCGTCATAATCGTCGTCGTTGTCATCGTCGTCGTTGTCATCGTCGTCGTTGTCATCGTCGTCGTTGTCGTCGTCGTCGTCGTCGTCGTCGTCCTCATCATCATCATCATCATCATCGTCATCATCATCATCATCATCATCATCATCATCATCATCATCATCATCATCATCATCATCATCATAACCACCACTATCACCGATATCACCACCATCAACATCGACATCGTCGTCGTCTTCGTCGTCATCAACATTATCATCATCATAACCACTACCATCACTACCACCCCGTCATTTTCATCATCATCATAATCATTACCCTCCTTCTCCTCCTCCTCCTCATCATAGCCATTATCATCATCATCATCATCACCACCACCACCACCGACATCACCACCATCATCGCCACCATCATTACCACCATCGTCATCGTCGTCTTCGTAGTCATCATCATCATCACCACCATCACCATCATTATCATCGCCACCACCACCACCACCGCCGCCACCACCACCATTACCACCATCATCACCACCCTCATAATTATCATCACTATCGTCATCATCATCATCGTCAGTGACCGTAGGCATAAACTTGCAACTAGATGAGTATAGAAAAATATATACAGTACTGACGCAACTCTCCCAAAATATGTTGCTTTAATTCGGGTCAAACTAGTACGGTGTGGTCTAAAAATACGGATGTAACCATCATCATCATCATCATCACCACTATCATCATCACTCACCATCAATATCATCATCATAATAATAATAGCAATAATACTCATAGTTGTCGTCTTGGTCATCATGATCATCATCAGTGATCGTAGGCGTAAACATAAACTTTCGACGACGTAAATAGATGAGTAAATATAGTAATGACGCAAGTCCTCCAGTAAACAAGTACACAACGTCCACGTTCAGGTCTGTCCCTGTTGTCTGTCTCTGTCTGTCCCTGTCTGTCTCTGTCTGTCCCTGCCTGTCTCTGTCTGTCCCTATCTGTCTCTGTCTGTCCCTGCCTGTCTCTGTCTGTCTCTGTCTGTCCCTGTCTGTCTCTGTCTGTCCCTGCCTGTCTCTTGTCTGTCCCTGTCTGTCTCTGTCTGTCCCTGCCTGTCTCTGTCTGTTTCTGTCTGTCCCTGTCTGTCTCTGGCTGTCTATGTCTGTGTGTCTCAAACTCTGGTCTTGGTATATGTGTCTTTCTTGATGTGTGCATGTGCATGCAACATTTCTTATTCAGCTTGCGTGTGATTGCATCTGTCTATCTGTCTGTCTGTCTGTCCCAGTCTGTCAATCTGTCCATCTGCCTACCACCCCGTCCGTCCGTCCGTCCGTCGATTGGTCGGTTGGTCAGTCTGTCCGAAGCAACTCTTATCATCCGGTGGGTGGGTGGGTGGATGGGTGAGGGGTTGGTTGGTTGGGCGGATGGCTCAATATTTACTCTTGCGACCGACAGACGATGACTAAGGCACTGAAACGAACGTCAGATATTCATATCTCCATCGCTTGACGCACAACAGACGAACGATGGAGCGAGACAGACAGAGACAGACAGACAGAGACAAACAGACAGAGACAGACAGACAGAGATAGACAGACAGACAGTTTTTTACAGGCAGTAACATCAATGTAATGACGTCAATCATCAGCAGGTACATCAGGAACATTACATCATGATACAAATTAGAAAACTAGTGCAAAACAGTGCTAGGTGCATTCTGAAACAAGCAGATACCATTTTAAAGTGTATATTAAACTTACTGAAAGTAGGTATATGGGTAAGAACAGTAGGTGACGAGTTCCAAACAGATGGTCCACAATAATTTATGTGCGAGTGAAGCCTTCGTGATATTTATTATAAGATCTAGTGTAGTGGTTAAGCAATTCTGAGTTTCCGATGGAAGTATAACTGATCGAACTTATTAGGCAATAGCTTGTGTTTAAATCCATACATGGATAACCCAATCTGCAACTTATTTATACAAGGCAATGAGAATATTCAGTGGTTTCCAAAAATGACTGAGTACTAACATTGAGAGGAATGCTGCCGATGATACGAACGACACATTATGTAAGATGGTGAGTCTGGTTATATGAGAATGATAATTTTTGAAGCCCAAGTGATGTTACAATAGGACAAATATGGAAAGATTAAAGAGTGATACAGGTCTCTAAGAACGGGTCTCGGTAGGACAAGGCAAACACGAGAGATAATTGCCTGTATGTTAAACTATGTTTGGCGATTTTCTCGGATATAACAGATATAACGTTAAAGTTAAGTGTTCGTCAACATATACCCCTAAGAATTTTGTGAAAGTAACCTGAGCATTGTTGTATTATCAATTGTTATGTCAAAATCAAAAGTTGGAAGGATTTTTCTGTGCGAACCAAATAGTACATAGTTGGTCATAGATAAATTTGGAGATATATTGTTGGCTTTAAACCATTCTGGCAACATTTCTAATCTTAATTCATATTTATACTGAACATAGTTTCGATTGATTTGTCGCACAGAAATGCATTAGTGTCGTCAGCAAAAATAATAAAATGAAGCGTTGATGAAGAGTTCGAGATTGGCTGAAGTTAAATAAAATAAATTCAAATAAAAAAATAGTAAACTTGAGGCACACCACATCGAAGAATAGTTTATTCCAAGAATTTATTATTATCGGAGACAAATCGTTTTCTGTAATAGAGATGATTTGAGCTCAGTGCAAGACCCATTCCCGAACATCGTAGTGCTCGAGTTTTCTTACAAGAATTTCATGATCGACTCTGTCGAGAGCTTTAGGTAGATCAAAAATATGCAAATTGCAAAAGGTTTTCATCTATAGCTTCACTGATTTTTTTGTGCGATTCTAACAGTGCCATGAAAGTCGAGTGACCATGCAGAGCGAAAGCCATATTGGCTCTTAGTTGTGGTGCTCTTTGATGTAGGCTAAGATTAGCCTTCAATACATTTTTTTTCAAAATACTTCGACAAAATAGGGTAGGATTTTACTTGTTTCTCCAGCCTTCAAGATAGGTATCACTTTGGCAATTTTTATGTTGCCTGGGACGATACCATTTGTAATGGAGCAGTTAATGATTTCCCCGATATAGGTACAGATATTTCCTCAATGGAAATCTTGCAATCTGTGAGTTAATTTCATCTTCGCCACTCCAGTGGTGGAGATGAAAACAAGCGACTTACAAATACATGTACATAGGCAGACAGAGGTCGATTTATGAATGGATTTTAATCAAAAAGGCGGAAATAGATATTCAGAAAAATAATCGTTATCGTTATCGTTATCATAAAGTTAACATTTCTAAAGCGCTGCTCTAAAGCTGCGTCGTGTCAAAGGGGTTGTCCAGAGATGTTTGGCCAATACAACTCAACACTTTTATCTCAGCTCACTGAAGAAGCTCCTTTAAATACGTAGCATAGAGTGCTGTAATCCACTGTTGTTCACTATCGGTGCAAGTCGTGCAGGCAACATAAATAAGGGATTGCCGTATGGTTCCTTACCACGTGCTTTACATTACCTTGCATGATCTTACTCTACCCTATTTTACCTCATCCTATCTACCCTACCCTACCTGTATAGGGCCTGCCCTATCCTACTTTGTTTACCTTACCTTAAAGCCCTATTAGAGCAGCCATGCAGTTGGGTTATTCGTGGGCTTCATATGTTTTTATCCATTTTAATGATAGGCACAACGTATTAGGTTCTTTGCTGTATATAATCCAGTCTGGTCCTCCCGCACCTTCCTCAAGTATGCTTTGCAAAATAAACCTCTCGTAATCATGAGACACTCAATGCTGCGACCACTGTACACTTGCAGGAGTGTGCCACAAAGGAAACTGTAATTGTAAGTGTAAGCACGTAGTCGTATGGCGCCTCTTCACAGAAAGACTCATCAGAGGCTCGAAGTCTCAGGAAACTTGGAACGATCGTGAAATGGAAGCGACATCAAGCGGCTGACAACTTCTGAGTCGGTCACTTCCTTCCGGTGCCTTCCTACTAGCAGACGACATCTCAAGAAAATGCGCCGGTGACATGAAAGACACGTGACTCGAATTGGCGGGGAGCAACTTTTCCCTTTGAAGGGTGGTGAATCAAAGCCCACGCCGCCGCCTCGTTCGCCTTTGATCGCCTTCCACCCACTGCGTGGATAAATTTAGGGATGGCTGACGTCACGACCACTCGAACGTTTGCTTACATGAGGATGGGAAGAACTGCGTGGACTGGAGTACGTATTCCAAAATCAAGCTCGTTTGCTCCGTCATAGACATGCCATATAAGGCCAGGAAAATCGCACTGAGTTAAGTCAGATGTAGAGAGCAGGAAGAGCGACATCGGGTTGAATCAGATCTAGAGATGATTACGATCTGCTAAAAGATTATGGCGTTAGGTTTAGATTGTCGGTCGTTTAGTTCCTAAGATTAGAATAGCGTCATTTAAAAGTATATATTTCGGTGTTAGTTAGTGGCAAAGTCGGGCTTTATATTTTCACAGTCTAGATTTTAATTGTATTATGGGCAGTTTTCAATTACAAAATTAAGGAGCGCTGTTGTTTGACTGTCTGACATAGTAGCCGTTTGGTTGAACACTGGCATATATAGTACCGCATAAATTATCGGTTCTACACTCCCTCGGATGGTCACTGGATATAAAGGCATTCAATTCATATATTATTCACTATACAGCAAACGTTTCTATAATCTCTCATCAACAGGTTTCTTGCCTCTACCTCCTTTATATTTCAGCAGCCTTTGATACTACTGATCATGGCGTATCACTCTCAAATCTCAATACTTTGAATCTTCTTCGATTTCACTGATACTGCACTCCTCTGGATTCAATCCTATCTCTCCTCCGGCTCTTTTTCCGCAAGAGCATCGGAAACCTCAACAGGCTAATCAAGGCTTCTCACCCGTGGAGTTCCACAAGGCTCTGTTCTTGGACAGCTTCTGTTATCATTATCATCATCGTCGTCGTCATCATCATCATCATTACAAACATGCGCAAGGTCACACAGAAATGCGAATCGGAGACGCGCTTAGTCAACGCCAGGTGAAGAAGCAGTTAGATATCAAATAATATTCTTGAAAGCCAATGAAATAATTATAATGAGTTTGAGGCGTTTCATAAAGAACGAGAAAGAGCCCGAAACTGTTCATCCTTTCACTACTCCAATTGGTTCACTCAATAAAACATTCTCAGTTGACCATCATCTCTATGCTGACGACATCCATCTATTCATCTCCTTCTCTCCAAACTGTGTCGCCGACTCTAAAGATCATCTTCTTCGTGTGACTATCAAAAATCGACTTGAATACATCTAATTACCTGTGCTTGAACATATCTAAAACTGAATTCATACTCATAGGCCTACGTGACCAAAAACAAATTCCTGACCCTCTCTGCCTAAGTCTGGGTCTGCTTCCTTTCACACCTTTACTACTAGTTCTTCTGTCCGCAACTTCGGTGAAATTTTCGACCCAAACTCATCTTCTCCGATCATAGGCTATCACTCTCTGTTACTTTATGCATATCTCTGACTTTCGCAAAATACGCTCTACGCCAGTCTTTATAACCGCATCTTATGGACTGATCTTCTGGATATTGACCTGATCACGTTTTGGTTTTGGTGT
The DNA here is from genome assembly GCA_963556255.1 of Allolobophora icterica. Lineage (NCBI taxonomy): Eukaryota > Metazoa > Annelida > Clitellata > Crassiclitellata > Lumbricidae > Allolobophora > Allolobophora icterica. Next base: position 56,198,398 of record OY744603.1, on the reverse strand, counting down.
GCAAGCGGTTGATGCCTTGTGCATTAGATACCGGCGCAACAGAAGTTACTAATTACAATTACAATCTAATATCGTCACATCGATTATCCATGATAAACTAGACCACTGCGATTCACTTGATTTCATTCGCCAAATATATCGACTTCAAGCTATGTGCTTTCACTAAAACCCTCCAACACAATTGCATCACTCCTGTTCTCAAATCACATCACGGGCTTAAAATCCTCCAGTATGACCTTAACTGGCTATCAGTTTTGTGTTGACTAAGTGCATATGAAGAAGTTGGTCTCAGTCACACAGCTTTTTAGGTGCTGTAAAAAGATATAAAGTACTATTACGATTAATATAATAAATGTATCTAACAGCCTTTCTCGTGCAAATCTAATTCGGTAAATTTCCCTAATGGGGAATATCTCCGGATGTTCCCCTTGGCTAAAAGTTATGAAAACGACTGCAAAAACTGTTGCGATTTTCATAACCTTACCTGCTTAATTACAGTTACAAGTAAGTTCTTACAATAGCTATCCCACCTTTTCTAAACAACCTTCTGTGGGACTGATTCGTACCCAGTTGAGTGCGGTTTATCCATGATCTCTATGCATGGAAAGCAAAGGGTAGGTCGTAAAAACTATAAGAGCGCCCGATGAAAAGCTTCCTCAACTTCGGCCGTTAGTCGCTAGTACAAGAACAGTACAAGAACACTCTGATATTTGGTCTTTGGTTTCATCTTGCGGTCGTCCGGAACTCGAGGGAAGTGGTGGAGAGAGAGGGAGACAGACAGACAGACAGACAGACAGACAGACAGACAGACAGACAGACAGACAGACAGACAGACAGACAGACAGACAGACAGACAGACAGACAGACAGACAGACAGACAGACAGACAGACAGACAGAGTGAGCAGAGAGACAGAGAGAGACACAGACAGGCAGAGATGGGGGTAGGGCGGCTTTATTTAACGCTAGCAGAAATCAATTAATGGAAGTTTGTCTTTTGAAAGAGCTTCAAGCGAGAGTATCGATTATGTCGATGTATCTTGAATCTTTTGATCTCCACCGACAAGACGGGCACAAGGTCGAAGAGAATGCGCAGGGGCTCAGAGAGAGCGAGAGAACTAGAGGTCGAGAGCGAGAGAGAGGGAGAGAGACGGAGAGAAGGAGAGAGAATGAGAGAGAGGGAAGGGAGAGAGGGAAAGGGAGAGAGGGAGAGAGGGAGGGACGGAGAGAGAGAGGGAAGGAGGGGGAGAGACAGAGAGAGAGAGAGAGAGAGAGAGAGAGAGAGAGAGAGAGAGAGAGAGAGAGAGAGAGAGAGAGAGGAGAGTGAGACAGACAGAGAGAGAACAATATATATATATATATATATATATATATATAGAGAGAGAGAGAGAGAGAGAGAGAGAGAGAGAGAGAGAGAGAGAGAGAGAGAGAGAGAGAGAGAGAGAGAGAGAGAGAGAGAGAGAGAGAGAGAGAGAAAGAGAAAGAGAGAGAGCGGACACAGGGAGACAGACAGAGAGATAGGTGGGCATAGATAGAGATAGAAAAATAGATAGAGACACGGAGAGACAGAGACAGAGAAAGAGAAAGGGCTTATATAAAGCCGGACACAAATGCATTGTGGAGAGAGCGTTAAAAAGATTTTTAAAAGATTTGAATCGACAGTCTTTCGTGCACTCAGTAAAAAGTGTGAGTTACAAAATAATGTCGCTGATAGATTCGTGTGCATAGATATTGTGACGATTCATTTGCTGTTGGCTCTGAACGATTCGTTTTAATTAATACACAATCGAAATTCTAAGACTTTGTGTCTTAACTCGAGTTAGCGAGTCGACTGTTCGAAGCACGATCGATTGACAACTTCGGAATCGTCGGTTCTGGCCAATCCTTTCAGTTCGTAAGATACGCACGTTCGCCATACTTTGATCTATGTCTGTCTGTCTTTGTCTGTCTGTCTGACTGCCTGTATCTGATCAGGTTTTGCCCTCACATACGTACACGGGTTTTGGGTGGTTTACTTATGTACCGGTATGTATGTATGCATTTGGTCATTTATAATGCCTTTACCTTATGACACGTGTATATATATATAACATGGATTGTATACTGACGTCACTGGTGTACATAATACATTAATTGCCTGTTGCTAAGTGACTAAAAAGTGACATGGCAGTAATCAGACGGCATTTACTTCAAGGACAAAAATGCCAACGGAAATGCGAATCCCGTACATCGTCAGGCGAAATGACGTCAGACGAAATGACGTCATGTTATATCCTCACGCTTTTTAATCCGACTAAGCAGGTACTACAGTCATTAGGTCACGTACTAAACTGTTATTAAATATACACGGCTTATAGATGGCTTATATATACATAGTGATATAATTATATAGGGCTTATAATTAGATGAATCTGTATAGTAATGATCAATCCGCTCATATACATATATGTACATTATAGGTGACGTTTTGTGGTCATGTTTTCACACACACACACACACACACACACACACACACACACGCACACGCACACGCACACGCACACGCACACGCACACGCACACGCGCACGCGCACGCGCACGCGCACGCGCACGCGCACGCGCACACACACACACACACACACATATATATATATATATATATATTAATGAGCTAACCGAATGTTGCTCATGTGTTAATATAGAATAGCCTACAAGTATGCAGCTCAAAGCATCTTGTAGAGTATGAAACCGGTCTAATTACGTTGAGTACGGTCGTTTTTTTGTGGCGAGGTAGAATTGTCAATACGATTTTCTTTGGAGGAGGATGATTAGCATCGGGGTGAAGGTAACGAGAACCGCGAGGCCGGGAACGTGACAGGGTGAAATATCTGGCAAATCTGAAAGCGGTCTCAAAGAAATCGACCGACATAAGGGCAACCGATACTTGGTCCAGCACCGTTATGCTTGATACAATTGATGAGATATTGTATAGTCCTGCGTAGACACTGGATACATAACTGCATTCTTACTAGATCCAATGATCTGATGCATTGTAGGATTACCCGGCTGATAAGATACATAACTATACTGACACAAACTCCAGTTGATACGATATACTTAAAACTTTCGTGGTACTAGATTCAATTGATACGATCAGTACCGCATTGGAACTAGGTCCATTTGATTATACAAAACAGCATTGATACTAGAGCTAATTAATACGACACAATACGCTATTGACATTAGATTCAATCAATGATACAATATCGTATTGACACTAGATACAATTGATACGATATAGAAACGCATTTGATGATAGCTCCAGTTGCATTAACACTACATGCAACTGCATGATAAGACAACAGTGTCGGCTTGATACTAAATCCAGTTGATACGGTATACAATGGTGCGCTGTATGCGAGTGATACTACAGTCTGGCAGTTGATTGCAGACACAAGTAGTTGTCATTGGGACATCCAAAGGCAGAATGGCGGACTGCTAAAGTGCTTGCCTTTCACCGCATCGTCCTGTGTTCGGTTTCCCCTATGAAAACGATGCTTTGTTGTCCAGTCATAATGCAACCCATTAGGAAAGCTTGTTCGGTTGTTGGGCCGCTGTTGTTGTGCTTGCCCTTCAGTCAGTCGAAAGATCCTCCAGCCGCAGGGCCACTCCTATACCTCTGATGAGCACTAATATTGACAGAGGCTGCGTAGGAAAAAAGAACGTTTGGTGCCATTGACGAAAATACAGTACTGACACTACAGTCCCCGCTTTTGATACTACAGCTACAATTGATACTTGAGTGCTAGTATTTACAAGTAAGCTATAGAAATATCTAGAGATGACACACAGATACAATAGGTCCAACAGTAACCATCACTATGAGTGTTGTCCGGCTCTCTGGAGCGTTGCCCTTTCCACAACTCTTTGCAAACAGTCCCGGCATAAAATGCTATACAATACAATTATACAATAAATGATGCAATACAATACAAGGTGTACTACAATACAATGCAGTATAATATATTGCAATGTTACTTGAAGGCCATTTAACAGGCAGCTACTTGTCAGGTAATATACATGTCTCTCTCTTTGTGCCGTCGGCTCTAGGAGCCCTAGCGATCGTCATGCCACACAGTCTCCGTTGCCGTCTTGCTACTTCTCCCAGTAGCCCTTGAGTCGCGCTTTGGCCTGGGAGTCCCACCTCAGCGCTCCGGCCTGGGAGTCCCTCCATCCGCGACCATCGGCGTGGTTTGGTGTGTGGCATGACGATTTTCTTGGCATGATTAACAGGGGTGGTTTGCCATTGCCTTCCCCTGGTTTTGCCTGCCGTGCCCGTTCGTTCCCCCTCCTAGGAAGAGTACTTCCTAGGAAGGGTACTAACGGTCCGCACCACGAGAAGGTGGGCACGGAGGACTTTGGTTCACCAGCCCAGGTCGGATCCGAGTCTACGCTCATCAGAGTCGTCGGTCAGGTCGCCTCCCTGCTTTACTCTGTACCAGAGTGACTGGTGAACCTTTGCGGACCATATACATGTAGCAGTTGCAAATGCTTATTAATTTCTAAGTCGACATATAACATGAGAATGTTATAACATATTAAGGGGCTACATAAATAAATTCGCTGTTACAATACAATATATTGTGTTTATCTGCATGTATGATGTCTCTCTATGTGCTTTCTCCCTCCGTGCTTTCTCTGTCTGTCTGTCAGTCTGTTTGTCAGCCGATCTGTCTGTGTCTGTCTGTGTCTGTCTGTGTCTGTCTGTTTCTGTCTGTTTCTGTCTGCGTCTCTTAGTATCTCCATGTCTGGCTTTCTGCATATCTCTAATTATATTTCTGCCTTGCCTTTGCTCACTCTTTCTTCGTCTCATTTTAAAAATCTTACTTGGCTTGTTTACCATTCTCATGTTATTCTTTTCTGTTTCCCGCAATCATTCTTTTTGTTCGTTTCCTTTCTTCCGTTCGACTCTTCCAATCCGTCTGTCTAATCCTTCACAACTCTTTTCCTTAGTTTGTCCGTTCTTTCATTTAATATATTGTTTTCGTTTATTAAAATGCTTTGTTACTCTCCTTAATTTCTTAACTCTTTTCTCTATGTATGTTTTTCTCTATTCCTTTCTGTCTATTTGCTCTGTTTACCATTTCTTCAGTTTCTTTCATTAACTTTCTATATTCCCATTCTTTCTTCTTTTTTTCTTCACATCCGTTTTTCTAACTTCTTTTTCTCTGTGTTTTTTCTTAAATCGTTTTCTCCGTCAGCGATCAATACTTGACGTTGAGGCTTCGTCTATCTCGTCCGCCTGTCCAACTTATATGTCTAGCCATACATCTCTCGGCCAGATAAGATTAATTGGCACTCTGCTAATTAATGACAACCGCTGCGCATTTCGACTCCTCCGCCTCCGCCGAAACTAGTTCCAGCACGCGCATGCGCTATGGCTTTTATGAATCCGGATGCAAATAAAACCAGACCAATGTCCGCTACAATACGGACTTCTGTATAATAGTTACAAACGTAGCACCGTATAAAGTAAAGAATTCTTGCAATGACATCGTAGCGTTGCAGTATCATCAACTGTTGCGGTATTCTGAAGCAGAAGGGTTTTTTCCCTCGGGCGTTCTCAGTTGACTCAGTTGCTTGTCCAAACTCTTTAAGTTCAGCTAATCTAATCTAATCTAATCTAATCTAACGATTTTTATAGCGCCAGTTTTCGTCTTCAATGCACAGCAAATGTCATATGACGCAGGTGAGATGTTAATCCCAGCCAACAGTTAACTGACCTAGAGACGCGGTTAGTCAATCGACCTATCAGCAATTTGTTAATTGACCTATGACCTTGACCTTGTTAATTAGTTAGTTGACCTATCAGCAATTCGTCGAACAACTATCTCTTCGGCAGTTTTCGTTTACAATAGCTGAAATAAATTTATTCCCAGAACAAATATTTTTTATTTTTTATTATTATTACTAAGGAACATTTAAATAGCGCCCCTTCAATTTTTATGAAAAATGTGGTTTTGATTGCGAGACAATCGTGTTTTTTAAGATAATTCGAAGCGAAATCCAATCGAGAAAACGTCTATCGTCTTTTTTATCCAGCTTCTTGACTTAATTTACGGATCGGCAACTGAGGGCTCGCGGAACAGCACCGGTCGGCGGACCACAATTTCGGAAGCATTGTACTAGACATAAGTCACTATAGATGAGACCACTTAAGTCACTATAGATTAGACTAGAACAGGTTGCATAAAACTCAATTAGACCGCAGAGTTTTTAGCAATGGATCGGTGCGAAGTTCATATAATGCAACCATGAACATTAATATTATAGCGAACGTGGCCGTGAAATCAGAGCAGACTCGTAGTCTGTCCCCTTTGACTCTATTATACTTATCATCATGGCATTAATTTTGAATGCGTATGGTCCGGGATTCCAGGGCACATACCGTGGGAGTGTACATTGTACAGGCAACAATGTGTACGGAATACAGGGACACTTTTTTCTCTTGTTCAGACCGTCTCCCATGCACAGTGTTTGGTACTATTTAAATAGTAAATAGTATTTAAATAGTAAATAATATTTAAATAGGTTTCTCCAATGGATTCCTATTTGTGACTACGCTTTCTCTTCCCGACCGAACACAGTGAAACCAAGATCACCAATCGATTGATTCTTTGTGGATTCTGATAACGACGCTTTATCGTTCATTAGATGGTATGGTATCTGGACATGGTGTACGGACATAATCCCCTGGACATAAGCCTCCCGGACACTCCCCCTGGACATAAGCCCCCGGACATAATCCCCCGGACAAAAAGTAAGGGTTCGAACCTCCCTGAGACTTCTGTAGAGAAGTTGAGCAAGTCTATCACTCAATTGTTTAGCGCCATCGACTGATGCTTGGTAATTAGAAAGTTGCGTTAAATAAACGAGTAACAATGATACGGTTTTTAATTTTCTATGTGCAGACATTAACGTTTACTGTACAGCCGACTAGAGACAGTCAACACAATTCCAGACTTGTATGCTGACCAAACGCAACTGTGAATTGCTGCACGTAAAAATTAATATACTTTGCTTCATTTCATTGATAGAGTGTATACGGCGTCGGTACCTGCTGCTGCGTGGTATACGTTCTGCAGCTAATGCGATTTATTAATTAATTAAGTTAACGAGACGAGTCGTGCGAAAAGTCAATGAAGAGTGACGCGCCGTCCTATGTGGTGTGCAAATAATCACTGATGCAGTGAGCGCCTCTGATGAGTCTCTCTCTCGAAGTGGCGCTATATAAATCTCCAATTACCATTACCATGGGGAGGGGATAGATGAATGGTAACACTCTTGCTCGAAGAACATAAGCTCTCGAAAGACGCGGTTCGATACCCGTAAGCTCTCTAGGGGGTTGCTGTAAAATGAGCGGGCGCCTAACAGGCTACCGTCATGTTTCAATTGTTTCAATGTTACTTACTGCGGTTTGTCAGTGAGCTTGCCAATAAACACGAATATATTATTGTTTTATTATGTACGTTGATAAGTTAGTGGTAAAGCGATGCTGTAGTCCGAAGTTGATGTAGAGAAGAAGAGGATAGTAGCCAGGTTGTCTGGTGTGCATTCGATAGTTTTCATGCATTGAATTTCAGTTGATGAATAAATAATTAAAAAAAGTGATTGCCCGAGTGTATTATTGTTTAGAGTTGCTGCTAGTTAAAAAGGATAAATCACACGAAGTTTAGAGATTGAAAGTCCGATTGAACAAACAACGCTCATCAAGAATAAACAACCAACTAAGGGTGTGGTCACCCAGAGGTTTAGTTATCGGGGATTGGGAGTTCGACTCCCCTAGCTGTTCTTCTAACCCTCTCAGTTACGTAACTAAAAAGATGTTGGGGTCATGACACCTTAGTATCTCATGAGTCATCAGTTGTTTTGTGTGCAGCATATTAACAACGTTGCATTTTGACATGCGTTCGTGCACTGAAGTAATATGTCAAATTGTCGACCACTCAAGCTCTTGTGTGACAACTAAATGACTGCGGTCACCATAGCGCCAAGTTTCACCAAGCTTATAAGTTTCCTAAATTATAATATATTTACCTCAATCGTCTCACTTGTCTAGATCAGTTAAATAATCGCGTCTGAAAGGCGCCACATAAGTGTTTTATTACTTTACATTGCTTTCAAAGAGATCGACAGAGGTGAGAGGATACTGGCATCGCACTATTTTCAAGATAATATTTTGAAATTAGCAGATATTTACATTAATCAACTAATAATATTGTGTGTTTCGCTTTGAAATGGGCGTTCTCCCAATGACTTTTTAAGGTGGTTTGTGTCAAAAGCGTAAAATCAAAACCAACGTTCGTGAATAAGCTTGTGCCCTGCGCTTAGCTTTAGGGTAGCGCTTTAAAAAGTTGGATTTCACGATTAAGAAAATCATATTTAAATACACGAAACGGCGTAGATTTAGGTTTGATCTGCTGTAAGACTAATCCATCCATTTTCAATCTGTGGCCTAATGAAAGTCCACAAAATTGGAACCGTTTGCCGTGTAGCACAAGAATGTCTGGCAAAATAAATCATTTAAAGGATAAATAATATGCATATCATGTTAGTAGATGCAAGTAAAAACTTTAATGGTTCAGTGTTTGCTAATAGGGACCTAACTAGTTCTGTATATATATATATATATATATTTATTTATTTATATATTTATTTATTTATATAGTCCCATTCCTTAAACTGTACTCTCGCCATCAGTATGCGTATCTGTTCATTTCTACTAGGGCATATATAGAGGCATGAGAAGTTCACATGAGCGTCTTCTCTTGAAATAGCAAATAACAAGAATGATTTGTATTTAGAATAATATTACTTTAATGTCGTTGTTTAAGTTGCTGTTAGGTTTAAATTGTCTGTTGCAAATGTTCAGATGAAGGGATTGAATTTGGACGTCCATTGCACTATATTTCTTTTGCCACGCAATAAACCCATTTATCTAGAGCTAATGCGTGACGTAGGATTACATGACTTTGCACTAAGATCTTTTCCGTGTATGGAGCGGATGTAATAGTCCAAATTTCGCACCACTGCTAATATCCAGCAGTCCGTGTTCAGTCGCGGGAACCAGTTTCGCGTACAATTACTATTCAGAAGAAGTCTTGTCTAAGACGTTGAATTCCGCAGTAATTACACGCCTTTGTCCAAATCATGTGCCTTTGACAATAATTAGACGAAGAAACTAATTTCCAGCTCAGCAGCATCACCACCATCAGCATCAGCAGCTTTGCTTCGAGGAGATGCTTCGATCGAGTCGATCCTCCAGCAGAATGGCGCCAATAATCGTGCAAGCGCATAAACAGTTGGCATAATCATTGTCTTCGACGTCTTCGACGCTCCTACACGTGTACTCGTGTTGTCCAACAGGCACTAATTCAATCACAGCATTTATATAGCGCCTCTTGACAATACATTCAATTGTTCGGTCCAATTCATCCATTCGGTCCAATACACGAGTTTGATAATATTATGGCCTGTTATACTGCAAGCAAATGAGAATTCATCTCTGAATATTATGCTATCTGTAAACTATGGACGAGAATCGGTTGTTTGAGCTCTACGTGTGTGCGTGGACGCGCCATTGGTCTAGTTTTCTTTGCACTTTTTTTATATTATGGACGAAATATTAATGATGACGATTATGATGATGAATACGACGATTTCTGCAGCGCCGTAACACGACACATGCCGTTAACAAGGGCGCTTTGACAGGTTCAACACGGCTCAGTATAAGCCAGCTTGAAGTAGTGTCTTGAGTCTGGTCTTGAATGACTCCAATGAAGTTGCAATACCACTCTTTAGCGGCGTCCTTTAAGGTTATTTTCTTGATACCTTGCTTCTCCTCCAATCCGATAAGAACTTAATCGAATTGAAGTGGTCTTAAACACCATCATTACGTTGACGATACTCAGTTCTGTGTTTCTTCTGACAAATCCTAGTCTTCCAGTTCTCTTACTCCATTTCCTGAGGTATTTAGCTGTGTACAGTCATCGGTGGCAGAAAATGAACTGCTCTTAAGCCCATTAAAACCTAAATTCCTACTCCTTATATTATAAACGGCAATTGAAGAAATTTAAATTCCCCAATTGTGTACACTTGGCGAACACCTGTTATACAACACATGTGTTCGGCTTACATGATGGGCTTTGCTGTTCTATCCTATCCTTCAGTGCACACATGAATTCAATCTGCAGATCAGCGATCATCAGCCCACTATCACATTAGGACATTCGAAAGATTAGTTGCTACATTTCTTTTCTGACTATAGTAACTATCATCGGTATGCGTCAAAAGCTAACTCGACGAAACTTAAAGGGTCGAAAAACACCTTGGCCCATCAATACGACACCATCTCTACGACTAAAAAGCAGTGCTTTTTTCTGCCGGAACGATCTAGAACGGTGTTCGTCGCACCTTTTTTCAGCATTTAAAAAATTTAGTTATTTTAGTAAAAGAATTATTTAGTTATTTTAATGTGACGTTGAAAATTTTCTTGAGGAGGGTCTCACCGAGACCCTCCCTAAATCCCACCCTCCGTTTTTTTTCTGGCTTCGCCCTCGATTTAGCCCTTTCATAATTGTTCAGTTCCGGAACCGTTTTCTCTAGAAAAAAGCACTGCTAAAAGTATTAGCATATATGGCTCCAGTCCTAAATCTTTGCTCTAGTTACCCATAGAAAAGAGAATGATTCTCAGTTCCGCGCTAGTTGTATGCAGGGTTCTACATTTCAACCAACATCGATAGATTCGTTTCGTGATTAGTCCCAAGAGCTGAATGTTTACTGATCAACCATGTCCTCTGACTGTCTGAGTCTAATAATAACGAGGACAAAGAGAGATCTTGGTGGACGTGTCTCTTCCGTTGCTGGCCCCAGACTCTGCAACCCTCTTCCGGCAAACGTTGGATATTCAGAGTCTGAAATTGACCTTTAGAGATCGACCAAAAACCCACATCTTCCTGGAATCATTTCCTCTGTAAACCGCTTTCGTGTCTTCAGTGGCTTCCTTCTTGGCGCCTGACCGGACTCACTCGGGGATTTGGCTTGCACGACGATTTTGCTTAATAGCGACCATCGACTGATTCCTTAGGCATTGTTACGGTGGCGCTATAGAAGTTATCAGATCATTCATATTAAATTATGTATAGGATCATATGTGTATCTAACATTATGCAATGCATGCGTAACATATGTACAACTTATTCATATATGCCAGAATGTTGATATGAGTATCTTCAATTATGTACTCTTGCATACTATTATATATTAAGACCAAGACTGCGTTGGATAGACATTATACGCGAAGTCATAACAAGACTTGGACCAAATTAAAAAGCACAAGATTTGACAAATGATCGAAATAGGAATGGAGGTCATTCAGTTTCATACATCGCTGCCAAATATATGGCGTCAGGAATAGATGATGATGATGGTGATTGATGATGATGAAGAAGATGACGATAATGATATTGCTTACAGATGGTGGTGATTGTGGTGGTGGTGCTGCTGCTGATGATGATAATGGTTGTGATAGTGGTGGTGGTGATGATGGTGATGATGGTGATGATGATGCTGATGATGAGGACAACAACGAAAACGACAACCATGATGATATTTTAAAGTAAATATATTTTACAATGTTTCAACGAGCTTTGAAACAACAGACGCAAAAAAACCAGAGATTAAAAGCGACATCTGAGACGGCCATGGATCATCATAATTATTCTAGCGCAACATAAGTTTTTGAAGGCGATGACGCAATGAAACGCTGAGCTATGAAAGCGAAGCAATGAAAGAGAAATCTTGTTTTTCCGTATCGACGGATATAATAGCATAGGATCATATGACCGAGCTCAAGCCACACGAGCACCAAGTAACTGAAGCGAAGGTCTCAAAAGCCAAACGAACAAGTAGCCTACTCAACAAGCACATTTAGCACAGTTCGAGGCTGGCAAATTACAACGCGCGTGAATAAGCGTTGAATACAAGTAGTGAATGCGCCATAAAAGTTAACTGTTTTTCTAACGTCACTGGTAATATGAGACAACCAGCGCTTCAACGCAGCAGTGAACAATAGGGTAATCCTCTTAATTGGGTAGAGAGTCTCAAAAGACAACTGAGCAGATTGATAGTCCAGGGCAAATGTACCGTATTTGTGTGCTTTCTAAGCGCTGCAGACTCGAATGCAGAGGCAGCTGAATCGATGTAGTCCATGGGAGGGGCTATGAAGCTAACAGAAGGTCGGTTTTATATGTGTGTGCATGTACATATAATGTGTGGACACTAAATATTGTGCCTCACAAAGCGCTGTCTACGCCAAACTAAGTGATGAACAATGCTCACATAACTCGGGAGAGTCGCCAGTGACGAACTTCCGCAGACACGAAGACCCAACCGACGGATTTTCATCCAGAGCTGATGGTAAAACATTCAGAACTGATGGTATACAACATCCAGAACTGATGGTAAAACATCTAGAACTGATGGTAAAACATCCAGAACTGATGGTAAAACATCCAGAACTGGTGGTAAGACATCCAGAACTGATGGTATACAACATCCAGAACTGATGGTAAAACATCCAGAACTGATGGTAAGACATCCAGAACTGATGGTATACAGCATCCAGAACTGATGGTAAAACATCCAGAACTGATGGTAAAACATGATGCTTGGAGTTTCTGGAATACATAGCATCGAAGAAGAGGAGCGACCGACAACAGCTATTTATTTACTTTGTATATCTATATTTTTATTCCTTCAGAGCGTTGTTTAATTATTTACGTGCCTACAACGCATCACGGTGAACTTACCTGAAATTGCTACACGGATGTATTACCCAGTTTCCGGCTGCTTTCTGCCTCATCTTCTCCCTCATCAGAGCGTTCTTATTTCCGAACAGCTTCATCGCCAACTTATTGTCTGACGGTTGGAAGAACGAGATGATCTGATCACGCAGGAAATTGCTCGTCGACGTGGCCACACTCTTCTGGTGCTCCAGACCTCCGTCCCTGGGCGGCGACAGTTGTTCCTTTGGTGTTCCATAGAGGCTCGTCTCGTCGCCGAGGTATGCCGAGCTGTTGAAGGCCCCTGACCGATGCAGAAAGGGGCGGTGGACGCGGCGCAGCTCCTCGTCCGAGTGGGTCGTTATCGTGATCGTTGGACCGCGGCCATCTTGAAGAGTCGGCGTCGAGCGTACGATAGTCTTGCGTGCAACCGGATGAGCCAGCGGCTGACCGGATCCTCCGTGGGCCATCGAGTGCATCTGGCGCTGGAACTTGAGACTGGGGAAGCGACGGACGCGGCCGAACAGCGGCATGAAGCTACGTTTCGTCGTAGCAGTCGGCGAGTTGGGCAAGGTGTTGCAGTCGCCTGGAGCAGCACGTGCCGGAACACCGTTCGAGAAGTTCCTCAGACCAGGTCGCACGCCTCCACCGCCGTTGATTGCCGCGCTTAGACCGACGGCCAACACCCGGCGGGCTCTTTTCTCGACGGAGTCGCTCCTCGAGATCGGCCGTTCCAGGGTGAAGCCAGTCGACTCCGGAGGCGAGTGGCTCCACATGATCGAGTTGTTGTCCTCCTCGTCCAGTCCAGACTTGTCCTCGAGGCAGACGGTGCACTGGACACCGCCGTACACGGGAACCGAGATGGCCTTGGCCATACCAGCCCCGCCGCCTCCGCTCCTCACCGAGTCGCAACTATCGCCTACGTTGGCCGAGGAGGCTGCAGGCGGACGTCCTTGCGGCGGGGAAGATGACACGGCCTCCTCCTTGATAACCTGCTCTATGCTCGACCGGCTGCTCGTCTTGCTAACTGGGGAGCTCAGTGTCGTGCCGTACTGCTCCGGGACTGACCAAGTCCGTTCGAACGGAGGCCGCCACAGTCCCGCCAGGCGACCGGTCGCGGCCGAGTGAAGCCGAGTCCCGGACCGTGCGACCCCGTGGGTCCCAGGCGCCGGTGGACTGACGACACCAACCGGCGCTACGTGTGGCTCCACCCTGCGGACGACAGACGACGGAAGTGGAGGACTGTCGTTCGACTGCGGCGCTGGTTCCGCCATATTGAAAAATGGCGTTCAGCCAAACGACCGACCGACCTCACCTAAGAAAGTCCTGTAATGGAAAGTAAATCCTGGTAATGAAAGCCTACACGTACCAGGAATGCAACTGATATATAAATTGTGTGCGCATGTAATGTAAACACAGATTTATATAGCGCCTCGTCAAGAGAAGCTCACAGAGGAGCTCTCGACTTAATGATAGAAAACCAGAATCAAACAAAATGGCTTTCAAGAGCTTACGGAATAGAGGTAAAGAAAGACCAGGAAGCTCATGTCGTAAGATGCTACGTAACCTATTTCAGAAAGTTGGACCGACCACAGCGAAGCTTCTGTGCTGTACTCTGGATGTTCTGGTTGATTGATAGCCACAGAGTTCAAACATTGGCTAGAGCCGTAACTAACAGATCAATATATCAATATATGCCCATATAACCATTGTGCTTAAATCTTTCCTTTGGATTTGTTTCATGGTCGGACCACAGGTTAGGGAGTCTAATTATCATAAACATTGAGCTCCGGCCAACCACAATTCTTAAATCAGTTCTTGTTACCCAGACTTTTAATTAATCAACCACGCCATCTGATTTTCTTTCTCTCGTCATACTGAGAACCAGAATCGTTCTTGGTGTATGAGCTTCTTCCGTTGATGGACCTAGGTTTGAAACTCTCTTCCTATAGCTGTTCGTTGTGCTCGGTCGCTTATGTCATTTCGTTATCAACTCAAGACTGTTTATTCTTTTCAAGCTTAGCCACCGTAGGTCGTCTCTGTCTTAGTGTACCGATCTTCTGAAATTGATTTGATTACGGCTTGGTCTTGGTGCGCCATTCGTTGATTCCTTGGCATTAGACACTGGCGCGAAAGAAGACTTGTTAAATCTAGATAATACATATTTTAAGTTGGTCTATTCTTTGACTTTCAAAAGGTTTTGATACAGTTGACCATAAGATCTTAATTAACATATAAGAAAGTTATACCGTGCACGGAAATAATCGGAACTGGTTTATTAACTGTCGAAGGAATAGAAGGCAATAAGTCCTCTGTATCAGATACGCAATGATCATTCATCTTACGTAAGTACAGCTCTGTGTCGAGTTTCGCAGGAATCGATTTTAAGTTCATTGTAATTTATATATATATATGTATATATATAAATACATATTATATATATAAATGAATAAACATAAATATATTCAGTGCTTTTTTTCTAGAAAAAAGGTTCCATAACGGAACAATAGGTTCCTGAACGCAACAATTATGGGCGGGCCAAAATCACGAGAAAAATGGATTGGGGGTTGGTAGAGGTCTCAATAAACACTGAAAACAGTTCAAAAACACTTAAATTAAATTAAAATAAATAAATTATTGTTTTTATTATTAAAATAAATAAATTATATTTAGTCGCTGAAAAAAGGTGCCGGAACGCCGTTCCGGCGGAAAAAAAGGACTGAATATATTAATCATCCGCTGAATCACCTTAAGTCCGGGAAGCTCTGCTTGAAAGAGACGCATAATTACGTATAGGTGTAGTTTCCATTATTCGCTCATCTTATTCTTTGCTATGCTAAACTTATCGGACCTCTTAACCTTATCGTTATCTGACCTCTTAACCTTATTCGTATATGACATCTTAAGCTTATCCGTTTCTGATAGGTTGATCTTACCTATATCTGATCTTTTAATGTTAAGCCTACCTCATTTGCAATTTATGTGTCATACTATTCTCAGCAGCTAAATCCTCGTATTTGTCTCTTTTCATCTCTGAAAGCTCTTCTTCTCCGAAGCTGAACTGGCAAGCAGTGAATAAGATCTGGCACCACGACAGATGCAGTACGTGCTTTTAATTCATCACACTCGTGCCGATAGATTTTCTCAGACAAGATCTTGACTCTGAGACTCAAATTTTCTAGCATGCCTTTCTCTTATGGCTGGTGTAATACCTAAGGTTCCGTCGACCGGCTCTTAGCTTACTCCAACAAAGTCTGACCGAGAAGTGTATTAATTATAATCTTCTCATCTCTTGATAAGCAGTGGGCTTCAGGCTTCATTCCTATTACCCTCGTAAAAGGCTGCTTTGATTATTGGGTACACTTATCACTCCATTGGCAGAGGGTAAACTATTGTCACTCCCAATTTCACTCTACCGACATAGGGTAAACTTTGACGTGCCAGCTTCACCGGACTGTTATAGTTTACCCTCTGCCAAAAAAGTAATCTATTTCTACTATCAAAATATCGTCCCATATCCACTCTCAATTTCAACTCCAAAATTCTCGGAAAAAATTATTTCCAAACCTCTTGAGTAGTCACCTTTTATCACATAAATTGTATCTTCAATTTCAGTTTTTCTGTTGTATTCCACTGAACTTACTGACGCTATGATCTGCTTTGTGGACAAAAGGAAAGGTTACTGCTCTCATTCTACTTGATCTACTGACGCTTTTGATACGGTCCTAAATATTGCGTTCGTTACATCTGCTGCCCAGCGATCAAAATCTGTCTCATATATAGTTCACAAAACATTACACTCAAGTCAACCGAACTATCTCCGCGCCAATTCACTGCACATGACAGCAACTCTTGCACTCGATTAACTCATGCAATGCCTTGCACTCAAACAGCGTTGGGATCTCGGACGTTCTCGTTGGCTAGTGCAAAACTTTAAAAGTCTCTGCCCAGTGTTTTTGTGTTCTGTCAGTCCTTGAATGTCATTCGGAACGAACTCATTTTAGTGTCACGGCTTTCACGGACTCGCTCAGTCACGTTGATGCTTTTCGCTCAGTCACGTTGATGCTTTTCAAGGAACATTAAGTGCTATTCTGAATCGACTGCTTGACTGCTAGTGCCAGGCAGTAGACTGTCGAAACAACAGCGAAACTTCTCGAGCATTGTCGCCTAATTCTCGTCGCTGGAACATGGAGGTCGCCGTGATTTTCCCGAACGTAAACAACGCCGGGTGTGGAATGAAGAAATCAGCGTGCATAATAAATTCGATGAGATTTTCTGGGGCCAACTGGTGAAGGCAGATGTAAATCAGTAGCCTCTTATGCGGTGGCTGATTGGAAGCCAGTGTAGTTCATTGTGTATATTTTCAGTGATGTGGTCGCATTTCCTCTTATGGCTGATCAGACGTGCAGCGACATTCAGAACTGATGCTAATTTTCATGTGTAATGTGGCGACACCAAACGGAACACTCTTACAATGGTCAAACCGAATTGTGATGAAGTCATAGGTCAACGCCTTAGCAATGTTTAGCATAAATACACGCTGAGCGGCATGCAGTTGGTATAAACGGTAGAAGCAGCACGCGGACAGTTTACTGATGTGTGCAGTGCTAATCTAATGTCAGATGACGCTGAAGCAGAACCCCGAAACATACAGCTTCATCTGATAAATTATGGTCGAACCACTGAGCACAATCTCGCTACATAGAACCAGTGCCGGCCTTAGGATATTTCGGGCCCCGTGCAGAGTATGCTGTAGGGCCCCCATGACACAAGTCAAATTGTTTTTCACTGCTAATCATTTTATTTTAGTAGATTGTTACAAGTACAAGTCAAATGTAGCTATACAAGAGAATTCTGGGATATAGGGGAGTTGACTCTTTTTTGACAAAAGAGAAGATTTTTTCGAAACCATACTATTATTATTAGGGTGTCTTGTTCAGGTTAATTTTCTGTGACATTTTCTGGCCCCCTAAGTTGCGGGCTCCGTGCGACCGCACGGTTCGCACGCCCCTAAGGCCGACACTGATAGAACTTTGTGAAGCTGTTAGCGTGTGCCAAAGCACATAGAATGTGCGTTCTCCGTGTTCAGCTTCAGACGATTGGGCGTCATCCAGCTACTCAAATCCGTGTGGAACGCCGCACGTAACAGGCGCAGAAGGGGACCAATTGAAAACGACGGTCAGCCTGCGGTCTTGTTAGAAGCCTCGGAACCAATAAGCAACCGAACCTCTGATGCAAAACGCTGCTGACAATCTGTCGAGTAAGATATCATGAGCAGCAAGTCGAAAGCTGCTGGGAGGTCAAGGAATCGGAGCGACATAACCTCACCCCTACTAGAATGCTCTCAGAATGTACGAGAATTGATCACGTGATGTACACATTCATTATTTACGACACAATACTGTGCATAAGATATTATGCGTGTCTTTTAATATGAGTAGGCCTACAACACGAGTGCAGTGATGCACGGCGGATGTCACATCGCTTTTCTACGAACCATCTTTGTCCGCCTGGAGATTACTGTAGACGTTTGATCGACGACGCAGCGAGAGCAGAGCAGAGAGAGCAGAGCAGAGAGAGCAGAGCAGAGCAGAGCAGAGCAGAGCAGAGCAGAGCAGAGCAGAGCAGAGCAGAGCAGAGCAGAGCAGAGAGCAGAGAGAGCAGAGCAGAGAGCAGAGCAGAGAGCAGAGCAGAGAGAGCAGAACAGAGAGAGCAGAGCAGAGAGAGCAGAGCAGAGAGAGCAGAGAGAGCAGAGCAGAGCAGAGAGAGCAGAGCAAAGAGAGCAGAGAGCAGAGCAGGGAGAGCAGAGTTGTGTTTGCTGTAGCGCACTGGATCAACGGACCAAACAAAACCAGATGAAAGCGAACCGTGCACTAATAATGGAACTTTATTTCCCTGTAATTGTGTGCCGAATGATTTATTCGCGTTCAAGTCGACATAAAACGCTCGTCAGCAAAAATGTACTCACCTGCCCCGAAGTGACGGACTACCCCGTGGAACCTTGGATAAACCAACGATCGATCGATCCTCCTCGGTCCGTATGTATAACTCCGCGATTTCACGGACGGAGTTAAATGAAACTCTCTTAAGTATGCTTCGATGGAGGCAGGAGGAGGAGGAAGGAGTTCAGTGATGTTCAACAGAGGGATGAGTATGGCATATACGGGTTGTGCGTGGAACTGGAGATGTTCAACAGAGGGAATGTAGGCTTAGAAAGCACGAGTGGGGCTTAGAAACCACGGCGCTGTGTCGTCGCTTCCTGATGCTGGAGTTAGCAGAAGCGGCACGCTCTGTCGCGTCCGTCCAACTGATGACTGAAGGACGACGAAGGCCAACGATGACGATCGACGCACCAGGCTCCTCAGGTCGTCCACTCGCCGCCGCCGCAGCTCCTCGACACTCGCTCGGCCGACAACGGACGAGTTTATGAGCCCTGAAGCAACCGACGACTACGACGATCATATCCCGACGATATAACCGGCAGCTGAGCGGAGTCCGTGCACGCGGGGTCTGTAGTCGGACGCCCAGCCGGCCGGATGGCCGCTCCGCCCGTGTCCATCCGTCCGTCTGTCCGTTCAGCCTGACCACCGAAGGAAGCCATTTGATCAATACCCGCAGCAGCGTGGCGCCGCAAGAAAACGACTCTGTCGCTCTCCTATCACAATGTTTATTTATCTCCTCCTCTTCCTCCTCCTTCTCCTCCTACTCCTTGTCCTCCTCCTCCTCCTGCTCAACCACCTCCTTCTCCTCCCCTTTTATTCCTCTTCTTCCTCATCATAAATCATCAACACCCACCACCATCACCTCTTCCTCCTCCTCCTCCTTCTCCTCCTCCTCCTCCTCGTCCTCTTCCTCTTCCTCAACTACCACCTTTTCCTCCTCCTCTTCACGTCCTCTTCTTCATCATCATTAAGTATCAACCGCTACCTTCTTCTATTTCTCCTCCTCCTCCTCCTCCTCAAACACCACCTTCTCCTCCTCTCCATCTCCTCTTCCTCCTTCTCATCCTCATAAATCATCAACCACCACCACCACTTCCTCCTCCTCTTTCTTGTACCAGTGTTCATTTACCCCAATGCCCATGACCATGTTTACCTTTTCCATCCTATCACAGGTCTCCGTCTTTGCCTACTGTAAATGTTCCCTCTCCATCACTTTCCTCTTTTTGCTTTTATCAGTTGTTATCTCAGCGTGTTATTCATTCGTGTCGATATCATTCCGATAAATATTTGTCTCCTTTGCTTCTGCGAAGTCCTTACAGTTTACATTTCCTACTATCGCAGTGTGTCTACCAATGCACTCACAGTTATAAACTCCGACTATTCCGTTCTGCCTTTCATAAAAAGATTTCTTTTTCGTTACTGTTTATTGATCATTCTGAAACGGAAATATTCATATATATATATATATGTCGGAAGACAAGGTCATGTATTTCTTTCTCGAGTACTGCGAGAGCGATTCTCCTTCGCTGTCCCTGCGTCGATCTGTGCTCACCTCTGGTACTTTGTTGGTCGCCACTCCCCTTAAGTTCGGCCTTCGTAGACCCAAACCTTTGCAGTCTTTCTTTCGATTAATGAAGTTCGTAGATAGGTTAACTGGCTGTATCTCCAACTCAAACTCCCACCGCTGAGGCCACAGCAGTATTCCATGAAGCCGAGACTACATGACCGAGTTAAACTCGTCCCTTGTCGGCCGAGCGAGTGTCGAGGACTCCGGCGGCGAATGGACGACCTGAGCCTGGTGCGTCGATCGTCGTCATTGGCGGACAATCCAATGAGGAAAACACTTTTGACAAGAATGCTCTATATTGTATAAACTACATGTAAACCAAGTGCGGTAGAAGCAGCTGGTAGTAATGAAGAATATACTTACTCACTTATATGTAGAGCTGATTTCTCTACAGGGTTTCTCCAATGGTTAGCGTGCTGGACTGTTATTCAAGATGTCGGAGGATCAAATCCCTGTCAGGGATGGAAATTGTTTTGAGGTTTAGGTTCCGCTTAGCCATACACTCTCATGTGAGGCAGCAAGTGTTGGTCGATATTTCTGTGCTTAAGATAATTTCGCCATGGATTTGTAAGTCCATTTTCGTCAATAAAAAAAGAGATAAAGAAGCTAGCCCGAGAGATAGCCCTAGCTAGAAAGTGTTAGCAAATTAGTTTTCTTAACCTCATGCCCACTGACAGTGTCAATGTAAAAAAGTAAACTGTGTGTACGAATGGAAGCTGTCAGTGGGAGCGTGACGCTTCACTAACTCCGAGCACCTCGTCTAATTAACATGAATACCCCCCAATTTTTTTTTACATCCATTGCAGAACCCTACACGCACCTTGCCTGTACAGCGGGTCTAGGTCCTGTACACGTGACAAGTAGACGCCCATATACAATTCTTTTACAAATAAAGTCTGGATAAGAAAGCTTGTCGTTTCTAGGTAGAATTACAGCATCTGCCGCTGGGTCTATAAGCCAGAATCTTCGGTGTTTCTGCCACTGGAATGTTTTCTTTGTAACGTCAAAACGTGTAAACTTTCGATGAAACTAAAAGCACATATACGAGGTATCGTTATTACCGCAACGTTAGATCAGGGAACACCTCTTAAGTGAAATACACGAAGACCCTTATGTCAGTCAGTGTTGCCTAGAAAACAGCAGCACGGCCGCCTGTTCAGTACTGCGTGAGGTCTATAATCCAACTTTTGCGGGTTCGAGATCGCTGAGCGCACTCCGTGTAAGAAACCTGGACACGCTGGCCTTGCATCTCCGTTTCAGATGTACTGATCTTGCTCGCGTAACAAGTGGAAAAAACACACTAACAAAAAACGAAACAAATTAATGAATCAATACACAAGCATAAATAAGTCATAAAAATAAATAAGTGTTGGTAAATTAAGCTTCCGGCAATTTACCATTAAGGAGGATCGTCATCTACAATGTAACATGTGCGTCTCTTTTACATTCCTGAGAGGAGATTCTCGTTCTAGACATTGTAAAACTAGGAACAAACTATGCCTAAGTTACACAGAGGCCACCGGTCATTGTACCAATTACCAACAGCGGAATAATTTCCTTCTTGGAGAAGTAGTTAAAATGTCAGCTCTTTAACACCGTCTATTCCTGAAGGACTATTAATGCTGTACAGGGTGATTAATCGACCACCGTAGGCCTACTGTTGCTTTGATCAGTCAATAGCGCCTCTATCTAATCTATCACCTATAAGGAGCTTGACACCTTAAAACATACCTGGGTCCACGCATGGTGGCGTCCCAATTACTGACATCCGCACTAAACGAACTCGGGATTAAACTGATCGTTAAACCATCAAAACATGATGCCTATTTCTGGGAACAACGCATTTTTATGACCACACACCTCGACGCGTACTCACTGACCTAATCAATCCAATTTTTTATCTACAACGCATTCCCGAGTATGGCTTTTCTACATTGTGGAGTTGGCATATGGTTCCCTGTAGCTTCGCAGAAAGGCTCGATTCCGCATAATCCTCACACACGCCAGACACGCACGCACGCACGCACGCACGCACGTCAGCCGTGGGAAGTCGTCAAAATGGCAGCACACACTTATCGATCGCTGTTTTGTCTGACGTGCATTTAATGACATCGATGTGTTGTAACATACGCGCAGTTGTTCCAGGCCGGAACCGTCAATTTGTAGAGAAGTTCTCGAATCGTCATTCAGCCGTTTGAGCACATTGTTCAGTAGATCGATTGCCCATTAAGGTAGACCAACACCGATGAGTACCTGCATGGCCCACGACAACTTCAGATTATCGAATGCATTGTTGAAGAACGTGACAGCCCATCAAGTAAGAACCATCAACTAATACCGAATATATATCTCTCAGCAACCTTAGTATTATTGCTTTGCTGGTCTTCTAAACGGACACAGATAATTGCTTGCATTGAGAATCACAGTTCTTGCGGATCTCGTTTGTAAGCCTAAGGAAGGAAAGGCAAAATTAGAAAACATTTGCTTACACGGCTATCAGAGTTCGCTATGCACCGACGCCAATCGACTACTGTACGGTAACTCTATCCTAACATGACTGCCAAAGTTCAGAGCAGGCCTTCGCCCTACGTTAGCTCCAGAAGAAATACTCCCTTACGTATGTGTGTGTATATATATATATATATATATATATATATATATATATATATATATATATATATATATATATATATATATATATATATTATATACCGAACTGGCTTGCTGTGGCAAAATGAATGCGATTCAGATCGACACTGCCACGGTATACAGCAAACAGCCTAGTGTGCCAGTCTGCCAGGCTGACAGACAGATACATGTAGATAGGCAGACAGACAGATTGCCTGACAAACTGACTGACAGACTGCCATACTGACTGACCGACAGACCGACTAACTGGCTGGCTGACATACTGACTGACCAACCGACCGACTGACCGACTGACTGACTCACCCACTCATTCACTGACTCACTGACCGACCGACCGACCGACCGGCCTAATTTACCGACTGACTGACTGACAGAACAAGACAGACGAGAACAGACAGAGAGACAAACGGACATAGACACATAGACACACCAGCATGCAGAGCGATCGATGTTTACAAATGACCCATCAGTTCAGTGAGTGCCCTGAAGAGCGCAGACTTAATCAAATCCGAAGATTGTCCTGAGGGCGACGTTAAAGTCATCCGGCGGATCTTCAGGGACCCAGCAGTGCATCGAATCTCGTTCGTATGGACCATAGGAGACATAACATCCAGAGGTCGAGGGCTCGATCAACATTATCATTACTAGTGTGGTCAGATAGGCACATAATATTAATAATGATGATGATGATGATGATGATGATGATGATGATGATGATGATGACGATAATGACGATTATGACGATGATAATAATAATAATAATAATAATTATTATTATTAACAATAATTGTAAACTAGTAAATTCTTCCAAGTTCCAACATTTTGGAATTATAATTAACCGCTTAAATGTCGTTGCCTTTCGTGGCAGTTTTGCTCAGCTGGAACTTGGCGAGATTTAGCCGTTCCATCTGGCAGAATAATAAAAATAATAATATTCGTGCTTTTTGACAAGCTCACTGAAAAACCGCAGAAAATTACACTGAAGCAACTGAAAGATGACGGTATAATTATCAAGATCTTAATTAACACGTCTTGGCAGCCTGTAAGGCGCCCACTCATTTTACTGCTGCCCCCTATGGACTGGAAGGCTGAGTCGACCTAAAGGGGCTTACGCGTATGGAACCGCGACTATTCAAGATCTAAAGCTCTTCAGCTCAGAGTGTTACCATTCATTTCCCCCCACCCTTTATTCTCTCTGGACATGTTTTAGGAACATTAATTTTGACTCGTGTGTAAAATGCTAACTGTATACTTCGAGTAGTACTATCAATATTATTACTGCTGCTGCTGCTGCTGCTGCTGCTACTGCTACTACTACTACTACTACTACTACTACTACAACTATTATTATAAATATTATTATTATTTTTGTTATTGTTATTGTCATATTAAAAAATATCATAACCTGAATTTGCTATGTTTTAATAAAAACTTCTGGTAGAGTTGGTTGAAAACCCAGTACAACGACAAGATCCTGGCCAACGAGTGAGGGACTGGTAGGGCCTACGTTAGTTCAACACAACACGATCAGATGAATGATGCTAGTAGTTCAGATTTACAGTGCAGAAGTGGTCTTCATGCCAGCAGATTGCGAAACAGCCAAACAGTAACCTGAACCTCGTTGAATTAGCAAATTAACAGATTGTCAGTTCATTTAAGAAGTCACAGAGAAACAGCTAAATCTTTGAAGGTGCAGCAGTTAATCCGCCCTCATTCATTGTTAGCTTTTCTCTGAGCGGATAATAATCCAAACTTCCAATTGTCCGCTGCAGCACTCATTTCGCTTGAAGCACAGATGTCGTTTAATTTTCCTGGCAGTATCATTGCTTTTCCATTTGTTGCTGACTTGTCTCTGGTGGTGCGCGGCAAGTAGATGAGGAGGGAAACAGTGAAGTTCGCTCTGGATGGACAGCGATGATTGATAATGATGTGAATGACATACTTTGGTTTATAACACACGGTTCAAACATTTGGAGTGGAATCAACACGAATGGGCTGTGAGCCCATGGAGTTAAGGAAGAAAGAAAGAAAGGATTTCCTTTCGAAATGGCCAATGTAAAATTGTTTTTGATTCATCTACTCTTCTCTTTGTTTATGCTTGATGTTTTATCGTCTCTTGTGTTGTCTTCCGTGGTGAGTTTTACTTTGAAGTTGGCTTTGCTTTCATGTCGGTCATACTAAGGTTGACTTTCGATCTGGATTTTTGTATAGTTGATTTGCTGAAAAAACCTTCAACTTCAAATTACCATAAGATTGAAACTAATGAAAAAGTTAAATAAAAATATGAGTCAATGTTTAGCTGTGTTTTTTAAAGAGTTCTCTCATAAAGGTACTATAAAGCACAAGAATCTGAATTTAAAATACCTCGTGTCTTCACTTAGCATCTTGACTTTGAAGCTGGCTTTGCTTTCATGTTGACCACACAAAAGTTGACTATATTGACTTTCAATGTAGAAAAATGCTATTTCTTGGCTTAAAGCTGGCAGATATGGTGCTTTGGACAAAGCCACTGGACTACCGATGAAAATAAATTACAAAACATGGCTCAAAATGTTTATAAAGTGTAAGAGTTCTGTATTACTGTTTCTGTGTGTTTTGCCTACATCTATTTAGATGTGCGATAATTTTAATTCTTTTTTGCCCGAGGTACTTAAAATGGCTCCAGAGAGTCGTTTGTATCTGGGTTGGCTAAGACTCGTCAAGTTCTGAAAGGGAGAAAGTGCTTCGAAGGTGACTGCATTAAACCGTTGCATCATAACAGAGAGGCGCTCGAAAAGATGGTATGTTTCTCTAGAGTCTCCAGATACACGGATGAGAAGACACCCAAGCAACGTGATAAAATCGAGGCCAGCGTTGTTATTAATAGGGCCCAGAGCTTCAAAGGCCAGCGGAACAAAATGTTACTGCAGCAGGAGTGGATTGTGTTTACATATTTTCCTGGATGCCGCCTGTTCCGCGGCTTCACCGGTCGAATGAGATGTAGCAGCCAAGAATGAAGTCGCCACGGTGTAAGTCACGGTAATATTCAGGATCAAACTACGGCTATTGCGCCATACGATAAGCACGAGCCGATGGGGTCTTTTGCATTAAGTTTTAGGTAGGCCAGGTGGCTCTTTGATCGCGGGAAAAATTAATTATCGCCAGTATTGACAGTCTATAGTTTGTCTAAGACATCCCGGGTGAAGCGACCAGGACCCAAATTGCATTCTTGTTGTTTTAATTAAAGAGGAAACTAAAATATTCCATAAGTCGTAAGTTGCTTAGTAGGGCCTATGCACAATATTAACAACGTTAGATTTTGACCTGTGCTCACTGTTCGTGTACTTTGGTAGTCTGCAAATTGTCGATCCCAAGCTCTTTTTCGACAACTATAACACTGAAAAGTGTCTACATATAAATGCATCATGCGTGTATGCATCTATCTATGGTGTATGCCGGTATATAGGCCTATGTATGGTATAGATATGCAAAACTCTGTAGGCCCTATAACTGAATTACCATGTTTTGAAATCACGAAACTAGGCATAATACAGGTCTTACGACTGCTGTTCTTTGCATTACTCAATTTGTTTGGGCGAAAAGTTACTTAAAATTTCTCTAAAGCATTGAAAATATTGTTCATTTATTATCTTGCGGTAGAAGATCTGTTATTACGCTATCATCGTAATAAACCAAAGTTAACCATTCAGCTGTAACAATGTCATCCGTTTCATCCTAATAGTCTTTCTTTCGTATATTTCGACAACAGAAAATCGATCACCGTGTCGATCTTCATAAGTCTGAACATCAAGTTTGTCATTTAAGCAAAATACGTAGAAAAGAAATCTGAGATCAAACTTTTCAAACAAATATTTTAGAACAAATCTTAAACTAAACGTACGTCTATCTACAGCAAAAATCCTACGAACGTTAGGCCTACCATGGCAAAGGATCTTACGTCATCAATAGCATTTGTTTTACAAGATGACACCATCAATCAGTATCCAATCACGGCACCGATGTTGATCACGTGCATCTTGTATGCAATCATTTTCAGTATTAATTCCCTTTTCCGTGTGACCAAATATAATTTAATATTTGTGGTGTGACTGCTTTGCCGCTCGCTGAATCACGATGTTAATGCACTTCAGTGAGTATGTACGCCAAGACTAGATCTATATGGAATTAATTTCACGCTGCATAATGAGTTCCCGCTGGACGAGTTAACTCGGGGTTCACGGTAAAGGGCTTAAGAACGCCAAATATCTCAAAAGCTTAGGGAGATTTGCTTTGACAAATTTACGAAGTCTTTCTTTTAGAATAATGATTTATTAATGAATCGAGCTGTAGAACGTATAGCCTACTGCTGTCACTGCGGCAAGCCAGGTTACAGCGTACGTGGAGGCGTAACATGTGTGAAAATTGGCTCTAGTTTATAACGGCCGAAGGCGTGCTGCTAACAGTCGTGTTTCATTGTATTGGGTCTGTGAAATCTAATCTGGTCATCTCTGCAGCGGCGCTATTGTAATGCACAAGGCATAATCGATTAGGCCTATCGCTTCTCAGAATGCATATATAGGCTTTCTTAGACCTACAATTACATTCTAAAATCACGGTTTGTTGGACAACACCAATCGAGGTCGATGAGACCCAAGAGATTAGAAGACAACTAGATGGGCAATCCCTTAAATAAGTGTTATCTCGGACCTAATAGATGTTAGATAACTTGCAGAGTGCATAGAAACAGGATGGGTGCAGATACTCCGTTCGTAAAGAAACAGACGATAGAAATGGGTCTAAAAATTGAATACCAGAGAACGGAGAGATCAGTGGAGTCTTAAACTAACGAAGTTTGGACTTAACAGTTGGAACATGGAATGTGAGGACACTGTGGGCACCGGGGCAGTTAAAGCTGCTGAGGAACGAAATGGGAGCATGTGGATATGACATCTTGGGTCTGTCGGAAATGCGATGGACGGTCCAGCAGTGGAGTCTTGCTGTGGTCGGCCCATCCTCCTGCAATAAGTTGCCTAACAACCTGCGACATGAACTCCTCATTCTCTCTTTGGTTCTTTTCCGCAAGTTTCTGAAGACCAATCTGTTCGATCGTCATGTTGTTAGGTATGAAGCGTCTCTGCCGAGTTCATGTGAAGTTGCGCTATATAAATTGGTTACTTTAATTACAGTTACCGGTAGAATTACAATTATCCAGGGTGGTGACACAAATTCCGCTCAGAAATTCAAACCCGCAATTGTCGAGTTACAGACAAAGCGCGCTACCGAGTGGATCAGCGTGTCGCAAAGTAGCCTAGGCCCAGTGTCCATAAATCATGACAGCTTAAATCTAGCCACAGGAGTGTCTGCTGTCGCACAGGCTCTAGTCTTAACAGCAGGTCTATATCATGAAGCGACCAAAAACGTGATTGATCTTACTTATCGACCGTTGCTCTGGTTAATGCACGTGATTAAGGACGAGTCACGAGACGTCGCTCTGACAAATCGAGTTATGGGGTTCGTTCGTAAGGACCGAAGGCCTCTCCCAATAAATCACACTTAGTGCAGTAAGATGGGCTACCGTGGCAGATAGTAATCACCTTCAAACCAGTACTCAGGATTTATTAACTTATTTATTTATTTAAAGCACTTACTATTAGCGAAACGTCAGTAGGCATACAGCTGAATCAGAGGCGCAGATATATTGGCTAGTGCCCAAGATGGAGTCCCTTACTTTCAGACTTTTTGACTTTGACCCATCCTACTAAGTACAAACTTACTGACACTGCCTCTCTTGCATTATGTGAGCAGGTTTCTCATTCAAGACTGACAGCACTACTCTATCATCCTATGATCCTACCCTATCATCCTATAATCCTACCCTATATCCTATGATCCTACTCTGTCATGATTTCTCCTCTTCCACTTACCTCTCTCGCCGCTTCAGTTCTAACACCATCCACAGTTACTAGCCATCTGACTGTCCATCTGCCTGACCATTGGATCTTCACGTGGAACCGAACCTAACCTCAAATACCTATCCATTTTGTATTGACTGTGGGCCTGTTTTTGTTTTTGACTGAGCGGGTTCATACAAGCTTCTTTATGAATCAAATAGGGCCTAATGCTGTATGGTCGTATATATGTTCACATTTTTCTCTCACGACCGTTTGGCCTTAACCTTTTAGGCGTAATTTTCGGGGGGTACGACGGTTACACGCACCCCACTATTTGCACTGGATGGTACCGTACCCCCATTTTCATACCAGAAGAAGAAATACTCACTATTATTTTCTCTGAGGATGGCCTTCACTTGAGCCCTAAAAACTCGAAACAATTAGAGAACATTATCATCATCATCATCATCATTGTCACCATCATCGTCGCCATCTCCATTGCTAATAACAATAATAATAATAATAATAATAATAATAATAATAATAATAATAATAATAATAATAATAATAATAATAATAATAATAATAATAATAATCTCTAATTTAAAAAAATCTCTAAGACCCTGAGGGAACGAAGTACCTCAGGGCAAAGAATAAATAAATAAATAAATAAATAATAATAATAATAATATCATTATTATTAGGCATGGCACGTAAACGACGCCGTAATAATTATTTAACAGTCGCGAAGGGAACGATGCGAGATTTGGTACCCCCACTTTCTAAATCAAAGTTATGGCTGTTCTTCACCCTGCTCATTTTTTTAGTGAATTGATCGGGTGAGATACTTCACCACCGATGCCCACTTTAATGGGTGCCACGACGTTTGAGGTCCCCGTGTACAGAACGTGCTAGCCCGAAGTTCAAATGTCTTAAATAAGCTACCATCGGTATTCATTCATTCATTCATTCATTCATTCATTCATTCATTCATTCATTCATTCAATTTGAAAGTTAATATAGCGCCCCTCAAGGTACTTACTCAGTTCTAAGCGCTCCGAACCCAACCACGGCAGTATAAACTGGACTTCAGTAACTTGAAAACATAAACGAACTATTCTTAGGCAACAGGCGTATGATGGCGTATCTGCATGGGAGATGATTCCAGATGGAGGGGCCGACCACAGAGAAAGTGCGAACATGCCTAGTTGTGGTGGTAGCACGAGGAACCAAGAGCTCACCCGCAGAAGAAGAGCGAAGGGCTCAGCGGCCAGTCACACGAGAGACAGCACAGCAGAGCTCAAGTAAATAAACCGGGGCACAGCCAAAAATGCATCACTAGATCAGCGCAGCTATTCTATAGTTAACGCGTTGCGAGATGGGGAGCCAGTGCAATGTGTCATGCGTATAGGCTGAGACAGCTGCGTGGCCTGTACGCTCTAAACAATGTAGCTAACCGAGCCAGTAGTAACGCATAATAGTGCATGCCGCAATGCTTATGGTCTGGGTTTGAATCTTGGACACTCGGTCTTGGTCCTGAGGCTTAGATCTTGGCTTTGAACTCCTGTGGTCTCGAATTACGTGGTCTTGGTCATGGAAATTTTGTCTTGCTTACAGCACTGCTTGTAACTCTCCTCATTTTGACCAGAAGTGAGAAAAATAATACAGGCCTACAGCTATCCCCAATATGCAACAGCATGCATGTAACAACCAGCCTTATAAATTAAGTAGGCTACAGAATGCCTGCTAATTGACAAAAGATACGATTTTTAAACCTATAAATTTTAAATATTTGGGACAAGCATGGGCGGCGATCCCGGGGGTCGAGGAGGACAAGACCCCCAAATTTTGAAGAAACACCAAAAAAGGTTTGCGAAATTTTTCGCGCGAAAAATTGTTTTTACATGTTTTTTGACCAGACCAGTTCAAACCTCTTTATTGTCCAGATCAGTTCAAAAGTGTGCCCCCACCTGTCAAAGAAGATCGCCGCCAGTGGGGCGATTCCTAAATTCTCAAATTTCAATTAACGAGCATGATAACCTATACGAAATCGAAAGTGCCGACAGCTTTCTGCCAGACTTACCCACAATTCCCTGCTCGCTGCTACGTCTATTTAGCTCGGCTCTGTCGAGGTGTTCAGCAATCTAATTAATATTCTAGAAGCCTGTGGTCATCGTCCATGATGATTTATCGGGTTTCAGCCCATGCATAGCAACGCGTCGTCCCTTGGTTTTAACTCCGCCGCTGGTGTACTCGGGTGGTATCGGCTCCAAACCCAGTTAAAGAAGAAGACGACGACGACGACGACGCTAATCATCAATCATCATTATTGCAAGGCGTCGTTAAACGGAAGCTACTCTAACTTATTAGCCTTTCTGTCAACGTCATTAGTCTGTTTGTCTCGGCGACATCTATTTAGCCTTTCTCTGACCCGGCTATCAATATTTCGGTTGTCCGGCAGCGTAGTTGGCTTTGGAATGTCGTAATTTTCGGAGTGTACGATGGGTACCCGTACTGACCACCAATTTTTGGGCTGTGTAACGTACGCCCTACTTATTCATAGCATGAATAAACAGTGCCATTCCGTAGTTTCCATTTAATTACTTTTCTCCAAGTATTGCTGTTTCTGTCTACCTCTGCGTAGTTATACAGGCTATAGACAGACAGAAGTAGGCCTAGATATACATGCAGAATTGCAGATAGGCTTACAGAGACATAGCCTACTGTAGCATCACCAGTGGCGTCACGAGAGGGTGCGGGGGGGTGCGGACCGCACCGGGTGACACCCTGAGAGGGGGGTGACACCAAGTGTCACGACAAAATGATGAAAGTTTTGTAAGATGACGAATTTCTAAAAAAAAGGTCATCACATTTTTTGCGAGACGAATTCCTAAAAAAAAGATCATCACATTTTTTTGTGCGACGAATTTCTAAAAAAAGGTCATAAAATTTCACCTCTTTCCTGAAACTCTGCTAATTTACTTGTTTGAACCTTTAATGAGGGTGACATCATGACTTACCGCACTGGGTGACACCAGCCCTAATGACGCCACTGAGCATCACAAGCAGGTCTACTTTAAGAAACGCAGAGAGACGAGCAAATTTAAATGAACACGTTTTCATATAGCGACCTCAACCCTGCTAATTTTTGCATGAATTGACCGGGTGAGATCCGTTTGAATAGGTAGCACGGTATACCCCGTTGTCGATCGAGTCAGGTGCTACTTTGTCGAATAGTCGATCTCTCGTCGACTCGATCGACTTGGCAAATAAACGTTCGACTTTTGTCGACTTCGACTGTAGTCTAGCTCTTGACCAAATCACGGAAGACTGTTGCATGCTTATATTCCAGTACCTGCATTACTCACAAATTTCTCCACTTCCTCAAAGTTAAAACTGTCAAACTGCAATTGAACATGGTAAAGTAAAATTTGAACATGGTAAATTAAAATTTCAGGTATTAGGCCTATAGTGATATCGTGTGTGGTTGACTTGGGCTAATGATCTATCAATAATTCGTACTAGGCCTACACACTGCACACTCCAGACAAGTCAACTGCACACTGCACACACCTCGTGTCAGAAGACACGCGATTTTAGGCTCTGTTATATTATTTTAGTCTATAGTTGTCAAGACCTTAAACCTCAAGACCAAGACCAAGACTAAGACTTTGAACCTCAAGACCAAGCCCGAGACCCAAAAAATCACAATCATATCCAGACTTCTATTCCTTACTAAAAAATATTGTCAAGTCGGACTACTCACTGTTTTAATGAAAACATATTTTATTTACGGAAACAACTCTAAATGTAGACTGCAGAGAAGTCCGAATTCGTATTTATAAAAGTTCTTCAAGCAAAATGTTATTCCAAATGCCTGTTGCATTTTATAAAAACCAGGGCCGGTTTAACCACTAGGCGAACTAGGCGGCCGCCTAGGGCGGCACATTTCTGGAGGCGGCAGAAAAGCTACACAAAGAAATATTTTTTAAACCATTGCCGCGCCGTTTTGCCAGTCCAGAGGCGTAGGCCTAGCCATAAAGGCGCTTAAGGTGCGTACGCACCCCCTGCCACATTCTGCTTTAGGGCCCTATTTTTTCATTTTCCTCCAAGCGCACAAATTTTAAATTGGGTTAATTGTTCCATCGACATATTTAGCCGCTGCTACGGTGTTCAAAAAGCCCGTGTACTGCGTGTATGTCTCAGCCTCTCTGCAGTCTGAACTACAGTCTGTATGATGACGGATGCGGCCGGGATGCCTCATGATATCTGATACACAGGGCCACAGACATATTGTCTGTGTGGTATTTGTCTATACATGTACTAGGTTACCCTGATGTGTCGGAGTTATTGACCTTGTTCGACCCCCAGCTGCACATGAGCCAGATTCTCTCTTTTTGATGTACAACCACAGCACACTTTAACCGTATAATCTCACAGCTCTGCAGCGCTAAGATATGCCTGAAATAGTTTGCCTTGTTCGTATGTCTTTTGGCTCTCTCTCGCTCTCTCTCTCTCTCTCTCTCTCTCTCTCTCTCTCTCTCTCTCTCTCTCTCTCTCTCTCTCTCTCACTCACTCACTCTCTGTCTGTCTGTCTCTGTCTGTCTCTGTTTGTCTCTGTCTCTCTCTCGTTTTCTCTCGCTCTGTCTCTGTCGCAGTCTGTCTGTTTCAATGTCTCTCTACAAGCCTTGTTGCCTGTACACTCTACAATCTACATTGTCTACACACGATTGCAGTATTCAAAGCTCTCTTGAAAAAAGAAACTAAGACTTAACTGATGGTAAGGAACTTCTAAATTTAGAGTAGTAATTTTTTAAGTAGTACATGCGTAATCTGCTTCTCGTTTCTACATTTGCTAAATAGAAAGCGCGAAAAATTAAATTTTGAAATTACATTATATTTGTATAGACTTCGCACGTAGGTAGGACTAGGACTTAGTAAACGTAGCCACAGGAGTTACTAAGTGTTCAAATGAAACTGTGCACTGTATCATTAATTAATATTTACATTTTAAATTCCCATTAAACGTGTTAGACCATACAGCATAGGCTGCATAGCTAATGCAGTTCCAGACTATTACTTTAATTATAGCTAACTTTAAAATTTAACATTTATTAAATGCCATATTTTTGTTTAATTTAGAAGCAATATTGATTCTTAGATGACTACAATGAACTACGAATGAACGATACAAAAATTAAAGATGCAGCATTCCTCTGCTTTCCTGTGTAAAGGTAATATTAACTTGATTAATTTAATATTAATTAGGCCTAGTTATCGCACTTGCCAGAGGCGCAGTGCGACAGGTTCGCCTAGGGCGCCAAATATACTCTGGCGCCGGCCCTGATAAAAACCAATTCGTTCAGAATTTTCTGACCAAGACGTGACCTGTGGGCCTCATAAAAATTCCGCCATGTGAAAAAATACGGTCTGCAGGAGCTGAAATCAGCTTTTCAAGCACCGGATGTAGGCCTAAATGTACTATCGTGAGTCTATTTTGAAATCATTCCATTGTAAATAATCGGAAGACAAAATAATTGTCCAAAACAACAGTAAAGCCTCATTCACACCGTGTAAAGACTAAAGCAATAATTGTATTAGTAATTATTGGATACATTTTTGAAATTCTTGCGTTTTGTTAAATGACTGTTCATATTGACAAAAGTCTTGGTCTTGCAAGACCAAGACCTTGAACCTCAAGACCAAGACCAAGACTTTTGGTCTCAAGACCAAGACGTTTGGTCTCAAGACCAAGACATTTGGTCTCAAGACCAAGACATTTGGTCTAAAGACCAAGACCAAGACTTTTTTTAAACGGATTCGAGTGCACTCGAGACCACGACCTTGGTCTCGAGGACAACAAGACTGGTTATATTCATGTAAGTAGCCTAGGCCTATTAAGCCACGCTGTCGCCGTCGATTCGATCAGCTAGGCTACACGGGAATCAACTACAGTACGGCACAGAAATTAGTACTAACTCCACAAATAAGACGGTAGTAGAGGACATGCAGTATCTAGTAACAGTTAGTTCAAGAAACTTTAAACTGCTCAAGATTAGGCCTACTGTGAAAAGGGGGCCTATCTCTACAGCTTCCACTATACGAAACCCAGTCTTGTTGTCCTCGACACCAAGGTCTTGGTCTCGAGTGCACTCGAGTTCGTTTTTAAAAGTCTTGGTCTTGGTCTTGGTCTTGAGGTTCAAGGTCTTGGTCTTGGTCTTGGTCTTGAGGTTCAAGGTCTTGGTCTTGGTCTTGAGGTTCAAAGTCTTGGTCTTGGTCTCGCAAGACCAAGACCAAGACCGGCTGTCAATATGAACAGTCATTGAACAGAAGTCAAGAATTCTGTATCAACCCTGCTTGCATCATATGACCAATATCTATGGATGGATACAAGTCTTGTTGGTCAGGAAAACCCATTGGCAGCAGCAACAGTTATTCTGTATCAGACGGTATGATAAACCATGGGAAGATTTCAAAAGGACTCACTATCTGTACATTTACATCCAGTGCTTGAAAAGGTTCTTTGTGTGACTGTGTCAGCGACTTCAGCATCTGCTGCAGAACTTATTTTTTCACATGGCGGAATTTTTATGAGGCCCACCAGGAAATGGTCAGAAAATTGTGAGCGAATTGGTTTTTATAAAATACAAAAGGCATT
Source organism: Allolobophora icterica (assembly GCA_963556255.1). Lineage (NCBI taxonomy): Eukaryota > Metazoa > Annelida > Clitellata > Crassiclitellata > Lumbricidae > Allolobophora > Allolobophora icterica. The sequence continues at coordinate 56,162,893 of OY744603.1, read as the reverse complement.
TGGAACAATAGTTTGCATGAAGGACTTTTGAAAACAAATTCGGATTTCTCTGCAGTTTGCATTTAAAGTTAATTTGCTTGAATAAAATAAAAGACTCATGTTTTCATTAAAATAGGGTATATTCCGACTTGACAATTTTAGAAGTCTTGCCCTGATTGCGATTTTTTGGGTCTTGGTCTTGGTCTTGAGGTTCAAGGTCTTGGTCTTGGTCTCGAGGTTCAAAGTCTTGGTCTTGGTCTTGGTCTTGAGGTTCAAGGTCTTGGTCTTGGTCTTGGTCTTGGTCTTGAGGTTCAAGGTCTTGGTCTTGAGGTTTAAGGTCTTTACAACAAGACTGACGAAACCACAAAGAGGCTCACAATGTGCAATGAACTTCAAATCAGGTTAATGCGGTAGGCCTAGTTGTGTGTTTACACAGAATTTCGTCATTACATCATGTGGGCCATTGTGTGACGTAGCCGCAAAAAGATAGTAAGTAAAATATTTCGTACTTATAGTCAAGTCTAGGAAACAACGATCAACTCGACTTGTCAAAACATTTGATCGACTCGACTTGCAAGTCGACCAAGTCGACTTGGCCGAGCTTTGACCAACTTTATTGACTGACCAGAGGCGTAACTTTGATCTAGAAAGTGTGGGGGAGGGGTTAGCAAATTTCGCATCGTTAAGACTGTTAAATAATTATAATGGCGCCCAGTGAATCTATATTTGGCTCCATTTATGCGCAATGCCGAATATTTATTTATTTATTCCGGATATTTCTATAGCGCCTCTCGAAGTCAACTACTACTCAGAGGCGCTCCCGACTACAGCATTTGATACTGTGCCGGAATTTTCACGCCGAAGCACCACGAGCAATTGCGAGTGAAGGACTTGCCCAAGGTCCGTACGCAGCGGCTAGAGCGGGATTCGAACCTGCAACCCTCCGGGTCACAAGGCGCCGAACTTACCACTGAGCCACCACATAATAATAATGATAATAATGATGAAAATAATAATAACAATAATAACAATAAAAAATAATAAATATGACATAAAGCGTAATGATAAATATAGTAACAATGACAATCATAATTATATAATAATAATAATGAAATAATAATTTAGAATTACTAACAATAGACCTAGACGTGCATCATTATTGAAGAGACGTGTGTCGATTGTAATTGAAGTGACGTAACAATAGGCCTTTATTCTCTGGATTTAAACTTAATAGGCCTAACAGACTTGTCATAATTCAAGTGACGTAAGAAAGGCCTTTCTTCTCTAAATCTAAAATTGCAAACAATAGACTAGACGTGTTTCACAATTGAAATGACGTGACAATAGGTCTTCATGCTCTAAATTTAAACTTAGGCCTAATAACACCGATAGATTTTTTTATAATTGAAGTGACGTAACAAAGGCCAAATTTTTCTCTAAATCTAAAATTACTAATTAGGCCTATAGACACCTTCCATAATCGAAACGACGTAGGCTACGTAACAATTGCTAGTCTTTTATTCTGTAACTTTTAACCAGAACCTATAGGCTAATAACAATAGACTTTTTCATAAATTTTAAGTAACGTAACCAAGGCCTTTATTCTCTAAATCTGAGATTAAAAATAGGCCTAACAGACGTTTTAACTATTGAAACGACGTAACAAGGCTTTATTTTCTGAATTTAAACTTAATGACAGTAGAATTTTTCATATTCATAACTGAAGTGACACAACAAAGGCCTTTATTCTCTAAATGTAAACTTATGACAATACACTTTTCGATAACTCAGATGACGTAACAAAGGCCTTTATTCTATAAATCTAAAAATTACTAAATAATGTGTTTCATAATTAAAGTGACGTAACAATAGGCCTTTGGTTTTAAAATTAAAACTTATACATTAGACGTGTTTCAAAATTAAAATGACGTTAAAAGGGTATCTATTCTTAAAATTTAAATTTAATAACAATAAAAGTTTCATAATTGAAATGACGTAACAAGAGGCCTTTATTCCAGAGGTGTAACTTTGGTCTAGATTCTAGAAAGTGATGATTTGGAAGTACACATAATACTTACAGGCTTAATAACGATGACTATGATGATAATAATAATAATAGCGACAATAATAATAACAATGAGAGTGATGATGGTACTGATCACACTGATGATAATGCTCGGTAGGCCCTAATTGTTTGAATCTTGAGGGCTTCCTCAGATAAAATAATAATGGGTAAACAGTGGGCATGAAAAGTGGGGGGTACGATACCCTTCAGGCCAAAAAGTGGGGATCCCCCCATAAATTACGCCTATGTGACTGACTCGATCGATCACGGGGTATAGGCCTACGCCACTTCTACACGATTAGCATCACCGGCAGTCACACAGACTCACTAGGCAGAACCTTGAAACCACAGGCGCCGACTTCTTGGGGGCCTTGGGTGCCAATGCACCCAGAGAAAAAGTTCAGTGGGGGCCTGGCACCCAGAAGAATTCGGACCAAAAATTCAATTTTTTGGGGTATTCCTAAAAAGTCGTCAAATTTTAGGAGAATTGTCTTAAATATGCACTGGCACCAGATCCGGCCATGATCCCCCATTTAAAATTTTCTTATGTTTACACACGGATGACTAAAAAAGGTCATCAGTTTTTTTCGAAGATGATTTCCTAAAAAAGTTCCGTTGGTCCTTTAAAACTTTGATAAACCTTCTGGATCCGCCCCTGACTGGCACCCAGAGACAAAAGCAAAAGTCGGCGCCTATGCTTGAAACGAAGTAACGGTCACCTTCACTTCACCTCTTATTGTTTATCCAAGTAATTTCAGAATGTTATTGCTTTTCTCTTTCAACACTGGCTTTCCACACTGCAAAACTGAAAACATTGCTCTTTCACAAATCGTATACCAATTCCTCTTCCCCTTACCTCCCTCACGGTTTCAACTCTTGCCACCCACCTTAGTCGTCTGTCGGCCTACATGCCCGACCCCTTTGAGGCTTTGAATCTTGACCTGGAACCGATTCCCTCCCTACTATGATTTGGCTATAAAGCGCCTGTGAATAAGGTGGTTCCCGAAACTTCGCTTTCAGTGTTGATTACTATTTAAATAGTAAATACTAGTTAATACTAGTATTTCAATAGTTTATGACTATTGACGCCACTATTTAAAATAGTCATGTAAAAGGTCAAATTGAAATAGTATTTAAATAGTAAGCGCAACCAGTGGCGTCAATAGTTTATGACTATTGACGCCACTATTTAAAATAGTCATGTAAAAGGTCCAATTGAAATAGTATTTAAATAGTAAGCGCCTATTTACTATTTATTAAATCCAAACTGTGGAATGTCATACACGATTATGCGTTAGGCATATTCTGTACAGTATATTGGATTTGTTACAATTTAAAATTCCTTTTCAAGTTGGAGTAGATTTCTTGGAGGGGTGCTATATAAAAGGGGTACAGATAATTAGCTCCCAGACACCCACAAACCTCTCACCAGAAAATTCGCTCCCCTCAATATTAACCATCAGGTATTTATTTTTGTATGTATGTAGGCCTATGTACATGTATGCATGTATTTGGCTACATCTCAAAGGCACCATCTTTATCACTTCCTCCCCATATAATTTGTAACATTTATGTAAGCAACATTTTAAACTCTAAATAGTTTAACAATATTAGTATACGATTGGTATTTTTGGGTCTGATCAGTATATGCAGAACTAACTCAACACTTAACTTGATGCACGAGATCTCCGATATGTAGTTCTGTACCTGTCCTATCCAACTCTCGCGTCCTTTCTTCAAGTGAAATAAATGGGAATATTTCCGATGGGCGAAATGTGGAGTGCAATTTTCCGGGGGTAAAAGGTCTGCTAACCCTATAAATGTGCTCTGAAAGAATGAACAATCGCTTGTTTCAATTAACGCACTACAAATGATTTTACATTCTTGTAATCTGGTTTTGCTTTTCTTTCCTGCGATCAACTCTTGGATGGCATTTATTTTTTCTTCTGGCACATAGGATCCCTCAAGACTTAAAACAGAATTTTTATCGAGCATCATCATCCATTTTTGTTGTTTTGTACCCGAATATTATATCATTGCAAGGGCTAGGCTGTCGGAATTGGTACCCTAAAAATCTAGATCAACTTGCGCCTCCCACGACTGGTGTATCGAGGACCAGCCAAAGGATGCACAGTGTTAATCCACGACTTTTTTCAGGTATGCATATTGTAAATTGGCAAGTACTTCATTACATGCACTTATACATTACATGTATACTGTACTTATAGAAGTCCAATATTCAAATTTTTTACGAATATATCGCTCAAACTGCAACGTATTCAACGTCTCCCACGACGACAAAATACTCAAATATTGGGTCACTCTGGTCATTCACTCGTCTCTCCATGCCGTATGCGCTGGAAACTGATTATCATGTCTTTACCAAACAGTAAACTGAAGCTGAACTTCATTCGATCATAATTTGTCTCCAGTCACCCACAGCCGACAGGGGACGTGTCCAGCAGACCGTTCCTTCAGTGGACCTTTGCCGACAGTCGTATTCAGACAAGACCTTAATGACCTTGTGTTTGGCCACCTGGCCAATAGGTCCTACTAATCTACTAATACTATAGACTTACAAATCAGACAATACACAACAATCTCTCAGTTAGTCAGTCGGTCCATCAATCAACCACTGTCAAATAATCTTAGCCCAACAATCAGTTGCATCTCCATCCAAACCAACTGAAGTGCATCTACAGACAAAGTAAACTGCTTTACATACAAATTGCAAATCCCAAACATAAATTATGTCCACACCATTAACACACCAACACAACTTTACCAATAAACTTCACTCAATCAGAAACCACCCAAACACCAGCAACTGTACAGATACTACCATAAAACAATTGGTCATTACCCTTGTTCCCACTTCACCACCACCACCACCACCAGTGAACTGTTCACAACTTCTTCGGCCATCACAAATTTTGGCATAACTGAGAACCCATTCAAAAGGAATTTTCATTTATTCACTAACTTCTCGATTGCTGAATGCCTACATTGACGTTTAGTTATTTATTAAGGGACAATCATTTCTGTGACTTATTTTATTCGACACACAAGCCCGACAGAAGCATCGGACTTGACTGAAATTTTACAGAAACATTTCCAGAAAGTGTCCAGTTTTCCTGCACAGACTCTTCTTAATTATCATGCTTCTCACACAGAAGCAGCTCTAAGGGCTTTGACCTTCAACTAAAGTTCTTGTCATCCTACGTATGGAGGTCATGTCGTGACCCGACCCAACTCCTGCTTACTGGAAACCACTCAGGAAGGTTGTAACAACCTTCTTCAGCAGCGCCTCGGTCTCCTCCGTGATCTTTCCGGCCTCGCGAATCGTCTTGAGGAGCTCCTGCTGTGAAGCGCGCAGGTGAGCAAGGAACTCGCGCTCAAACGTCGTGATACGAGATGGATCAATTTTGTCTAGGTGGCCTCGGACTCCGGCATAGATGACCGACACCTGTTCCTCCACAGCCATAGGAGCTGAAGACAAAACAATGTCCACTTATTCATTCATTCATTCATTCATTCATTCATTATATCTCACAACTCCACACAACAACTTCTATTATTACTCAAGGTACAACTATTTCACTACCTAGGGTGAAAACAAGGCAGCTAAACAAAAAGCTGGATTTTCTTACCTGTGTATAGTAGACATCATTTGGACAATCACCAAAAACCAGCTGCACTATATTCCATTAAGGAAAAGATTATTCTTCATTTAACCAAAGCATAAAATCCCGTGCGTAATTTCAAAAAAGAGGCGATAACAGTTTTCATACAGCTCATCTTGGACTGATATGTCACTTTAAAGGTGCTGACAATATAAAGTATTGATAATAACAAATAAAATACAAAATATTATCCCATATACAAAATACAATCTTTCACCATCATCCCAAACTTGAAGGTGAAGAATGAAATTTTAAATACTCAACAGGCAAAGTATTTGATTATTGTAAAACTCAACTTTCTCCACCCAGACTGGTCTCCAATTTTTATCAACATTGCTCATGAAGGAAATTGTGTTAATACGCATGAACTTACTGTACTGTCCCTGCTTCAGCAGTTCCGTCAGACGGACTCCTCGGTTCAGCAGCTGCTGTGTGGCAGCATCAAGATCTGATCCGAACTGGGCAAAAGCAGCCACTTCACGGTACTGGGCCAACTCCAACTTCATCGAACCAGCCACCTACACACAAAAACAACACCAAATCGATATACATGTAGCTATGCTGTCACTGGGCATTTTAAAATCAGTTCAAACAGACAATTTCCACAACTCTGAATACAATACGCTGGATCCTTGCTGATACACTATCTTTGTGTGGTGTATCAAAAATCGTGTTAGAACAAGGTTGAATATTCTAAAGATTACGTACTATGAATCGAAAATGCTGAGAAAATCGAGTTTTGCCGATGTATGTTATTATAAGAGAAACATCAAATTCCTGACAATTAATTCCCACTAATACAAAACAGCATGCATCGATAAAATTGTTTGACAACCCACACTTCAGAACCAACCTGGATTTCAAATGCAGACATTTTGTATATATCCAGGCAGCATGTATATATCAAGGCACTATATCAAGGCCTTGTTGCCTCACAAAAGCATTGCAAGCACAACTATCTAAGTGATCAAAACAAATGTGTTCTATGACAGTTTCAAAATGATTGCTGTACAAAGCCAAATGCAACTCTAGCCTATGTAAAGGCAAAGGAAGGCTGTTTCAGGAGGATGGTACAATACACAAGAAGACATAACAGGCTATTGCTGTGAACATTACTATGATTTAAACTTGCATCTTAATATGTGACACATATAGCAGAACGTCCCCTGATTGATTCAGATGCGGCCACAAAGTAAAACATTTCAAGGACAAAGACATAGCATTATCATTATTACTAGTATTTTTACCATACTAGAAATGATCTTTCTGTTTTAGAATCGGGCCAGAGCAAAAGCAGAGTTACATAAAGGTTTTCAATGCACAAAACCAGTGCTTTTTTCAGCCGGAACACGCAGCGTTCCGGCACCTTTTTTCAGCTCCTAAAAAATTATTTATTTATTTTTCAATACTAAAAACAATAATTTTATTTTAATTTAATTTCAGTGTTTTGAACTGTTTTCAGTGTTTATTGAGACCCCATCCCAACCCCAAATCCCGTTTTTCTCAGGATTTTAGCCCGTCCATAATTGTTCCATTCCGGAACCTTTTTTTCTAGAAAAAAGCACTGCACAAAACAAACACCTTACAACAATATCATTATTATTTATATTACTGCTTTACCATTTTTCAAACCAATCGACATGAAATGTACAATGTTCTACGGAATGAATAGAATTTCACAATTGCACGCCATTATAAAACAACTTGGCTTCTCATCTCACAATGCCCAATGCCAAGAAGCTGCCTCACCTGCTTCATGGCTCTCATCTGGGCAGCAGATCCGACACGACTGACAGACAGACCGACATTGATGGCTGGCCGGATACCCTTGTAGAACAACTCCGTCTCGAGGAAAATCTGTCCGTCCGTGATAGAGATGACGTTTGTTGGGATGTAAGCGGACACATCACCAGCTTGGGTCTCAATGATCGGCAGAGCAGTCAGCGATCCACCACCGAACGTGTCATTCATCTTAGCAGCTCTCTCCAGCAGACGGCTGTGCAGGTAGAAGACATCACCTGGGTATGCCTCACGACCTGGAGGACGTCTCAGCAGCAGAGACATCTGACGGTAGGCGACAGCCTAGAAACCAAATCGGTTAGTTCCAAGACTGTTTTACCTTGGTGAAAAGTTCCATTAAAACTCAGTCACAAGGTTTTTGTTTCTGCCAGTTGTAAGTCAAGAAATAACTATTTTTTTACATTCTATGCTGCAAGAGACAGACCATCAATGCACTGAAAAAGATCTTAGGATGGGAATCAAGAACTGACCTCGCCAACATCTTTTCAGTTACTTAGCCGAGTGGTTAGAAAGAGCTAAGAGCGTTGAACTCCCACACCCATTAAAATACTGTACATATATATGCATAAAACACAATTTAACCTATTTTATCAGGACTGAAAATTTCTAGCAGAGTGTGACTTCCAAATTTGTTTTTACTAAATTTCAAACACTATACACCATTCGCTCTCTCCGATGCATTCACTTATATGTACTATCACCCATGCAGGTCTTTCCTTTTTCGCATTAGTCGACTTAAATTTTGCGCTCGGTTAATTGGGAGGATTATAAAACTGGCCATATCTCTGCTTAAATACAGGACTAGGTACATTGGTTCCAATTCCAAGATACAATCTCTTGCCGATGCAGTGCAGTCAGCCACACTTCATTCACTCTGCTGGCGATGGAAGGCATTCTGTTTTACTACGGTCTTGTGTTATTAGCTCATGAGCACCTCGGAGTCGTTTCTTGAAGAGGTGAGCTATATAAATGTGCCATTACGATTATGATTACAGTCACTTATCAGGCATTAAAACTTTAATGCCAAGAGTGTACTAAAAGCGACTGGGAAACCATCCAGCTCGTTGTTAAAGTGGTTACACACACAATCAACAATGAATGCTGGTCAAAGCATGTTCAACCCACAACCTCACCTGCTTGGAAAGATCGTCGTATATGATCAGAGCATGCCTTCCATTGTCTCGGAAGAACTCTCCCATGGCACACCCAGAGTATGGTGCCAGGTACTGCAGTGGGGCAGCATCAGAGGCTGTGGCGCTCACAACGATCGTGTACTTCATGGCATCAGCGTCAGTCAGACGCTTCACGATCTGGGCCACGGTCGAACGCTTCTGACCGATGGCGACGTAGATACAGTACAGCTTGGCCTTCTCGTTCTGACCTTCATTGAAACGTTTCTGGTTGATGATCGTATCAATGGCAACGGCCGTCTTTCCAGTCTGTCGATCGCCAATGATCAGCTCACGCTGGCCACGACCGATTGGCACCAGACTGTCGACGGCCTTGATTCCGGTCTGCATGGGTTCTTTGACAGAAATACGAGGGATGATTCCAGGGGCCTTAACACCGACACGAGCCCTCTTCGCTTTGATCACACCCTAAACAAATGCATCTCAAACTCAAAACTATGCAAAATCATCACCATATTATTTAAAAAGTAAGTGCATCTGAATTATAATGTATCCAAACATTCAGCCCACAGACCAACATTTCTACCAACTGAAAACAAATGCACTGTAACTTATCTTGCTGAAGACACAGCAACTGATAAAACTTGTTAATTTTGAAAGTGCTTAAAAGAAATAGCAATGTATGTATTTAAGGCAGGGGTTCTCAAACGGTGGTACGCGTACCCCGTGTTGCTAAGGGGTACGCAAAAAAATTGAAAAAACGAAATGTTCTATGAGTTTATTCCCATGTTTCTCTGATTAGTTATTGACTACTGAAGTCACTATTCTACGTCCACCATACGCTTCTTTTTTTAAATTTTCTGAGTTTATGTCCATCTTTCTTTTATTAGCTATTCTACGTCTACCATGCGCTTCCTTTTCTTAAAAGTTTAAATTTTCTATGACTTAATGCCCATCTTTCTTTGATTAGCTATTCTATGTCTATGATATATTTGTAATATTGTAACGTCACATACGGGTCATTTATTTTTTCACAACAAATAATTATTATAGAAGTAACTAGGCCTACAATACTGCATAGTAGCATTGTTTTTAAAAAAACCAACAATGGATAAATGGTTGAAAAAACAACCGCTTAAAAGAAAGCCAGAACCTCTCAACGCAACCATTAGCACTGAATTTACCGAGACCGACACTTCAGACGCCCCTTCAGCACGTCATATCTGTGCGAAACTGGTTTTCAGCAATGCTTGCGATCAAAAACAAATACAGAACAATGCTTGAACTCGAATCAGATTTGAGTTTGAAATTGACAAATATTGTACATCTGTGCTTGTCGAAACAGGCCCACAGCTCACATTAACACTTTGTAATAGTGATTTAATTTTACCTTTCGTTGATATGATTTCATTCTTAAAATTATATTTTAAATTTGTCTACCTGTGCCATAGTCCTACGTTAATTGCAAGGGCACTTCGCGCTCGCCTGTTGTTTCTGATCAGACAGTATACCTTTGCTGGGGGTATGCAAACATTCGATTTTTTTTACCTAGGGTACAAGAAAAATAAAGTTTGAGAACCCCTGATTTAAGGTAACATAACACAGAATGTTTAATTAGTTTCTGAAAAACAACGGTTCATATTTACTCAAAATCAATCATAATCATGACTTTTCAAGAAAGCCCGGTCATGTAAATTTTTTAACCTCATATGGTTAACCTTTCTTAAAACGGCTCCTATTGTATATTTAACAAATTATAAAGCAAACCTAAAATTCACCTTAAACCTATGTCCAGTAGGTTTGCCAATCACACCTTCCATATTAGGTACAAGGCAGTCAACGGTCACACCTATTATATATTTAATTATATATAATTCCTCGCCTGCATCTTATAAAGCAACTGTTCATGCCAGAGGTTCTCATTCTCCATGTCGCATGTGGATACTGACCTAGTGGCAAATTAATTCGGTCTAGAGCTGTGCCAATGCATCGGAAGCATTCGTAATCGGGCCGATAATTAGAGGAATCGGCACAATCGGTATTGGCGAAAAAGTATCGGCGCCGATGCAAATTATTTTACAGTTGACGTTTTTTGCACAATAATCGTTACGAACAGAAAAATGAGCACAGGCATCTATGTCTGGTTTCTTATTATTGATTTATATTTAGCATTGCACTACTTAGCAGACACCGTAGAAACCAAGGGCCTATCATACACAGGACTGGAAACTCCTTAGTAGCCCTTAAACAACGTCGTATGCGTAGTTTTTGGGCGATAATAAAATAATCGGCTTCATACGTGGTATCGGCTATAACAATAATCGGCTATATGCGGTATCGGAATAATCGGCAAAAAGCCTTATTGGTACAGCTCTAATTCACTCTGAAAGTTTCTCACCTTGCCATCAATTGCATTTCCCAAGGCATCAACGACTCTTCCGAGAAGTTCCAGTCCAACTGGTACATCGACGATGGCACCCGTTCTCTTGACGATGTCACCTTCCTTGATCAGCTTGTCATTACCAAAGACGACAATACCTACGTTGTCAGGCTCCAAGTTCAAAGCCATGCCCTGGAGATTGATAAAAAGTGCAATGATGCAAAGCATAAAGGATGACAGTGTATCACAATTAGGATTAACATTATGAAGTCATCATAATAAAAATACCATTTGCATCGTATACCATTACACACACATTACAAAATGGTTCAGGAAAGATACACAAATATATCGTGTTATGATTATGCTAATCATAATGATAATGAGCAAAGTGCTCTTTAGTATTACATAATTCATAATTCTCAATTAGTTTTACTCAGCCGATGATGACAATGCATGATGGCTGCATCACTCCAGTGCTCTTTAAAAATCTTTGAGGTAACAGATCTTAAAACATGCTATAAAAAAATTCGAGACATGTTTATATGAAGCCTTTCATCACCAGTTTTCATTTGGTCACAGATTCCTCACCTATATACACTATCAATAAACTATATATCGATAAACAATATATCAATAACCAATAAACTATAATTATATCAATAAACAATAAACTATATATATCAATCAACAATCTTTAGTCAGAAAACCTCAACTATCTGTAAGCAATTTTTTCACACAATCTACTTGCCTAACTTATACACTAACAATCCTAATGTTAAAGTTACATAGTGGACAAACCTTCAGGCCGCTGGAGAACTCCACCATCTCCTCGGCCTGGATGTTCTTAAGTCCATAAACACGGGCAATACCATCTCCAATAGACAACACACGTCCAGTCTCCTCAAGATCGGCAGTTGTGCTCTGACCAAGGATTCTCTCTTCGAGGATCGAAGACACCTCGGCTGATCCTACCAGAAAAAAATGCACAAAATTTATAATCTAAGAATTCAAACTGCCTCTTAGCCTTTACAAGGTGTTTGTCACAGCTCTTAAAACCTGGTATCTTTTAGCTTTTAAAAGGCATTTGCAACTACTTGTTAGAAAGCAAACACAATTTGCTGATGGATGGCAATACTACATCTTAACTTCACTCCAGCTAGTATAAGGCAACGTTCTGTGAGGTACTTAAAAAGGCTAGTGTGCAGCATCAACCACAAAGGATGAGTTAATATAAATATTGGGTTTGTTACACAAAACTTCAAAGAAATTAAATTATTCTAAAATTTGTTTTTACTATAGAATAGAAGGTAATGAACATAACATCAACACTATCAGTCCAGAAGAAATATAAATATGTACATGGGTATTAAAAATTTAGTAAGTGCAAGTAAACATTTATATAGCACTTAATAAACTTCTTTGACGTGCTCCAAGACAACAACTCAAACCATGATCAAAGGGAATGGTCTTCAAGTGGTAACAAAACAGAGACACAGAAAGAAGCTCATGTTGCAGGTTGCACAAAAGCCTGTTCCAGAATAATGAGCCAACTACAGTACAGCCAGAATCATCTTTGTTGATACCGTTTGTTCCTCTCGGACTGTTCTCTCTCTGTCGTCTTTGGGCCTACATGTATCCCATGTGGCTTACCTCAATGTACGGTTCTGGCACCACTCCTTTATATACTCTATAACGCTGAATTATCAGGCATACTCACTCTCAATGGGTTCTCGGCTCACCAATGTGCCGATGACACGCAAGCTTTTACCCATGGCCCAGCCAATGCATCTTTGAGGCCATCACGCGCTGGACCTGTGGATGTCTTCTAACCATCTCCGCCTTAATTCAGATAAAAACCCAATTCATTTGGTTTGGTGGTCGACCCCAACTAACCAAGATTGACATGGAATTTCTCCATGTTAGGTTCCCAGATGTCCACTATTCTTCCTAAGTTAGTGATCTGTGCATTACATTGATTCCAGTTCTCTCATTTACAGACTATGTCAATCATCTCTCTCAAACATGCAACTCCGCACCATCTGTCACTTGCTCCCCCTCATGCAGTCACCAATATCATACATGTGCTGATCTGTACTATGGTTGACCTTGGCACTCCATCTATGTTGGTCTATCTTCAGTAAACCTTTCCAACCTTCAGTCAATACTGAATGCTGCTGCCCACCTTATTGGTGGTCTCCCAAGGTTCCCACATATCTGCCTTCATTTGGGACACTTTCCACTGGCCTCCTGTGCCTAAGAACATCCAGTTCAAAATTTTAACTCTTGTGTGCAACTATTTGGTCAGGGTATCTCCTTCATACCTAAGACCTTCTGTACCGCGGTCTCTTCATTCCCTAGTCACTCCACTCTCCGTTCGACCGGCAAAGGCCTGCCTTCTGGTTGTTCCCTGCATGCATGGGCTACTGCTCAATCTGGAAGTTTTGCCTATGCTGGCCCTTCTAGGTGGAACCATCTTCTGCAGGAATTGCGGCTTGAGCTCCTCAGTCTTTCTCTTCCTCTCTTCCAGAATCGCCTCAAGTCCATTTGATTTGTTAGTGATAGCACCGACTTGGGTCGGGAGCGCCTCTAAATTGTTACAGTGGCGCTTTTATAATTGTTCGATTACAATTACATGTTGCACTGTGGAAGTAACAGACAGATGAACAATCTGATCATCAGCAATGAGATCTGTGACCAGGCATGACAAAACTAAAATACATAGCTCACTAAGGTAGCATGGAGCACAATCGGCCGGGCTGTTGCATATCAGTAAAAACTTACGGCATCTTCGCATGGGCAACTCATGCAGCTTGGGCTGTATGTAATTAGATACATGGAAAACTTTGGAATCCCCACCAGTAAGCCAAGCTGTTGCTCTACTGAAGTGGTGCTTAGGTTTCCACAAAAGTGATAGTTTATACCAATTACTGCCTGGTATTACTAGTGACCATTGGCTATGTAGGGTATAAGAACTGCTGTGTCAACATGAAATTTTGCTCTATTGCCAGACAATTTCTGTAATAACAAGCTGGCCAAACTGCCCTCCGGACATATCTGCAATGGCTAGAGCGACTGCAGCTGGTAACTCTTTTCATTGCTCAAGAACAGTTCTTCATACCTATGTGGACAACCTGAACTATTGAGGTCATAGCTAAACTTAGATGCTTTAGAAAGACTTATAAATTTCACTTTAATATTTTCATTTATGCCCAAAAATAAGTAAGGAAATGTTTAAAATCCATGACCTCTGAATTTCATACCCTCTAGACTCAAATTTCTTGCAATTTTTAGTAAGAAGTTTCTTTACACTCTTCACTAAGTTAACCTTCTCAATATCATACATGCATATGGCCAAATGACAATGTACCTCAAGACTATCTGTGAGGAAATTCAACCTTTTATTTGCAGAGGCAAGAATTGTCCTTGATACTCAGTATCTTACACCTGATTTCTAAAACAAAAATTCTGAAATCAGTGGGTCTGGATAAATGCCCAAAGTCAATCTAAATTCAATGTCATCTTTTCTATTAATTCCTGTCCCATCTCATCCAGCCTTCTTAGAACTGTGAAAACCATTTTCTGGCTTAAACGTGCATTCAGTCTGGCTTGATCATGCATCCACGGTCAACTGTAGTCGATTTTCGTGTAAGAATGTAAGCTGCCTTCTGACTATAGAATGTCAAATCCTTAACTCTCCATTCTTGCTTTCAACTTTTACACTTCAACCCCCAGAACTGTGTGCATCCAAAGTTTCTGAAAAGTTACAGGAGAAACAATAGGGCCTACACTCAACAGAGCTTAATAAAAATAGTTATATTAAATACCGACCCCCGACGGCGTACACAGACTTGGTCGTTGAAAGCTTTCTAGCAGCTACGAACGCCGCACCGAGAGCCGGCTTTGATGCCTGAAAGTCAGAAAGAGCAGCATGGTACCAATTAATGAAACCTTCAGAATGAATAAACAGTGTTTAATCCGGTGATATGGCATTAGATGGTGCTGTAAATTAATAGTTAAAGCTAACTAGATGAAGTGGAGCGTAAAATGGTGGATCCACGCCTGAGCTCAATGACAAGCAACGCCTCTGTCACCTTCTAACTTCCACTTCTAAAGGTGCAAAGAGCACGACACCGGTCGTTAAAGAGCTTCGTAGGTCGGATATTCTATGAACACCTGAAGGATTATTTTACCTCGGAGATGGCCTTTGGCAACTGCCTGACGGCGAAAGCGGCAATTCGTCCTGCAAGCATTTTGTCCTAACTCGACTTCTCCAAAAGGGAAAGATGGCCACCGACAGACGGATGCAAGGTCACCAACTACCAAACGCCTCAACCTAACTGGGATAAAAACGGTGGCGACTGAATCGTCATGGGTTACACATCTTGCGTTCGATTGGACGATAAGTTTGCGAGGTAGAGAGGTCACACTAATTTATATAGCCCATATCTCAAAGTATCTTTAACTCTAATACAATCTGCATGATCAGATCTAATCATATATAATTGTAATTAGTAACTTCTATTATGACCACAATTGCAGCGTTGAACATGGCTGCTTCCCAGGCCCGGCTCAAGACATTTGGCGGCCCTGGACAAATCGGCGGCCCTACGCAAACCGGCGGCCCTAAGCACAAAAAAATTTGACGATTTTTTTAGTCATTCACCTCTTTTTACGAATAATAATTAACTAATTCTTGAAAAATGGAAAATCGGCGGCCCCTAAAAATCGGCGGCCCTGGGCGGCTGCCCAGTTGCCCATATGGACGAACCGGGCCTGCTGCTTCCAACCAATTCTGAACTATTTGCAGCCTTTTACCCAGATATAATGTAAACAGTAAACGACATGCATGTTTTAAGTGGGTATCCGAAACTGCGGTATGTGAATCCTGCAACAGTATTTATAAATAATTACACTATGATCCTGCGCAGTAGTTCACAATCGTAGGCTAATCTCGAGACTTCTACAGCGCCCCAAAAGCGAAGTTTTGGGAATAGCTTATTCACAGGCCCTTAGTCAAAACAAAAATGTAGGCAGGTAGAGTTGAAATCAGTTCCAGGTCACGATGCAAAGGTCAAGCAGGCAGACGGCTACGGTGGACGGTGTTTAGAATTGAAGCGGCGAGTGAGGTAAGAGGAAGAGTATCGAGGGCTCAGAATTTGTGAAACAGTAAGCTACTTATACTGTTTTCAGTTCTGAGTGAGACTTGTGGAGAAAAGAGGTGAGCTTTTGGTGATTTCATAGGGGTCGTCCATAAATGACGCCACGTCCAGATTGTAGGCCTATTTAAAACATTTATAAAGCACCTTCAGTAGGGTGAACCGTTCAAATGCGCTCCCAGTGCGCAAGGCCAAGACAAAAGAAATAGTCTTGAGGAAAGCAAAAGAAGACGATGGGTTACCTATTAAAATTTGAGAGCGAGTAGAAGGAAAGAATGTATTCCAGAGAGAGGGGCCAATTGAGGCAAAAGATTGGGACTGCGCCATAGCTGTTCTAGTATGAGGAACTGAAAGATAAAATCTGTTCGAGGAGGAGCGAAGTGGACGATGCGAGGAGACAGAAAGAGGCCGGTGAATTACATAGATTAAATATTTGGGGGCGAGACCCCGCTGTCTTGGACACCAGAATAAGGATTTTGAACTTAATACGTGTGCAGAGATGGGGAGGGGTTAGCCTTAATTGTGTGACACTATGCATGAACTTCTACATACGCTTAATGAATATAGAATTTCATGCGAAATTTTCGCATGAAATTCTATATTCATTAAGCGTATGTAGAAGTTCATGCATAGTGTCACACAATTAAGGCTAACCCCTCCCCATCTCTGCACACGTATTAAGTTCAAAATCCTTATTCTGGTGTCCAAGACAGCGGGGTCTCGCCCCCAAATATGACGACGGGGGGTTCAGAGTGACGTCATTTATTGACGAGCCCTAGGATATTTAGCGTAGGCCTAATTTGGCGGAGTTTATTCCACAGACGCTGAACATCTGTGACAATGGAGCGATTTACAAATTTAATGTTTAATTGTAGTGATGAAATAGGAATAATACCATAATACCACGGGGTGTGTGAGTGAAGAGAGAAGGTCATCCAGAGAACACAAATAATTAAAGCACTATCTTAACTATAAGAAATTTAAACATATCGATCCTAACTAAAGAACTAGGCCTATAAGAACACATCCTAACTAAAGAACTATCTTAACTAAAGAACAGATCTTGACTAAAGAACACATCTTAATTAAAGAACTATCCTAACTAAAGAACATATGATCATCTTAACTAAAGAACATATCATAACTAAAGAACTCTCGTAACTAAAGAACACATCTTAACTAAAGAACTGTCCTAACTAAACAGCATATCTTAAATAAGGAACTATCTTGATTAAAGAACATATCTAAACTAACAACCATAGGTCCATATCTTAGCTAAGGAACACATCTTCACTAAAGAACCTACTTGACTAAAGAACACATCTTAACTAAAGAACGTAACTAAACAAAAGAACACATTTTAACTAAGGAACACAAGTTAACTAAAGAACAAATCCTAACTAAACAAATACCTTAACTAAAGAACATATCTTTCCGAAAGAACACATCTAAACTAAAAAAAACACATCTAAGCAAAAGAATTATCTTAACTAAAGAACACGACTTAACTAAAGGACATATCTTAACTAAAGAGCACATATAAACAATAAAACTATCTTAACTAAAAACACATCCAAACTAAAGAACTATCTTAACTAAAGAGTCTTGGTTAAAGAAATATCTAAACTAAAGAAAACGTCCTAACTAAAGCACATATCTTAACTAAAGAACACATCTATACTTAAGAACTAGCTGAACTAAAGAACGCAACTAAACTAATGAACATAGGCCTACCTTAGTTAACGAACACCTTAACTAAAGAACTATCTTAACTAACAACAAAACTATCTTACCTAAAGAACGCATCCTAACTAAAGAACTGTCTTAGCTAAAGAACACACCCTAACTAAAGAATTATCTTGCCTAAAGAAATATCTAAACTAAAGAATACGTCTTAACTAAAGAACACATCATAACTAAAGAACTACCTACACTAAAGAACACATCTAAACTAAAGAACATATCTAACGAACATATATTAACTAAAGAACATATCCTAACTAAAGAACACATCTAAACTACAGAACTATCTTAACGAAAGAACACAACTTAACTAAAGAACACATCTTCACTAAGGAACACGTCTTAACTAAAGAACTATCGTAACCAAAGAACACACCTTAGTTAAAGAAATACCTTCACTAAAAGCATATATTAAATAAAGAACTATCTTTACTACAGAACATCTAAACTAAAGAACCATCTTAACTAAAGAAGACATCTTAGCTAAAGAGTTATCCTAACGAAATAGCATATCTTACCTAGGCCTAAAGAAGACATCTTTACCAAAGAATTATTTGAACTAAAGAACACAACTTAAGCAAAGAACACGTCTTAACTAAAGAACACATCTTGACTAAAAGACTATATGAACTGAAGAACACATCTTAACTAAAGAACTATCTTAGCTAAAAAAGAACAATCTTCTTCAGTTAGGGTGTTTCCTAAAGAACACACCCTAGCTGAAGAATTATCTTAGCTAAAGAACATTATCTTAACTGAAGAACACATCTTAACTAAAGAACACATCCTAACTGAAGAACTATCTTAACTGAAGAAGAAATCTTAACTAAAGAGCACATCTAAACTACAGAACACAAAGAACTACTTTAACTGGAGAACACTTCTAAACTAAAAAAATGTATTAACTCTAAAACATTTCTAAACTAAAGAACTACCTTAAATAAAGAACAAATCTTAACTAAATGACACAAAGAACACATTTTAACTAAAAAAACTATCTTAACTAAAGAACAGATCTTAACGAAAGAATTGTCTCAACTAAAGAAATATCTTAACAAAAGAACACATCTTAACTAAAAAACACATCTTAGAACATATCTTAACTAAAAAAACACATCTTAGCTAAAGAACACTTCTCTTAATTAAAGAAATGCCTTTACTAAACAGAACTTGACTAAAGAACATATCTTAACTAAGGAACACATCTTAACTAATGAACTATCTTTACTAAAGAACACATCTTAACTAAAGAACTATCTTAACTAAAGAACATATCTTAACTAAAGGCCTAAAGAAGACATCTAAACTAAAGAACTATCTTAAGATAATAAAGAACACAACGTATTTAACTAAAGAACAAATCTTAACTATATATAAAGAACACATCTTAGCTAAAGGACTATTGTAACTAAAGAACACATCTTAACTAAAGAGCTATCTTAACTTAAGAACATATCTTAAATAAAGAACACAAATTAACTAAAGAATGGATTTCTCCTACAGGACACAGCTAAACTAAAGAACTATCTTAACTAATGAAACATCTTAACTAAAGAGCTATTTTAACAAGAGAACACATCAAAACCAAAGAAATATCTGAGCTAAAGAACACATCTAAACTAAAGAACTCTCTTAACTAATGAACACATCTTAACTAAAGAACAGAATTAAAGAACACATCTTAACCAAAGAACAATCTTAACTAAAGAAATATCTTAACAGAAGAACACATCTTAGCTAAAGTACACATCTTTAAAATAGCTAAAGAACACATCTTAACTAAAGAACACATCTAAACTAAAGAACTATCTTAACTAAAGAGCACATCTAAACTAAAGAACTATCTTAGTTAAAGAATACATCTTTACTAAAGAACTATTTTAACTAAAGAACACATCTTAAGTTCTTAATCAAAGAAATATCTCAACTAAAAAGCACGTCTAAGCTAAAAAAAAAAATATCTGAACTAAAGAACACATCTTAACTATAGAACTATCTGAACTAGAGAACACATCTAGACTAAAGAAGTATCTGAACTAAAGTACACATCTAAACTAAGAAACTAGGCCTATCTTAACTAAAAGTACACACCTAAACTAAAGAGCTATCCTGTAGCTACAGAAGACATCTTAACGAAAGATATACAAAATATCTTACCTAAACGAAAGTGACGAAAAATTATACAACAAATTATTGAAGAAAACCTGTACACTTACGGTCATTACATGAATCTCTTTTATATTAAATTGAAGAACTAGGAATGGCAAAACTCTGGTAATATAACTGAACAGCAAATGACAGAATATCTCTATGTTTATGCAGTTGCTGTTTCCCATAAACTCCCTGCCAGAAGAGAAAATATTTCAAAACGTCTCTTTCGACAGCTCTAGAAGCAAACTGATCTTTAAAAATGAGCATTCTGACTTCAAAAACGTTGGGTAGTAAAATCAAGTGGGGAGGTAAAGATAAAAGTAGTGGAATTACAATTATTTTCAAAGTCAATACCTCTGAATAGTTGTGTAGAAAGAACCACCGTTGCTTGTCCCGCTCGCGTGTTTGTAGACTATACAATGGTAGCACAACAAGGCTATGTTGACCAATAGAATACGAGTTATATTCGAATAGCGTGCCATAAACATTAAACAGCGTGACCTAGTTTCGGCTTCTGCCGACACAGTTGACCAAATGGCGATCAAGGGCGCTGGTTTCGACTGGCTACCAAAGATTTTTCGCATAATTTGCGTCTTTGAGTACAACGCGAACGACGATGGCGGTTTCCAAGCGACAGTGCGAATAAACGCGGCAACGAAAGAGGATATAGAAAATTGGAAATTAAGACCACAAAGCGTATGACCACTTACTTTCCGTCGCAAGGGTCCTCGTCCAGTCGAACACGTCCAGACCACACGATCTTCGCCCGCCGTGACTTTAAACGGCCGAAAATCGACTCAGAATCAGCACGAGCTTCGATCGCCTTCAGCTATAGTCCTTTTCCAGCCGTCTTTCTTCTCCGGCTAAAGGACTTCGGCGCTCTCTCTCTCTACACAAATGCAGCCACACAAATTAATTAACCTTTTAGCCTATCTCTGCAGCTCTCATTAGGCCTAACCAAACGCATGGAATAGACACACATTGATTGGGCCCGTATACTCTGCTTATAAGGGCCCACTCTGCTGAGCACGTCGCGAGTCAGACTGATGCCGGATAGCGTGGAGATAAAACGTGTAAACCGGGGAGAGATAAGCCCGCATTTTTCCTAGCCGAAATTCAGTGGTCAGAGTCCCAAGGTGAACTGTACGGGAGTCGGGAGTCCCAGGTAAATTCAGACCAAGAGATTAACGTCAAAGTTCGGGCAGTCGGGCACCCAGGTACTGGCAGGTAGATCCATAATACGCTTGTCGCAACACACGGCTTTATTAAAGAATTAATTGAAGTTCAGGGTTGGGCCCCCGCGTGCTTAGATCAGAACACAGGTTCGTGTGTGTGTGTGTGTGTGTGTGTGTGTGTGTGTGTGTGTGTGTGTGTGTGTGTGTGTGTGTGTGTGTGTGTGTGTGTGTGTGTGTGTGTGTGTGTGTAGGTGTGTGTGTGTGTGTGTGTGTAGGTGTGTGTGTGTGTGTATGGGTGAGTGTATGTGGATATATTGAAGGTTAGGCCTACAGAGACAGACCTTCACTACCAGAGTGCCGTACGTAGAGACCCCTACCGTTGTCTTTCGAATCAGAATTTATCACTGTGCTCAGTGTGCTGGTCGATTATAATTGCCAACACAGAAAGAATGGGCAAGAAAACAATACTTCGTAAATTGTGATGCATGACAATAATTATGTGGCGGACAGGCCACAAGGCTTGAATGTAGGTTATAGGCCTAATATAATAAATAGCTATCTTGTTGAAGTGATCACCGGCGACTTAATGCATGGGAGGGCACCAGCGGCCAATCAGTAGATGGAAACGGCGACGTGATATTAAAATCGATTAATTTTAAGTTTTAGCTTACTTTTGCCATTTTATGCTTTAAATTGTTAATTAATATAAAATAACACGTCCTCCGGTCAAATAATGAAGGCCTAAGGCTAGGCGTCGTTTAATATCAAACGAGTCTGTCTCGCAGACCGATGAATAAAGGCTGCCTCACGGTGCATTGCTTTTAACGTAAAGTGGCGACGTGTGCACTCTGCATATAAGTGATACGATGTATCACAGAGTCCGGTTTCAGTTAAGTTACGAATGATTTTACGGACACGGCGTCCAGTACAAGGTTAAGCAGTGCGCTCCCGAGTGACAGCCGCTCCAAACGCGGTCTGACCGGTGCTGGCAAAGGCCGATCCAACGGGGCTGGGGCCCACCCTGTTGTAAATAGCGAGAAGTACCGAGTCTGATCGTGGAAGGCTGATTCGGGGAAAGACCGATCGTGGTTCCGTTCGATAAAGACTGGGAATTCCCCGCTGATGACCGTCTGATACACACAGGCAAAGACCCCGTGGTTACCGTCTGAGATACACGGGCAAAGTCCCCGTTGTTGATAACTCAGTTCAGATATCGTCAATAAAAAGTTAGCCAGTGCGATCCCGAGTTACAGCAAAACTAATCACTCTTGGTGTTGGATTGACTCGCCGATTCGACACCCCACCCTGCTGTTAGATCGCGAGCCGGTCTGAATCCCGATTGTGTGAGTTTAACGGGCTGAGTAAACCTCGGAGAGAGACCGATGTTGAGTAATAAAGAAAACACAGGTCTGTATCGGTAAGGTACGGAGAAAGATTCCGCTGGTAACGTCCGGTAAAATAAGAGGAAAGACCCCGCCGGTGTATCGGTAAAGTGCGGGCAAAGATCCCGCTGGTGACGTTCGGTGAATTACAAGGAACGATCTTGTAGAAGCTATTCGATAAATACGGAGAAGGTGACCGTTCGATAACATCGGGGAACTACACGTAAAATCTCAATTCGCGGTCTCCGTGTTTGGTCTTCTTGCTCCGTCATAGTTACTCCCGCGGTTTACCGGCAAATATCAGTCCTGGGAACCAACCGAACGATCCGAACGTGGTCTGTTCAGGTGTTCAGGAAAGTCCCATAGTGGATAGTGAATACCCAGGTCTGTGTAAAATAACGGAGTAAAGTTACTGACATTTATCCCACAGGTACCCAGAAACGAAACCTAGGAGTCGGTGCGCTCCCGGAAAAAGACACAACCGCTAGAGACTGGTTCAAGGGATACTGCTTGTGGAGTAAGAGCCCACTGCGCTTATCAGGTCTCGAGACAGACTTATTCTGAATAGCGGGAAGATAAAAGGTTGTGTAAACCGGAAAGAGATTAAGCTCAAAGTTCGGGTCGGGTAGTCTGGTACTCAGGTCCGAAAGAGACACGTCCGCGTTTTCCCTAGCCGGAGTTCAGCTAGTCAGAATCTCTAGATGGAGTACGCGAGTTCCAGGTAAACGGTAGAATACATCAGACCAAGAGATTAACATCAATGTTCGGGTCGGGTAGTCGGGTACCCAGGTCCGAAAGAGACAAGTCCGCATTTTCCTAGCTGAAATTCAGCTAGTCAGAGTCCCAAGGTGAAGTATACGAACATCCCAGGTAAAAGGGAGATTGAATCAGACCAAGAGTAAGCGATACGTGAAAGTTCGGGTAGTTGGGTACCCAGGTAGAATCACATTTGCTTGTCGCAACACAGCTCTGAGAACTGACTGAAGTGCGAGGCCGGGCCCCCTCGTGCGTAGGTCGGAACGAAGTTCTGTGTGCAGATAGGAAGGTTATAGAGAGAGGACCTTCACTTTCAGAGTGCCGTAGAGACCCTAACCCTTACCGTTATCTCGAGATCTCGACGCAGAATTTATCAATTTATCAACCGCGATTTTCGTTTTCAGCAGAGTCAAATTAGTCTAGAAACACCTAGTAGCAAATTGTTATGATTTGCTTCTTACAGTCATTTCTAGAGACTTTTTAAAATTCCAATGCTAGACTATAAGCCTATTTTTCAAATGCAGTCAATCATCGATGATGTGATTTGACAATGAAAGCTAATCAAAATGAATGAATGTCATTAATAAAAAAATGAAATTCAGTTGCTTCGGTGGAATGTGCACAAAACTAAATTAAAACTCGACAGTTTTGAAAACTGAAACTAAAACTAAAACTGAAAAGATTTGAAAACTATAACTAAAACTAAACTGGAAAGTTTTAGCAAAACTAAAACTATGACTAAAACTGAAAAGTTAACTGAAACTTAAATAACACTGCAGAAGACGGGTGAGGAAACTTACTCAAAATACGTGTGAGGCCGGTATGCCCTGCACGAAAATGGAGCGAGAGACACGTGACGGTGGGAAGACGAGTTGTCTAATAGACCGGTACCTAGACGACATGACGTAGAGAGTTAGGCCTACCATTGACAGTTGCCCAATAGACCCGTGTCTAGGACGATGTGATGCAGAGACTTGTCGCATGTATTCCTTGTTCCCGATACTTTGAAAACGTTGGTGTCCCATATAAATGGCGATAGTTCAAGAGTCACGTTGAGATGTAGAATGGTACGCCAAGGTCTAGATCAGGTGAAGAGTAAGAGGAAGCCCGTAGCTAAGAAGGCACACAAAAAGGGAAGACTGTTGCTGGCAGGGCATATTTTAACTGTATAACTAGTGGGACAAATGTCCCAGTAGTCTTAGGATTTGTCCCAGTAGTCAGAGCGATTTGTCCCAGACAATGTATGTATAAAGTACAACTAGTGGGACAAATGTTGCAAGAATTTAAAGATTTGTCCCAGTAGTATTATGAGAAAGGTATGACATTATTGATTATGACCCAAGAAAAGTTGTAAAAGAAGGCGATGACTAAAAAAAAAAAAGTCATCAACTTTTTTCGGAGATGAATTTCGAATTTTTTTAAAGAAAAAGTCTAAAAGTTGGCTGATTTTGTCCCAGTAGTCAAAATTCCTTAAAATATGCACTGGTTGCTGGTAAAAGAACGAACCCTTTTCTGAGAACGGCCATCCTCAGGACGTTAATTGCCCATCCGGCGATCGCGGAAGAGACAGCGTCAGACCTAGAGACAGAACTGTATAGTGTTGTCTCTCTGAAGGTAGCGGCCAATCATGAACTTCCCTGATAGGAACAGTCACCATACAGGCAGCTAATAGAGAACATTTATGTTGAAAGTAGACAGGGCAATGACTCTCGTGGCTCCAGACTCCAGAGCCCAAACGTGAAGTGGGTTGGACAGGCCCGCCGACAGAAATCCCTGGCCCCTAGGCATACCAGTCACGGGTTCTAAACAGAAACTAAACTAACTAACTAAGTAAATAAATGTGCGGGTAGCAAAAATTGATAAGTAAGGTAATATTCAGATGCTTGAAGTTTAAACTGATTAATAATAATAATAAAAACAGAGATTTAAGTGCCATTATTCGTGGACAGTCGAAGAGAAATCGATGCAACGATTCAGAAGTTCTTGGAGTATAGCGAGCTCAGTCCAGATAGGCCTGTGTGAAAAGTTCAGTCTTCAAGTTTTTCCTGAAGGTGGTGAAGGTCGCAGAGATCCTGATGTTGGAGGGGAAGTTGTTCCAGATTCGAGGGGCGGATGAGAGGAAAGATTTTGATGCGGTTGTAGTGCGACACCGATGAAGGACAAGGGTTCGGGTTCCAGATGACCGCACGTTCTTCGACGGCATGTGGTTGTGAAGAAGGTCGGAAAGATATGAGGGTGTATATTTGTTGTGATGCAGTACTTATAGGTGATGACGGAGATTTTGTAGATGATTTTTTCCTTGACAGGTTGCCAGTGGAGGGATTTAAGGAGTGGCTTACTACTGGCACGATATGGGGAGTTGCATACAACACGAGCGAGGCTGTTTTGGATGCGTTAGAGAGAGGTTAGATTTTTTGATGATGTTCCGTAGAGAAGACTGTTGCAATAGTCAAGATTGTAGTTAAGTGTCAGTAATATTATATATAAAAAGGCATAAATCATAAACTTTATATACGGGTAACTGATTTTACTTTTTATAGCTTGATTGCGTGCCTGATCCGAGCCCATAAAAATCGCCTGGCCCCTGCAGCATTTGCCCCCTTCTCCTCTCGACGGGCCTGGGGCTGAAGACAACCCCGCCCAGCGCAATAGGGTTGGCGTCCGGGCGGGCGAACGCCACATCTTGTCCTGGAACCGATCCCCCACCGCCTATCGATTATGGTTTGACTGAGCGCCTGTGAATAAGCTGGTTCCCACGACTTCGCTTTTTTGGGGCGTTGTAGAAATCTCGAGATTACGATTACGATTACACAGGAAGTTCACTTTTAATATAGTGCATCTGAATAAAGTTGGCCTTATGCCCTGAGGGGTGGGGTCGTCCATAAAGGACGTCCGCAAAATATGACCTACTTTGGACCCCTCCCTCCCCTTTTCCGCATTTGTCCGCATTTGACCTTACCCCCTCTCCCCCTTTGCGGACGTCCGCACGCCTAAGCCAATTTTTAATGTCATCACCATTATTTTTACAATTATTCCACAGTTCCTGTGCACATTTAGGTGACAGTTCAGGTTTCAGATCGCAGGATGTGCAGTAACAAAAGGCTCTTTAAGGTTGCAGTAAAGGTTATACCATGGATGAGGTTTTAGGCAATCACTTCACTGACTTTTTCGTCTTTCGGGGAAGGTTGAAACATTAAGGTGGTGTTTAAAAAACTATAAAATTTAAAAGTTTAGATGTGGACGTCCGCACTGGTGATAGCCCTCCCTCCCCCTTGTCCGCATTTCGATGACCCCTCCTTCCCTCCCCCCTCATTGCGGACGTCCTTTATGGATGACCCCTTATATCTAGTTTCAAATAGAACGTTGCGTTGATGACTTATTACAAGGCGACGTTCGTTATTTGCAAGCCAGAACGATGGAAGTTGCAAGGTTAGGCCTAATTCGATATAAAAATGTAGATGACTGACGAGAATTTCAGCTCACCTGATTGTCCTCAGCACGGCGAGGGTCCGGATGCGAACGTGTCCGCAAACAGGAGAGAAGAGATCGAATTATTTCGACAACGAAATAATATTATAAGAAATCTCTGAAGCTCAATTTCAAGCATACAATAGCGCGAATAAGGATTTCTTTAAAGACAAGGTCGGCGATTATTTGATGACGTCTACAATAATAAGACGTCACCTGGAGCATTTCGCTTAAATTTGCGCTCAGCCTATGTAGCGCCTATTCAAAATATATGAACATAATAATTATGCCTAAGTCTAATCATGGTCTAATGCAGTGGCGTCCACCAAAGGGGTTGGGGAATGGGAAAGCATTCTCCCACGGTTGCCAGAAAGGGGGTTTACTAAGCATGATGGCCAGAAGTGGGGTTTACCATGCATGATGCTAATATATGGTACATAAAATAAATTAATTTACAGTTCTGAGTGACTTCTGATCCTCATAATTATATAAGCCTATAGGGCCTATATAAGTCGCCAGAGTGGGTGGTTTGTCCTACCATTCGAGGTGGGAGGGGTAGACGCTACTGCCGACGGCCCCTACCTCTCACGCCACTCCAATTCTAAACAATATATCTACTGCCCAGACAGCCACGTCCCACGGGTCCGCTCACTGAGCCGATTTCGAATTCCCGCAGCGCGCCCGTAACATTCGCCGGCATCTAGCTGGCACGGGTGACGCTCGTCTGTACTGTGCCGGCCTACGTTTACGGCCTCATGCGGGCACAACTGAGCGATCCCCAGCAGGGCCAGCATTTTTCGCCTGCCTAATTAAGCGATAAGCGGTCCGCCGGCAGAGTTTGTAGCGATTAGCTGCGGGGACCCCGCGTGGATCAGTGCCGGCTAACGTTTATGGCCTCATGTGGGCACAACTGAGCGGTCCCCAGCAGGCCCGGCATTATTTCCTCTGCCTAGTCAAGCCATATTAGTGGCCCACAGGCCGAATTTGTAGCGATTAGCTGTAGGACCCCGCGTGGATTAACGCGGGCAAAGTCATTGTACTAAGCGTCGGCGTTCATATTGCCCCTAGTGGCAAATGTTTGGGACAGCTATGGGCGCTACGAAGGGCCGTCTTTAACCGTCCACATTCCAATCTCAAAAGTGCTTAATCCCATCAAGATTATACACTTTTGAGATTAAATTGAACAGCTCTAGTAGCTATTGCATGATATAGAAAAAACCTTCAGAGTTTTATTACAGTAATTATATTGAAGTTAACACATATCACAAAGAATTACAAACAGTGGAACAGTTAATATTGGGACTGTACAAGTTGTGATAAGCAATAACAAGGAACATATTACTTCAACTGAGCATCACCCTAACATTATTTGCACACATTTATATATATATATATATATATATAAATATATATATATCTTACATCAGACTGAGTGTAATGATGTCCATATGGCCACACAATATAATCTTTATGATTAGACATTGAATTGCGTTAAGTTCTATTAGGTACTTGGGGCGCTCGATAGTGTAGTGGTTAGTGCGCTAATCACTACATTTGAACCCAAATCCCCACCAGAACAGAAATTTGGTTCGAGATGTCTGTTCCATCTGCATCCCCAAGCCAACTCAGCTATAATAAGTACACTGACCATACACTGTCGGTGGGAAGATGAGACGGCGACGGAGAGGAAAGGCCACCCGTCCTCATAGGCCAAGGCTAAGAAAATGAAGTCACTGACACTTCATACCCATGGCTGCCTCAGAGCTAGCTTAAGGGACTGCTCTTCTTCTACTATAAGGTTGCTTAATTATATGGCACTAAAACTGAAGATGGCAACAGCAGGTCACAATGCAATATTACGTTAACGTATTTCAATGTACATGTACAATAGTACTTCAATATACAACTAGCAATAATCAATAATTCGTGTACAGCTATGACCTAAACATAACTACTTGTAACGTTCTCACTGTAAAATTCACATAAGTCTTAAATTAGACTATACACCTGTACATAAATACAGATCTACACAAGAGCTGTTGAAATTCAAAACATGTACTGAGCAGCTAAGCAACTTTGTTCAGTTCTGTCAAGTTTGCTTGAGCAAATATAAAAAAATCAAAACTAGCAACACTTAGCAGATACACGGGCCAGTCAATAACGTTCATGTAACTTGAAGGTACTTATAATCCTAAATATAGCAGTCGAATATAAAGTAGTAAAACAGTTTTAAAGCTAAGGTCTAAATAAACAAAATCTCTTAACCTGACATTTTAAAATTAGAAGAGCAGTTCCTTAGAGCAACCATTGGTACAAGATGTTACCGACTTCATTTTCTTAGCCTCAGCTTACGAGCGAGGGTGGTCAGTCTCACTGTACTCACTGTAGCTGAGGTGGGGCACAGAAATCTCAAAACAAATTTCTGACCAGGCAAGGATTTTAACCTCTGACCTTTCGGTTCACAGTACAGCATGCTAAGTGCTAACCACTAGACTATTGTGAATCAACATTAATACAGTTTAACACGGAAGCTGAAACGCTCCTGCTGTAGGCCTATTTTAAGGCCGAGTTGACTATTTATCGAGTTCTGTCCTGTGGGAATAACCGTGTATGTCACTCTCTCGACTAGGATTCAACACAATGTCTCTTGTATATAGTTCAAAATATGCAAAACTGATTCCAAGCTGGCACAGTCTAGGCTTCACAGGTGTATGTCTGCATGTATGTATGTATGTATGTATGTATGTATATGTTACAGGGAATGTGTATTTTCAGGGAATATGTATATTCCCTGAAAATTTCAGGGAATGTGTATAGAAATCACTTGAAGATTTCAGGGAATATGTATATGATTTTCATCGCTAATCCAGCTTCTAGCCTTATAGTTACATTTTCATCGCTAATCCAGCTTCTAGCCTTAGCTACATTTTCATCGCTAATCCAGCTTCTAGTCTTAGTTACATTTTCATCATAGATCCCGCTTCTATACACATTCCCTGAAATTTTCAGGGAATATACATATTCCCTGAAAATACACATTCCCTGTAACATATACATGTGAACACTTATACAGTGCGTTTTAAGAACCTCATAAAGGTGCTGA
This sequence comes from Allolobophora icterica, assembly GCA_963556255.1. Taxonomy (NCBI): domain Eukaryota; kingdom Metazoa; phylum Annelida; class Clitellata; order Crassiclitellata; family Lumbricidae; genus Allolobophora; species Allolobophora icterica. The sequence goes on along the minus strand of OY744603.1, from coordinate 56,132,919 downwards.
AACAAGGCTATCTAGCAGATATAACATCTTAAGATAAGCTGAAAATGTTTTCTGAGGTATTTGAGGTGGTAAAGTTCTGATTTCAAGTGGGAGACTGTTTCATGAAGATGGTCCAATACACGAGAAGTATCGAAGTATGATATCGTATATGGCAGCACAAGACCAGCAGGTTCCCATGCTGCAGAGTGCAGTGTTCATCGACCTGGCTTGCTCAAAACAGGAAGACAGTGCTCCCTGATGTATGCCAGGACCGAACCGACCATCGATGGTCAGCCGAGGAAAATCTTGAACGTAATTCAATCCTCAACCGGAAGCCAGTGTAGTGTCTCTCTCACATGCAGTTTGAACTATGCAAGAGATGAGAAGTGACTGAAGCTCAAGTATATGAACTCTGTTTTCAACTTGCAGAAGAGTGCACCACTGCACCTTGATTGACTTGTTGCTATGTTGTTTGCAGAAGAAATCGCACCACAATCACAAAACCACCTGCAACAGAAAGGACAAACACAAAAAAATGAATACAATTTGATAGTTTTACATCCTATGTAGAACACGAAATGAAAAACAACCGACTTTTGACATTTTCCCTCCAGAATGACTGCTCTGTTCACATTTCTGTAGAAAGGGGGAAGAAAAAGGAAGAAGATTCCGACCGAGTAAATGGTCAGTATTTTTATTTTATTAAAGAGTTTGATAGGGGCCGCAAGAGGTATAAAGATCTCAAAACATATTTCTGCACAAAAAATCTGCATACATGCATAATTAGGAAGAGCATCACTGCATCAAAAACCCATGCTGAAATCCAGGATTTAATAGAATGATTGTAATGCACTTGCAGAACAGAGGTACAGAAAGACCAAAAAGGGTGCTAGGCAAATGATGCCAGAAATTTCGAATGACCACAGCAAAAGCTGTGCTGCACTCTGGAAGTTCTGGTTGGGGAACAACCAGGCCACACACAGCCTGGGCAAAGAAATCTATGACCATGTATGTATGTATGTCTGTTTGTATTCATGTACACATGTTTGTATATAGGTATCTATGTAATTACATATGTAGGTAGGTATGTATGTATGTATGTATGTATGCATGTGTGTGTCATAATTTGTCAGTCGAGCAAGTTAACCATTAGACTATCATGTCCAATTCAAGCTACAGGCAAACATGACAATTTAATAACACTATTTAGTGCACAACATTGTGCACTGTCATACAAAATTATTAGGCCTATTATTTAGTAACTTCGATGAATGAGGTCTAATGTACAAGGCAATTATTAACCTTGTCAAGCAAGTTAGCAACTTTTTAGTTAACTATTGCCTATCACTGCTAATAATACAGAGTACTGGTTCGAGCTATGACATTATTCTGAATTTATAAGCTACACACAAGCAATAACCTTATTTTGAAGACATGAGTGAACTTTGATTCTCTGCAATCGATGCCTAAAGTTCTCATCTTCTCCAGAAAACAGAAGATTTGTAAGCTGGTAGACCATTTTTCTTTAGAACCAACGTACTGACACTGTCCCACGAATGAATGTCTGCACTGCCGAAGCCTATCCTGTTCAAAGTATGTCACTGGAACCAGAAAGAGTAATTCAGTCACAAATGCGGTTCATAATGTGTGCATGTATGTTTGTACGTATGATGTATGTTCGTATACATGCATGCATGTATGGATGTATGTTCATATACATGTATGCATGTACATTGCGGACATGGACCCTCATTAGTGGTCATTGGACTTACATACAGTTTGTGTCAGTCTCGCCCACTTAAGTTACAGAGAAGCATGACCATTGACCATGTTACCTAATTTAAAATAATCAGGTCAGTATCTAAAAAATCAGTCCACTAAGACTATGGTGAACAAGCATTTTGAAACTATATAGTCAGTTTCAAGTTAAAACAAAATCAACATACTTGTAGGCGGCTGAGCATAACAAACAGATACAAGCTGAGAGGTGCAAAATCAATGTCTCGCAAATGAAAAAGTCCATTCACCCATAACAGCTCCAGTAAGCTCTACATGTATGTAGCACCATGCTTTTATATAATTATGACCAGGGAAAGACAAGCAGATTAGGCCTACCCGTCTGAACAAGTAAGGAAAATAAGGCCTGATTTTTAAGTAGTAATACCGCTGATCTTAAGTACTCAATTCTGTAGATCTAGAATTAAATATGAAATATACTGGTAGCCTACCAATCCTTTATAGTGAGCCAAAAATTTATATTTCACTCGATTGTCTGTAATCATCTAAGCAAAAGAAGAGCAGTCCCTTAACCTGGGCATGAGGCAGCCATTGGCATGAAGTGTTAGCGACTTCATTTTCTTAGTTCGGCATATGAGGACGGGTGGCCAGTCCTCTCCCTCGCCCTCTCATCTTCCCACCAACAGTGTACGGCCAGTGTACTCATCATAGCTGAGTTGGCTAAGACAAAATAATCGTAATATCCAAACTTCTAAAGCGCCACTTCAAGGCAAAGCGCAGGGCACCAGCCTATTCACGAGCGCTACGTCAAATCAGAGGGGCTTTCCAGAGAGTAGTCCAAAGGAGGTCAGAGTCCTAAACACGTATAATGTAATATAATGATAGACATACCTATAGGTAGGATAATGATAGCAACATGAGAGACATATTATATACCTTCCTACCTACATATACGAAAATAAAAACGTATATGTCTTACCACTGAACGTTCAGAATCTTTAGGGCATTCTTGGATACGCTCGAGATCTGATGTCCGCAGGGATATTGTAAAAATTTTCAAAAATCTCGGTTTAGATTCCAACAGTCACATTTTGCTTTGTTCTGAACAAAGGAAGCTTAGAAACGGTTACAGCAGGCGCTGAAATCGCTGCCGCGTATGCATTTTCGTTTGAGCCAATCACAGCCCAGGTCCAATACAGTTTGAAACCTTCCAGGGCAGAGGGTAGAATCGCACTGCTGCCGACCCAAAAACATCCCCCACGCCGCTTCTCCGCTTCGTTCTGCTACGCTGCTGCAGGACCGTCGCAGGTCCAACAGTTTCCCGTAGGCAAACTGTGGGATCGACGAAGGCCGACGGAATTGCGTGCGATTCGCTTGATATGTGGGCTAACTTGGGGGACCCAGCGCTAAGACGATACCCATAGTTAGCCGGCAGCGGTCGACAAAGGCGAGATGCGGGGTAGATGAGGTAGGCTGTCTGGGATGTAGATCTACATGTCTACCGGTCTGACCCTTGGCTCGACCTGGAACCAAACATTCCTGGCATACCTTAATCTTATCAATTTAATTTGTTTTGACTGCATGAACCTGACTTGATAGGCCTATAGGTTTATTTGGGAGCCGTAGAAATCTCAAGATTACGATTAATTTTAAGAAAAGGGCAGGGCCGTTTTAAGGTCATCGTAGGCCCTATAGCACTCGTATACCCAACTCAACTGCCAATTCTGCATTAAAGCTAAATGCATTCATATTATTTCTTGGTGTAATGTTTAATCTTGATTCACAAACGCACCCAGTTCAGATTGTAATTCTGAATCTACTTTTTGTAATAGGCCTATTGATCATTCAATAGGGGGCCCGTAGAGTAATGGATAACACACTGGCGTGAAGAGCAGTACGTACCGAGATCGATTCCCGTAGACCCCATTACGTTTACTCAGCCTTCCACTCGCTAGGTGGCGGCGGTGGTTAAATGAATAGTAGGCCGTGGTGGCGCCCTGTTGGCTGCCGTATAAAAGTTGTATTCGACTCCTGTAAAACTGTTATCATGTGCTTCTACTGTATACATGTATGTAAGCATGTATGTAAGCCTTGTAAGGCATGTATGTAAGTATGTAACACATGTATGTGGGGCTGTCATTTCTACTATATGTATGTTCACTGTACAGCGCAGTACGGTTAGCAGGCGCTTAAATAAAGAAAAGATTATTATAATTATTATATCCACTAATGGCACAAAAGTACAAAAGTTATTAAATTTGAATTTGCTGCTATTTGCAATTTTCCTTTTCCCCAGTCAATCATTCAAGATCTCATTTTCAGACTTTTGCAGGCCTCTGAAAGTTTAGTTGGCCCTAGGCACAGTGCCTAGTGGGTAAGACGGCCCAGTAGCCGAATGCATAAAGCGCTTGGCCTGTATACTGAAACAATAAAGGATTACTAATATTAACGATTTTAACAAGAGACTGTCCACTGCCGTTGTCCGGTCGCATCAAGGCGAACTGTGGCTTATTTGAAGGTCAATAAATTTGAAGGAAAATATACACAAATTATGTTTTACCCTCCTACCCCCGTTTCCTATGCGTACATACATTATCAGTAGACCCCCCATACGCAAGCATACGCATTTGGTTTAACCCTCCCTCTCCATGCGTACATACTAAAAGGATGGCCATTCACTGTGCAAGGACCTTGAGCAAGTCCTTCATGCACAATTTATCAGCACCATTGGTGTTTTGTCGAATGGTCATGTGTGCGGTTCTGAACTTTGGAAGGAAGGCAATATCAAACTAGTTATATTGTAATGACCTGCTAACGAGCAATGTCGGGAACGAAAAGCACTCAAAACCAGCAGGCCATGCTTGATATTACATGACCCTCGTAGTTCCACATTTTTATTCTCTGATTTTTAAAAAGTTCTGCTAGATATTTCTACTTACGCTAAGGTGAAGTAAATTGTTTCAGCATGTTATACAGGTGCAATATGTAGCCTACAGGAAAGAGGAAGCTTCCCAAACATTCTTCTGGAAGTCCCCATAAGTCACAATAATATAAGACTTTCCCACCAGTGCCTCTTACCACAATCTTGCCCTGGGCACAATTACACTGATCATGGTAGCTTACCAGCAACATGTTACATGTAGTTTATCTACAAAGCACTAAGAAAACGTACATGTAGTCAGTCATCCGCACAAATATCTGGTTCATATATTTACAACGCCCGAGGAAGACCGAGAAGACGCTGGATGGACGATGTAGAGGAGTGGACGGGGCTGCAGTTGGCGGATTGCGTAAGGAGAGCAGAGGACAGAGAGGGTTGGAGAAAACTGACGTCGTTGGCTCTGGTCTCCGATCCGCAGCAATGAGGATGGTCACGATGATGATATTACAACAGCATCATAGCCAACTTTCAAAAACAAAGCCAGAAGCCAGAGAGACAAGGAAACAGCCTGCAGAGAAAATGGATTCACAACCTGAAATAACATACTGTAATTTTTCAGATGTGTGACTGGAGCTTCATGGACCAGGTGTGGCCAAAAATCATCACTTATCTAGAAGACATCAAAATTCTCAGACCAATGCATTTCGTTGAACTTCAAACATACCAGGCAAACAAGCACAAAGCCCACAGCAAGTGTTTTGACCAATTTGTAAATACAGAAACTTATTTGTACAACAGTATCCAAAAATTTCATCTTTGCAGATTAAAAACTGTTAATTACAAAACAAAAAATTCTAATTGTCTACAACATCTGCTATGCTCCGAAGATAAAACAGCTCCGAAAAACAGCACGGAACACCTGATTTATCAGAATCATATATTTTTAGAATATTCTATTTATATGTACACTCTTAAGCGCATTGTCCTAAACCAAGGATTGCTTATATTCTCACTCCTGCAGACATGGTTACAAATATTGATGCATTTTGGAATACATTATGGCTGCATTAACACAAAGTAATAGATTTTTACATAAAGGTCAGAAAAGATGTGCAAGTAATGAAAATTGGCACAGTGGCAGACATATAATTTAACAAATGGAAAATCAAATCAATGTATGTAACCATACATTTATATAGATTATTTTAAAGAAATAAGGTAATCACTCGTGAAGTGCATGGTTTATCTGTCCTCAAAAGCAGGGTTTACCTTTGGCTGTAGTGCAATCAACAGCAGTAATCTAACCAAAAAAGACAACCTTTCCTCACAACTGCAAATTTATATAGTGCCACTTCTTGGGAAACTTCTCAGAGGCACTCCATGGATCACGTGGTTGGACAATGAACCATGACTGTCATAACGCAATGTGATTCAAACCCTCAACGTTAAAGTTTAAGGCCTACAATTTGCACTAGCTATCAGTCACTTTTCTTGCCACTTCTGACAATATGCATAAATTCCTCACATGTGAATCAGAGTAAGCAATTACTTGCATGAACTGCAATGACATCAGAAGGAAAAAAGTTCGTACACAGTGGACATTGAACCTCAAGTTCCACGTCCTCCTTGGAACCCTGATCCCTGAGGTGGGTAGACATTGTGGAATTGACAGATGAAAAGCGCTTCGTATGAGCATTTTTTGAAGTAGCTGGAGAATGACGTGAACCGATTGGAGACGATTTGGACAACCAAACATTATCCATAGTATTTGCTGTAATAGTTCCAACTGCTTCTGCTGCCAACTCAGATGACAACTTTGAAGAGTACAAATGCTTTTTATTATTTTTCTTTTGGTTGGTTTTGGCCACCTTAGCAGGACTTGCGTTCTGGTCAGCCATAACTAGTTTCCTTTTTGGCTGAAAGATTTCTTTTCTGTACAATGTGTGGTCTCTATCAGAGTTTAATTCCGAGGTATTCAAATCGTTTAGGCAAGAACTGCGAGATTGATCTAAGTCTTTATCAGAAGGTCGCTTGACTCCTTTGTTTTGAATGACTGGGACGGCAGAACCAGCTGAAGAGCCCCGTTGCCTAGGTAACAGATTAGCAAGTCCATTATTTATATTCTGCACTTTACCAAGCGATGTTGCCAGGACACCTGGACAACAATCAACACTTTGTCTCTCAGCAGACACAGTCTTTGAACATTCCATTTTGTTTGACTCCTTTGTGAATTGTATTTCCTCAGTATCTGTTACCTTGGCGACTGCCTCCAAAGCCTTTGTGGCAGCAGCAACAAGCAGCTTACGTTCCTCCTTTGATAACTTCCGGAATATCTGCTTCTCAAATTGACGTCGCAGATCTAAAATGCCAAAAAATTGCAAGCTGGAGCTTATTATTCAAGCACAAAATGCAAACAACAATCCATTTAGTTAATGCATGGATTCTTGGGTTCAATGTTACCAGCATGACAAAGTCCTGATGTGCATCGGTTTTGCATTCATCAGTTTGGACAAAGGCACAAAGGAAATGATCTCACTACATCCATTAAGCCTGACTAAGGAAATTTTAAGAGAGACTGTATTTACAACTTGTCATTATAGGTTATAACTAATATTGTGATAAATTGCCAGAAATGAAAGTAACCTAATTAAACTAATTTCAGACTTTTACAGCTCCGTTATCGTTACACGAAGCACAGAATACTCACCAGCAAACGTAACAGTTTTCAAGTCTAACTTCGTATAGTCAATTGTGTTCACGAATTCTGTTATTTCATCTTCAATGGTCTGCAGAATAAATTCAGTCTGAATTATTATTAGTATTGTTATTATTACAAATATTACTGTCACTAAAAACTGATACTGCATTATTTTATTTTTCATCATTGCTCTATTTCTACGATTGCATTATTTTCTTATTATTTATACTCGCAGTTTATAGGGCTGCTAAGAAGTCACGCCCTAGATTGCTATGAACATGTTCCTTAAAGGTGCTATATAAATATCCAGATAAAGTGGCAGTCTACTGAATTTCAACGATGACTGGCACTTTGGAATGGATCAAGTGGCACTTCAGAGTGTAAACATCAAACACGGTAGTTGTGTCCAGAGTCTTTAAGAGGTTCTTAGAGCCTTTAAATGGTTTCGAATAGGTGCACCCCATAAATAACCAGATATATGTATACATGCACAATCTACATAAAGTATATAGTAAATTAAAGTATTATATTAACTACTGCACTATCAGTAAAGTGCTTATTATTAACTTCATCACATTTTATAAAACTTAGCATGAGCTTTGAGCACCTAATGTGACACCTATGTGCCATAGGAAATTGCTAACAAATTATCAAACAGCATAACTTAGAGGTGAGGGAAGACTTGCAGGCAGGACACACAAGGGGTCATTGCATAATTACGTAACGTATTATATTAACTACTGCACTATCAGTAAAGTGCTTATTATTAACTTCATCACATTTTATAAAACTTAGCATGAGCTTTGAGCACCTAATGTGACACCTATGTGCCATAGGAAATTGCTAACAAATTATCAAACAGCATAACTTAGAGGTGAGGGAAGACTTGCAGGCAGAACACACAAGGGGTCATTGCATAATTACGTAACGTATTATATTAACTACTGCACTATCAGTAAAGTGCTTATTATTAACTTCATCACATTTTATAAAACTTAGCATGAGCTTTGAGCACCTAATGTGACACCTATGTGCCATAGGAAATTGCTAACAAATTATCAAACAGCATAACTTAGAGGTGAGGGAAGACTTGCAGGCAGGACACACAAGGGGTCATTGCATAATTACGTAACGTATTATATTAACTACTGCACTATCAGTAAAGTGCTTATTATTAACTTCATCACATTTTATAAAACTTAGCATGAGCTTTGAGCACCTAATGTGACACCTATGTGCCATAGGAAATTGCTAACAAATTATCAAACAGCATAACTTAGAGGTGAGGGAAGACTTGCAGGCAGGACACACAAGGGGTCATTGCATAATTACGTAACGTATTATATTAACTACTGCACTATCAGTAAAGTGCTTATTATTAACTTCATCACATTTTATAAAACTTAGCATGAGCTTTGAGCACCTAATGTGACACCTATGTGCCATAGGAAATTGCTAACAAATTATCAAACAGCATAACTTAGAGGTGAGGGAAGACTTGCAGGCAGGACACACAATAGAGAAGTCCATTACAAAGGCAATTCTAAGAGGCAGTCACAGGTATAAAGTGTTTGCAACTTCAATTTTCATTGCATTGGCATACAAGGATGGATGGCCAGTCCTCTTCTTTGCCCTCTGATCTTCCCACGAACGCTATGTTGCAAGTATACTCATTTTGAAGCCGAGTTTGTTATGGGGCACAATCAGATCAGCAATATCAAAACATTTTTCTGCTCTAGCACGATTGGAATCCTCTTGGTTGACAGTCCAGCAAGCTAACCCACTGTATATATGCAGAAATACAAGATTGCTATTTATTTACTGCACTTGTTAAGTTCTCAAAGTCAGTACATCTCAAACTGAGTCAAGTGTGCATAACAACCACCATGGAACCAAACACAATACGCTGCTGTGCCATGCAAGTTTTCTCAACTAAACAAACACACACTGACCTTCTTCCTCTTTTTTGAAGGCATGCCTTGAAAACCTGCATCTTTCGGAAGAGTCTCTGAAGGTCTTGTGGGAAGACTTGTTGATGGCGGTTTATATCTGACAGCCTGACTGGTAGCAGCTAGAAGCAATTGACCAGCACGAGAATACTGACCCTCTATGGAGGTTACACCCATTGCTTTCAGCTTGGAAATTTCCCTTCAGAACAAAACATCCACCATAAAATTAGTCTATTTCCTGATATTTGAACTAGAAAATATCACATAGCTTTTGTGAGCTATTTAAAAATGTGCTATGTTCACAGTGTAACATAAATACATTCAGAAAATATCAAATACCAAACAATCGGCAGAATTATTGAAACTGGTCCTGGACCAGGAATGCAGTTTCGGTTCGAACACCTCGGTCTCAAGGCATAGAGAAACTCTCGTCTTGGTCAGATTGGCCAACATCTCGTTCAGGATGTCTCAGAGAGGTCAACCAAGGTCTTGTCTCAGTCTCACCTGTTGATTTCTTGTGGACAGGTTTTGAGACTCGATATTTAAGACAAGTTAAAAAACCACAATACTGTTCATTGGTACCACCATGCTTTGAGTATGCATAGTTCCAACAAGTTAACAGTGGTGCTATCATATGGATAGTTAATTTATTTGCACTCAACTGCAGTGTGCTGTTCATTTCAAATTAGCATGCTTGTCATTTCCAAACACAATTCTAACTTTCTATATCCATAACATCATTCCTTTTATGTAATCTAATATTCATGCAGTAAGCTATCCTGATTCCTCAGTGCATTGGCAATGGCACTCATTCCTCATGTACTTAGTTACCATGACAATCACACACCATAACCTACCACTGTGCCAGAACAATGATGCCTTCTGCCTACTTGGCAAGTTGAACTTGGGATCAACCATGTTCACGAAAACAAATGTAATGATTAATTTGACAGAGTAGGAGACTGATGGCACTAGTTGCTACCAACTAGGCAGTGGACTATAGTACTGCATGTCAACCTAGGGCAAAGTGTTAGGGAAATGGTAGCAACTTTTTCAACAATTAATAAACAAATATTATTATTATTATGGAAACAATGTGGAAAGGGACACACCACGGATGATGAAAATTAAATAAGAAAAACTTTTTCAACAATTATAAAAGCTACTTATTGCATTCAATTATTTACTTTGTACTTTTCTGGAGTGGAGAAAAAGAAGACTTGGACATGAGGTTGGATAGACCTGGCGATAAATTCAAAGCAGTCTTTTCTTTCCCAGTGCATGGAGACAATGTTGCTGATGAGGACAATAACGATGTTCTCCTTGTTGATGATAGTACATCATCAGCAGTCTGTCCTGCCACAGCAACCGAAGTGTTAGTCAACTCCTAAGCAGAATTATAAAAAAAGTTCAAATGCAACATGGTATTTATTTTCCTTTATTTATACAGTGCCACTAAATAAGTAAATATAAACTGCATTCTATTGATGCTGCATTTGGTCTGTAATTCAACTGTAGGTTCAACCCTGAGGAGTGGACTGAGCAGGTAAGTTGTTTGCTTCCTCAGAGTACCTGTTGCAAAGCAGAATTTGTTACTGTCATAAACGGGAAGTAAATGGCAAGTCAAGTGTCCAGGGTCTTGGGATTTGCTATTGCTAGCTTAAGGACTGAAGAGTTGGAATTGAGTGCCTCCCTTACATTCCACACTGATACATAAAGTTAGTCAATGCAGTGGACCAGCACAATTGTCCAAAGAAGAAGCTAAACTGCTCCTCGTGTGCTGGGGGACTACATCTTGTAGCTCTCAACACCTGTCTCAAGCTGTGTCGGCCTCAGACGGTTGTGGTCAGCTTTCCATGACCAATTCATGATCCTACGCTCTCGCACGTTGGCGCAAGCTGGGTGCACCATTTCCTCTGTCTCTCTGGAACAATCTGCCACCGGACATATGATCACTAGCATCTTAAAACAGTTCAGGAAACGTTTTCAGCTCGACTTAAGACGCATCTGTTTAGTGATTCCTACACAACCGTGCCAGAGCACTCCTGCAACTTACTTAAAGGGTGCTATGCAAGTGCTCTGATACATACATACATCTCAGCGACATCTTGAACCTACAAATACCATTCATTTTACTTAAGCAATTTAGTTGTTTGCAGAGTCTGAATTATACTTTCACATATACATCAGTTCAGAGTTAAATTGACAACAGAAATGCCTATATACTTATTTAAAATGCCAAAAGACATAATTATTAACAGTAGCAATTAATTAGTTGATTTCAGTAATATGTATACTAATTTACTTGATTAAATAAATATGTACTTGTTATTGATATGGACTATATGAAACTGTCCTGATACATATGTACCAACCTATATGCTAACTTTATTTGGTTTGACTTTAACAATTTTTATATATTTATTGAGTTACTTTGTCATCATCTGAAACAATTTTAAGAAGTGACAGTCCAAACTGGGTGTCCTTTCGAAATGGTTGACAGCAAATGAATCGTATTCGATCCCACTTCTCACTTGCAGCAGCAGTATCAAAATCCTCTAGATGAACCAAAAAAAACAAGGTCAAGTCAGGGTCAGATAAATAGGCAAGGTCATGCATTTAACAATAAACACGGACATCAATCCTAACTATCACAACGTTTAGTTGAAAATAATGTTCCATTCTTGGACTTTAATCATGTGTTATGTAGTTATGTAACACCCCAGATTCAGACTTCCTGTGTGCAGAATAAAATAATATTACATTACCTGCTTCAGTGCTTAGAATTACAATCAACTTTTCAACCTAAGCTCATTTCACATGCTTCTCTTTACTCCTGTCTCACTCTACTTGTTCCAATAACTTGTTTCCACTTACAGTTGCTTGTCTTCACAAACAACTTCTGGTGCATGTTCATTTGGCTTCACAACTGGACAATAAAACTACCTTCTTCATATCACATCCACCCCAATGCATGTTTCCCCATCTCCACAGACTCACTTGGTGCATTTTCCCCATCTCCACAGACTCCCTTGGTGGATTTTCATCTTATACCTTAAACGATGAGAATTCTTATCACTTAAAGCCTGATGAAAGGCGATTTTACCGTATAACGACCTATAAAATAAACAAGTTTGAACTCGTGATATCTCGGTCAGTTCTTGGCCTACAGTCATTATGAAAACATTCTTTAGCATTTTATCTCCTCTTCCTATCCATCCTTTCATGGTTATACAAAAACTTTTGTGGGGTGCTCAAAGCTGCCCCAAAGTGTACCCCTCCCTAATTTTTTTACTTTTCTATGTTCCAGCCCCTATATTCTTAGTGATAACATGTGCAGTGTGACCAAAGAAAATGTGCAGAAATTAATGCCACACAAAATACAAAAGAAATTTTGAAAATACTTTCATACATGAAGGAGTTATAATTTTTTTTAGTAAGCCCAAGTCACTCAATATTTCCAGCCCACTTATGCGTTTGGACAACGTACACTGAATGCCACCTGCAAACTTGTATCAAAGTCTGAATTTCCTTTGCCAAAGCCATTTTATTTTTGTATTTGATATATTGTCAGATTCATCACTGTCATCATTTGAATCTAATTTCTCAAGCAAACAGCAAGTTTATTTCTTCCCAGATTCGTCCACGAGTGTTCGCCATCTTGGGTCATTTAAATATACGAGATTTAAATGTCCATTTTAACTGGTTGAATTGTGCGTTTAGGTCCCATTCTAAAAATATCTTCCACTTATTTCTGTGCTTACCGGTAATTATATTATCTTGGCCTATATGATGTGAAGTTTCGAAAATATAATGCTTTTGATAGGTCAACAGACGTCATTATAATAGTACATGGCTAGTACACGCTCGTTAAGACCCCCAGTACACTTTAGTGCATGCTTATTATTGGGCTAATCAATCCTAGTGGTCAACTATTCGGCAACCTCACATGAAGCTGTAGTACTTTCTTTACTTTTCTGAAGCCTGTTACGTGAAGTTGTTGTATGTAGGTATGTATAACATTGTATGTAACAAAACACTTAATACAGCACCTTACAAGTACCTCATAAAAGTGCTGCAACTTCAAGTAATTGTAGTTTTACTAATTAGCAAACTGTCACTATTACAACCTTCTTAGGTTAATGGAAGCTGTTGCAATAATGTTCAGCATGAGACTGTTATGTAAGTTGATGTGGAACAAAATTTAATTACAGTGAATGACTCTGGGAAGTACTAGCAAAGCACGAACCTTTCTTAAACATGCGAATCACTGTCCGGTTTTTGGCCAATCGACAGTCAGCTGGACTCAAGAACGTAGAAGATGGAAGTAGAGTCACATATTCCTTTCCACACGGCCACGAAGAACGACCAACAAGAACTTGGACAGAGAAGACAAACTGAGCACCTAAAGTTACAAATATTTTTTTTTAAATCATCAGCATGATAGGTCAAAACAAACAAATTTCATCAAGCACCTTAACATACACTTCTGAACATGAAAACTGTAAGCAAACTCAAATATTAAGTACTGATAACTGTACTCAGTAAATTGAAATTCACTGACAGCAACTCAAGCACTCATACTTTTAACATTTAATACTCACCTTTTTTATGTCTTTTATGTCTTTTGAAAAAGACAAAAGACATAAAACGTAGGATTGGTCTGACATCAGCGATGTTTGGTAGACTGAACAAGATGTGGAGAACAAACACAAGATGAAATTGTACGAAACACTTGTCATCCCAGCGCTGCTATATGGATCCGAGCGGTGGTGCCGGCACAGAGATGAGAAGAGATTGCGGGTGACAGAAATGAGCTGGCTGCGGAGTATACTTGGCAGAAGTAGAAGAGATAAGATCTGAAATGAAGTGACCAGAGAGGAGCTGGGGCAGAGGGAGACAATGGAGGAGAGGATCAGGAAAAGAAGGCTCACATGGTTCGGACAGAATGGACGACAAAAGACTCCCAGCAGCAGCAGCTCTACATGGCCATGTAGAGGGAACACGAAGCTGAGGAAGACAAACAAAGACATGGATGGATAATGTAAAGGAGGATTTAAGGGCACAGGGCTTGAACATGAGGGGTTGCCATCGATAAAACCAGGGATAGAACAATGTGGAAACATCATGTTAAGGCCTCATCGTCGGTGCACACTTGACAGAGGACACAGAAGAGAAGAGAAAGACTCACCTTTTTTACAACTTAAAGATAAATATACAGAAAAAGAAAGAATATGTTTCATATACAGTTAAATCACACATTTCCTAAATCAACTACAAATTCAGACTTTGAAAAGAGCTAAAGTCTGAATTTTACAATCACAAAGAATACATAATTTATAAAACCTATGTCCAGATGTGAAATTGTGCAAGCCCTTTCCATCTGGAATTCTGCTTCCAGTCGGCCTGACTTCTCTCCATTGGCACAAAGCCATTTCTTGCAGCCATCTGAATCAACGAGATTTTCAGCTGGATACCGAATGTCCTAGAAAATTCACAGAATGAGTGCATGAATTATTACATTGGCTTAAATTTTATGATATGGCAGCCAATTTAAATACCAGATTCGTTAATATAATGAACCGTTTCAAAGCAAGTGGTCACACAGAAATGCTAATCTGAGGTGCAGTTAGTCAGTCACCAAGTGAAGAAGTTAGAGATCATAAAAATTCTGTCATGTGAAAAATATATTCTACACGTACTGAAGTCGCTGGCACACACAGCAGCTTTCAAGCACTGTACATAAATTACTAATTGCCTAATTATTTGTACAAATAAAGTATTATACATGTAAAAACTAAGCATGTGTGTCTGCATTCTGCTAATTTGAAAGACCTTGTGCTATTAAAAGGATTCATAAAGTACAATATAACTGTCAAGTAATTATTTGATAAATTTGAAAAATTCTTGCATTTTGTTAAATAACTGTTTCTATTGACAGTCGACTCTTGGAAGACCAAGACCAAGTGAACCGTAAGACCAAGACTTTTGGTCTCAAGACCAAGACTTTTGAAAACAAAGTCGAGTGCACTCGAGACCAAGACCTTGATCTTGAGGACAACAAGACTGATGCACAATTTGCACATACCTGGACTCCTAAGATACATAAAGGCCAAACTAGGTCTATGTCATGTATCAGAGTTCAAACAGTTTTCGGGATTTCAACCACTTTCTATAAAACTATTTTCGGGAAATCGGGCTGTTGTGTACTTTCAATGTTTTCGGGACTTCACGTTTCAGGACGACCCCAGTATGGACAGACTGAAGGTAGGTGCGTGGATGATAGCCAAATGCAAATTGAAAAGACAATTTGGCACAAATCACAATTTGTTTCCAATGTGTCTGCAGGTGTTTGTCTGGCAAAATACATTTGTGAGAAAACTTTTTCAACCATTCTTAATCATAAAAACTTACCCAATGTCTTAATTTATTGACACCAATAAACTAAACATATATTGACAAACTTTGTATGAATCTGCACCTTCTTAATTTCCTGTTACTTACAGCTTATTAACTTGTACTTAAGACTCTACTTTCTCTCGCAATCTGGGAGGCTATATTGTTTACTAACAGATCGACGGCGAGGGGAAGTTTCTCGGGGATTATTGGCTATTAATAAAGCCGCTGGTAAATGCGAAGACCGAGTGTCTATGTATGTAAACAATATGGTCGCCACTGACTTCACTCCATTAGAGCGCCGCTAGATACCGGCCAGAATGCATTTCGCTAAGTGACATGAACTTTAATATCCTCGAAAATCATAATGCTCGTATATGCAAAAATGACTGACAGTAATTCGGAGAATGTGCGTTGGGGGAATAGGAAGTGAAGCCCCTAAAATGGACGTTTACCCGAATTTTTTTTATAAATCACTACTGCATTAGAATTTCAATTACCGCGCATGACTAACAACTGCTAATCTTATATACTTCTAACGTTACGTTATGCATTCCTTCGTCTTACCTGCGAACTGAAAGATACAACATACTTTAACAAAACCGGCGCCATTTAATAAACTAAACGTCCCAAAAAATTGTATCGTTTATTTCTTACGTTATCTAAACTCATTAAATAATGTTTTTCTGGAAGTTGACAAATTAAACACCGGCGGGAATTCACAACTTCCGGTTCAATACACTTTAGATAAGGACATTCAGAACTAAGTACGTATGCAAGTAAGTATGTATGTATGTATGCATGCATGTACGCATACATGTATGTTTGCATGTATGTGTTGGTATGTATCTAAAAACCTTCCAACAACCTCCCATAGGCTCTGGAACGTTATTGAGAGGTGTCTCATGATGTTTCTTAGCAATGAGCATTAAGCATCCCTAGTAAAGTAGGCCTAGGTCAAAGCTGTACAGCGTATAATTATACGTTGCAATGTGGACTTAACGAGTTGGTCTAAGCCGATTCCCAACTTGGTTGAACCAACGACCTCTTATACATAAGGGGTTGCACGATCTTCTTTAGCTGATAGACCTAATTTTTGGAACACTTCCGCATCTGCTCGTTTGACTCAAGTATTTTATTAATTTAAGACTCAACTTATAACTTACTTTTTTCAAATGTCTTGTCTCAACAGCTAATTTCTGGTATAGATGTCTACGGATTGGTTCTGGCGCGCCATCGGTTGATACCTTGTGCATGAAACAACGGTAGTAAGCCTTTATACAGAGATCGTTAATTGTTCTCTATGGTTCTGTCCACTGGATTGGAACACTGGAATACGATTTTGATTAGAAGCGACACAACTATAGATTCCTGCCTTGTGCATTTTACTATAACGGAAACATAAAAATGTCAATATTAGATTAGATTGGAGAAGGGATTCAGATTGCAAAATAGTGTGGTGTCACATTGTGAACACGGCTACACTCAGCCGAGTTTGGTAGGCTACCATAGAAACCATAGGGAGAGGGAGAAAATCCACTTCAGATGTCAGCAACGCCAGTAGGCTACGCTGTAGGCCCTAAAGACTTTGATTCTCAAAGAGAGAGATCAAAATAGAAAAATTAAAACATAAAGAGTCTTTCGAGTCTTTAAGCCACCCCTGGAACTTCTATAGCGCCACTACATTGAGTCGATGTCATCTAAGAACATCAGACTGGGTTGATTCATTCAAAGTACCGGTACACCGTTTCTTAACAGGCATGCAACTCAAAACGGAACTCAGTTCGAAACAAAATGTAATAAATCGAGATAAACCAAAATCTATGATTCGTGTTTTTCAGTGTGAGGCTAAATTGTGCTCATAATTTAAACACTGCGTAGGCTACTACATATTATAATTATTGTATGGTATGGTACGTATGGCCGCTATGGCGTCTGGGAATTTATAAAGCGCCTCTCACAGTGCAAAACTATTCAGAGGCGCTCTCAGCGTGTGAGCCTCGCGGAAACAGAACAGATTTTAAACTATGAAGAACAGGGCCGCCGACAGAAATTTCGGGCCCTTAGGCAGAACACTCACGGGCCACTAGGCAGAACAGCAGAATTTCATGTGACAAAAAATGTTATGACTTTTTTACGAATTCGTCTCACAAAAACCCCTTTTTAAGAATTTAGGAATTCGTCTCACAAAAACACCTTTTTTAGGAATTTAGGAATTCATCTCACAAAAAACCTGATGACTTTTTTTAGGAATTCGTCTCACGAAAAATTTGATGACCTTTTTTGGGGCAATTTCATCAAAATTCGATGACTTTTTGGGGAATTTCATCTTAATTTTCGTGGGAAACCATGCGTTCTACTACTGGGACAACTCAAAACTTGTCCAACATTTGTCTGATTATAATATTTTTTATAAGTTGATTGCGGGGCCCGGCCCGGGCCCCTAAAAAGTCGCCGGACCCCTGGGCATTTGCCCCCCTGCCCCTCCCTCTCGGCGGGCCTGATGAAGAACACAGAGAGATAACCCAGCAAGTAGGGTTCCACGCAGTACCAGGGTAAGGGAGTTCCACCGAGATGGCACCCCGACAGCGAAAGAGCAAGACTGAGCCAGGGCAAATCTCACCCGGGGAACGAACAGATCAAGCCGCTTCAAAGAACGCATACGAATCGATTTATAATTAAATTTGAAGTACATTGTAACATAATGGAATATGCAGTTTAGTAGAATAGCGACACTGAAGTTTTCATTTAAAATCACTTCAATTGCAACGATTGGCTTTTTTAAAATAAGTCGCTTGACTTAACAAATGTGACGTCATTGCAAAATGACGTAATTTTCCTTTGTTATATCATAAGTTCTCTTGAAGGCTGCAGATGGAGAGACGGCGACAAAAAATTCCAAAAATACGACGAAAATGATGAAAAAGACGACGAAAGATGACAAATATAGTGAAGAATATGACGAACAACAACACTTCCCGAACTGAGCGGCATTCGATCATCGAAGTTAAAAAGAAATTATTCGTAAAGTAAGACACAAATTTTATCATCGTCACTTTCAAGACCGAAAATATTCGGTCAGTCAGTAAGAAATCAATCAATCAATCAATCAATCAATCAATCAATCAATCAATCAATCAATCAATCAATCAATCAATCAATCAATCAATCAATCAATCAATCAATCAATCAATCAATCAATCAATCAATCAATCAATCAATCAATCAATCAATCAATCAATCAATCAATCAATCAATATTCGTTTAATTCAACAATCCAGTTGACAATAACGCAACAGATTACAGAAGCACGATAATAATAGAATGGCTTTAAGAGTAGAGAATAAACGGATGTGTTAATTAATACACATCTTTGAACAAAACACGAAGAATAAAATTACATTTATCTTTAGCTGGAATGGTAAAATTGTGAATTCTAGTCTTTAAGTAATTTTATTTTGTCGTTGGGAAGGAAAAACTACCACGAAGAACATGGTAAGGCTGCAGGCAACAGATTTTTTAAAACAATTAAGCCAGCATCTGCAGCATGAATCATGTTGTCCAAACTTGGGATAGAGGGCAGAAGGAAGCCTCTCCGCATGGTTCAATGTAACATGCGTTCTAACCTACCCCTATCATACTTACTGGCATAACCCTACCAGGCTGGAGAGGCGTACATAAGGTGAGAAATAGTGGTAGCCCTTGCAACATCATGCAAAGCCTGAGGCGACAGACCATGGTCTCTCAAAACCCTGAGCGTGTACAGGGAGTGGAACTTGATGTCAGGACTTTGTCAATGTGTCTAGACATGCTGAGATAGGAGCTATAAGGGTTACCCCTCAGAACTTTAAGAGTATCAACTTTTTCTGCTCCCTGAATGATGGAAGGTATGTTTGACCCTTTCTTACCCCTTTTGGAGAAGATTATCTCACGGGTTTTGGTTTGGTTTAACTTGAGGTTATTGTTTTTAGCCAATATCGCAATGTGATCATATTCTTCAATCACTGTTCAAATATGTGTAGGAAGTATGGTTAAACGTGCAATAAATTAAATTTCTAACTCGAAGAAATTATCTTTCTCTGCGTAATCTTTGGACTTGTCGCCTCTGCAAGTGCAACGGAGCCTTTTATATTCATTCCAGCTTTGTCAGTCATCTACTCCATCCACTTATGTTTGCCCTCGAGTCTTCATTTTCCTCTTTCTATCTCTACCTGCTCCAGACTTTCCTTTCTATCTCTACCCTCTATCTCTACCCATACCAGTTTTATATTTTCAGTAACTCAACTTGTTCTATTCGCTTGTAGACCTAAACTCTATCTCAAGCGAGATGCGAATCTATATTGACTAAATCGATTATATTCTCACAGAAACTAGTCTGACTAACTCACTGACTAACTCAATGAATGACTCACTCGATAAGTCACAGACTCACGAACTAAATAGCTCACTGACTCACGAACTGACTTCCGAACTGATTCACTGACTCCCTCACTAACTGACTCACTGACTCCTTCTTTAACTGACTCAGTCGCTCACTGACTCAGTCACTCACCCACTCACTGACTAACTAAGTAATTCACTAACTTAATACCTAACTCCCTAACTCAATGACTCAATAAGTCATTAACTAACTCACTCACCAATTCACTAACTAACTCACTTACTCACCATCAATTCTATCACTAACTAACTCTACGTAACTCACTAACTCTCTAACTAAAAGAATAATTAACTAACTCAATCACTCATTCACTAACTAACTCACTAACTCAGTAACCAACTCACTAGCCAACTAACTCACTAAACAGCTAACTCACCAATCAACTACTCTACTTACCAACTGACTCACTAACCCACTATCCAACTAACACACTAAACCATTAACCAACTAACTTACTAATCACCTAACTCACTGACCCACTAACCCACTAACCAACTAAATCACTAACCCACTGACCAATTAACTCACAAACCCACTGACCAACTAACTAACTAACTAACTAACTAACTATCCCACTAACTAAGTAATCCACTAACCAAGTAACTCACTAACCAACTATCACTAACCCACTAACGAACTAACTCACAAACCCACTAACCAACTAACTCACTAACCAACTAACCCAGTAACTCACCAACTCAGTAACCCACTAACTAACCCACTAACCCACTGACCAACTAACTCACTAACCCACTAACCAACTAACTGACTAACCCACTAACCAAGCAACTCATTGACCCACTATCCAGTTAACTAAGTAAATCACTAACCAACTTATCCACTGGCCAACTAACCCACTAACCCACTAACCAACTCAAAACCAACCAACTCACTAACCAACTAACCCACTAACCAACTTGCTCTCTCTCTCTCTCTCTTTCTCTCTCTGTGTCTGTCTTTCTGTCACACTCTCTTCCTCTCTCTAATACACGAATCTAATCGGAAGATATAGTAGCCTACTCGGTACTCACAGTAGATGTGGATGACTGCAATGTTATGTAGGGCCTACAACTACACTCCCTCTCTAAGGACTATGAATCTAGTCATTAAATCGATTATATTCTCACAGTTTCTAGTCATAAGTCTAGGAACTTAATCTCTCTCTCAATCAATACACGATTCGCTTAATTAAATCCATTAAATTCTCACAGATTATAGTCATCTACATCTGCACACTTACTCTCTGAGAGTGCATAAATCTTCTAAGTTCGATTATGTTCTTACACATTGCAGTCATCCACATCTAAACACTTTTACATTACCAAGAAACAAATTACCCAAAAGATCGATCAAATTCACAAGATTTTAGTTTGGGATCAATTCTACATCTACTCTCTTCTTCTCTCTTCCAGTACACGAATCTACTCAGAACATCGGATGAATTTTCGTAGATTTTATTCATGTATACATCAGCACCAAAGTGTATAGAAGGCCAAGTGTGCCCACTCCAGGCTTTAACACAGCGTCGTTTGTGTCCTTCGTGTTTGCTTTCGCCAGGTGGCGGCAGCGTAGATTTGTGTTGGCCTGCCGGAACTCGGTAATGTTTACGCTATATGTGTAGAAAAGAATTTGTGTATTGAATAATTTCACTTATTTTCACTTATTTTGCCGTGTTTTCAATTTTCGTAGACGTGACACGTAAGTGTTTTTGATATTTAATGGCGTTGGCGCTGCAGAATATTAAAATGTAACATTTATTAAGAGTTTCGTGCGTCAAAATGTCACAGATGTATAATGTACTCGATTTTATATAGCGACCATATGGCCTCGACCCTGCTTATTTTTCAATGAGTTGATCGGGTGATGTCCTTCACCATCGCTAACCGTTTGATTAGGCGCCACGCCATTTAAGTTCTTCGTGCACGGACCGTGCTAACCCCTGTATATGAGTTAACATTCTCGGACACTCTATGAATACTTGGGGGATGATCGATTCTGTAGTGGCTAGCGTGCAGAACTGTTAACTGGGAGGTCGGGGCTTCAAATCCCCACCAGGGCAGAAATTTGGTTCGAGATTTCTGCTCCACCTGCACCCGTTTGGAAGATAAGACGGCGAAGAGAGGTCTGGCCACCTAGATCCACCCGCACTCTTATGCCGAGGTTAAGAAAATGTAGTCGCTAACACTTCATACCCATGGCTTCCTCAGGGCTGACTTAAGAGAATGCTCTTCTTCATACTTCTACATGTTTTGAATGGATTATACATAGCCTAACTATAGAAGGACAAGCGCATTAAAAATGGCACAGATATACGAGTTAACGTTCTAGGACAGTACATTACGAATAATTATGGATTGTGGTGGTATTTCGTATTTCCTGTGAATTACACATAGCCTATGGTTTAGCATAAAAGCTAGTCTTATTTTGCGAATCAGGTACAATACTGTACGTGGTTGTTTATGTGCAGTTCGCAATGTCCACCACCACCAGAAACAGCCACTGTTTTGTTCCTGGATGCAAAACTGGTTACAGAAGGAAAGTCAAATCAGAGATAGAAGTTAAATGTAGCCTTTTTTCACCGTCTGCCAAGAACCTTCTACTATGGAATAAGGCTATACCTCGTGCAGACAAAGAGTTGAGCCTCAGAGATCGTGTTTGCGAATTACATTTTCATTCTCACCATATTATTCGTGAAGATAAATTTACTGTGGGCGGTGAGACAGTTATTCTGCCACGTGGAAGGCCTCTGCTACATGCAGATGCAGTGCCATGCATTTTCCCAAATCTTCCACAGTACTTTAGCCAACAAGTGACCAAACCACGAAGAGAACTTGTCAAGAACAATACAAAAACACAGTCACACACAGAAGTTGTTAGTAAAATTGATTTCACCTATTACAATAACAACGAAACCCCTGCAGAAATAGGTCCACAGATGAAATTCAGCGACCTGATGAACTGTCATTTATCTATATCAGCACAATGTCCACCTGGATGGGCCAGCCGAGCAAACGAATCAGTAGTGTGCTTTGGAAAAATTGTTCTGGAAGACAACTGCTTACAGTGTACTGTATGTGTATCCATTTCGTTTGAGGAACAAGTGAGTGTTTTCTACAGAAACAGAAAGCTATCTATTGAAAGTAGGCTTCAAAACCAAGAGCAGCTATTGGAAATGATAAAGAAAGTAAATTCTATGAGTGAATGTTGTGGTGCAACAGGTATTGGGAGTGAGTTCCTCAATACTGCTATTCAGCAGAGTGCTTTAGGTTTCTATGATCAGAAATCAAAGAAATGGTGGCATGCACGCTGCTGTGGACTTGTTGAAGCAGAAAATCAACGCTGTCTTCCTTGTAAGAGAATGAGAAAAATATTGCAGGCGGCTCTGAAAATGAAGGAACGTAGGACTGGTAAGATGAAGAAGCAGTTGGTTTGTGCTAGGAAAGTGCGACAAAGCCACCAAAGAATTGTCAAGCTCCATGACACGGTTTCAGCAATGAAAAGGAAGTTAGCAGAGCAAACAGCACTTCGTGGAATTGATTCTTACATTAATGACTTGCCAGAAAATCAGTAGATAGGAGATACAGGAACTGACGCAGTCGCTAGGTGTCGTTCTGAAAGCTTAAAAACCGTTACAATGAGTGAATCTGAAACCGGAGTTGACGCATTCGCCAGGCGGCGTTCTAAAAGCTTAAAAACCGTTACAAAGAGTGAATCTGAAACACCAACCCGTTGGTGCTATCAAGGGCCTGCCAGAGGGGAATGGAATGGTCATTCAGGGTAAAGAAATGAGATTACAAGCCTTCTCGTGACCAGCCAGCCCTTATAAACAGATCGGCTTTAAAAACAGTGCCTATGCTTATAACTCTCCCAGCCCTAAGTCTGCCACCTTCTCATCGTTCTCCTCCAGCACCAGGCAATTAAAATAACTCAATAGCACACACAACAACACACAGACACACACACAGACACACACACAGACACACACACACACACACACCTACACACACATACATACACACATACACAAACACACATACACACATATACTGTCTGTGTCTGTCTGTCTGTCTGCAACGCACCGACAGACAAACAAACAGAAGAGACGCCCATATAGACAGGAACACACACACATACAGAGGCATAGACAGACCTACGCACAGACAGGCCCATACATAAAATTTTAAGTTACAGAATCGGATAGAGGGTGAAAAATCCGGAATTTTGCGTACCTACACGGCATACTTTGCTTCATAAATAAAGAAACGCAGCGCTGGCCCATTTAAATCTTCAGCCATGAAGAACATACTGGGCCAAGCTGCCCATCTTAACGACTGCAGAACAAAACACCTATCGAGTGTGGCGGAATCATTTGATAATGCGATAGATATAACAAACTGAAATATGGTTCTTCTCGTAGATGGCACAGTAGCTACATTGGTAACGGCGTTAGGCATGATTGTTACGATCCCAGTTCGCCTCCCGAAGACGGCACGACTTTTGTAAATACTTTAGTGATTTAAAATCTTGGTCTATCACGGTTGGTATCCTACACTGGGACCTTAAATTGCGTCGTTCCGATCCATACGGACAGCGGTGATGAAGATTCTCATCCGATCAATGATCAAGGCCGAGACCATACAGTCGCTATATAAAACACGTACATTTGCATGTTCCCATTTCAGGTTACACGAGGGCTTAATTGATGCAACCATCATTTGTGGGGCGTGGTGGCTCAGTGATAAGTTCGGCGCCTTGTGACCGGAGGGTTGCAGGTTCGAATCCCACTCTAGCCGCTGCGTACGGACCTTGGGCAAGTCACCCCGAAACAAATTTTTCATTGTCAAAAATTCATCAGGTCAAAATCAATATTTACACCTGAAACGTGCAGAAAAATCGTTTTTACGCTGTGTAAAATTTTTTCACCCATCCCCAAAAAACTTTTACCCCGAAAGAAATTTTTCATTGTCAAAAATTCATCAGGTCAAAATCAATATTTACACCTGAAACGTGCAGAAAAATCGTTTTTACGCTGTGTAAAATTTTTTCACCCATCCCCAAAAAACTTTTACCCCGAAAGAAATTTTTCATTGTCAAAAATTCATCAGGCCAAAATCAATATTTCCACCGGAAACGTGCAGAAAAATCGTTTTTACGCTGTGTAAAATTTTTTCACCCATCCCCAAAAACTTTTACCCCGAAACAAATTTTTCATTGTCAAAAATTCATCAGGTCAAAATCAATATTTACACCTGAAACGTGCAGAAAAATCGTTTTTACGCTGTGTAAAATTTTTTCACCCATCCCCAAAAACTTTTACCCCGAAACAAATTTTTCATTGTCAAAAATTCATCAGGCCAAAATCAATATTTCGAACGAAATCGTGCAGTGAACGCAAATCAACGCTGAGTAAAATTTTCAGCCGGACTTTGAAATTTCAAAACGTGACACTTCTCGCCGTTTTCTGAATACCATTTTTCGGTCACGTTTTTGGACTTGTGAATTATGGAAATCGGGGAACTATGGAAATCGGGGAAATACGGAAATCTGGAACCACGGAAATCGGGGAACTGCGGAAATCGGGGCACTACGGAAATCGGGGAACTGGGGAAATCGTACGGCGGTGGCGCGGTGACCTGCGGAAACTTGAGCACATAAAAAATTATAAATCCGCTAATCGTATGGTGGTGGCGCGGTCGGAACAACAACAGATTCAACGTTCCAACCACCTACGATGAAAACTTTTATTTTGAGGTTCGCGGACAAGTCCCAGTGCTGGTTAGTTTCTTTATTAGTTCCGCCACCATGTCGTCTTTGCTTTGACTCGGCAACTCTTTTTTTCCGCTCTTGCTTTGTATATCACGTTTCATCGTTCTATATTTTTCCTCCTCTCCCAGAATAAGTTTATATTCATCGTCGCTTATAGCTGTGTCTTCTAACGCCCGAGAAATATGGTCATGAACTGTGTTTAGCTTACTTTCCGCCAAAATACAAATTTCGTCGTGTTTTGAAGCTTTAGCAACAAACGATCGGCTAACAACATTTCCAATAATATCCAGAAAACTCGTCGCTATGGCTAAACTCTCTAGAACAATACCAGGAATAAAACCAATACCAGTGGCTAACATAGCTGCCCCACCCACCCCAGTTCCAAGACTAACTATAGCAAGGCCGGCCGAGGCCCCATTAGCCACATCTACAACCCTCTTATACTTCTTGCACAGTTGTCCCCGACTTATCGCCTCAGACCTCAGGAATGCTTCTATTTCGCCGATCTTCTGCAAGCGAAATGTTTGCGACGTCGTGTCTGACGAAATTGTTGACTCCATCAGCGGTGGGTACAAAGACATACTTTTTTATAGTTGCTCTATCAGTAACGTTACGTTTAACTCAATAGTTGAAGTACTTAAAACGCCTCTCTTTTTTCCTTCAATTCGAAAACTCGTTTGTCCTGGAATGAATATTGCCCTAGATGCATCAAATTGTCCACTTTGAATGTCAATTGTACGATCGATGCTACCCGCGGCTGTAATAATGCGAACTGACGCATCACCGGTACTAACACCAAACATTGTAAGCTTCCAGAACCCGCCCTCTAACGAAACCCCCTGATTGGTGGTTTGCAAACTTATACACGGAAAACGCGCAGCGGTCAATGGAAGAGTTTGCCACGCACTGGTGGTTACCGTTCCGGCCGCCGTATAGATATCGCGGTTGTGGTAATCGTCAGACACGAAGTCGATGTGCTGTTGAGGCACCGCGGCCAATAGCTCTGCGGTGGGCTTCAGGATGTCGTACCCCCAGTGGCCCACATCACCTAGACTGTCTATGCTGTATTTGCACATGTCTATTTCTCCGTGTTGACGGAGATACCCCCGAATCTTGTAGTGCGTGTCAGTCATATTTTTCTATACTACTGACTGTCCCTCGTGTTTAAAATATGTATAGATCTGGAAGTGTGATATTCCAAAAGTAGGTTGTGGTGGGCTGGTGGCCAAGACCATCAGCCTGAATTTTTTGTGTACTGTGTCACAAGTGAAGGTGAACTCTTGTGCAGAATTAGTCAAAGCGACAGTGGAGGAAATGAGAGCAGGGACTCTCTGTGAAACGGTGGTTGCAACCCCATAAAACTTCCAGGACGTGATACGCGGAGCAGTAGGACTAGATCCCCCGGCCAGACTAACCTTCCATATTCGCACAGGCGTCGGACACTCAATCTGTAACCAAGTCCCACTACCCGCAAAATCGGCTCTCGATGTGGACGCCGTCTTCCACTCACCTCTCACACCCGAGTTGAATGCCATATGGGGCGGGTTAGTGGGTAAAGATTCGTTGGCTGAGGCAATAAAACCCGTTTCGGAAACGTTTCTGGAAAGGGGCGGAATATGGCCGCTGTAGTTGAGAATTTTGATGCCCGTCACGTATCGCCTTTCATTAGCTATCTCACTGTCCACATACTGCTTGTTAGTCAAGTACTTTGGTCCCGCAGGCGCCGTATCATTATTCATAGTGGCATCAGTGATCAGCTGCGCCACTTGTTTTAAACTCGCGGCGTCGCTATCAGATCCTGGAATTTCTGTTGGTAGCCCAGTCACTCTTTTACCACCCATGGCCAAATCACCGGTCATGGTACTGCCGGATTTGAACACGCAGGCGTTCCTAACGATAATATCTTGCTCGTTGGCATATCTCTTAGCGGCGTCAGCTTTCTGGTCCGCATAGAGTCTAACGGAAGCTCCAATTTCAGCGTTTTTCACGTCAACGTATCGTTTATTTGTCACATGCAACGGTTCTGTTGGTACTCTATCACTCTTTGTCATGTTGTCGGCGATCAGCTTCGATACTTGTGCCATACTCGTCGCGTCGCTTTCGGACGTTGCTGCGCTCGTAGGGAGCCCAGTAACTCTATTACCGCCCATGATTAAATCACCAGTCATTGCATCACCAGCTTTAAGCACGCATGCGCTCCTAACGATAACATCTTGCTCGTTGGCGTACGTCTTAGCAGCTTCAGCTTTCTGGTCCGCATAGAGTCTAACTGAAGCTCCAATCTCAGCGTTTTTCGCGTCCACATACCGTTTGTTAGTCAAGTACTTTGGTCCAGCCAGTAACTCTATTACCGCCCATGATTAAATCACCAGTCATTGCATCACCAGCTTTAAGCACGCATGCGCTCCTAACGATAACATCTTGCTCGTTGGCGTACGTCTTAGCAGCTTCAGCTTTCTGGTCCGCATAGAGTCTAACTGAAGCTCCAATCTCAGCGTTTTTCGCGTCCACATACCGTTTGTTAGTCAAGTACTTTGGTCCAGCCGGCGCCGTATCATTATTCATAGTGGCGTTGCTGATCAGCTGCGTCACCTGTTTCAAACTCGCGGCGTCGCTATCGGATCCTGGAATTTCTGTTGGCAGCCCAGTCACTCTTTTGCCGCCCATGGTCAAATCACCAGTCATAGAATCGCCGGTTTTGAGCACATGCCCGCCTCTTACGATAGCATGCTTCTCGTCCACATATCTTCTAGCGGTGGTGACCTTCTCATCCACGTACTGTCTGTAAGAAGCGTCGCGGGAATCTACATACCGCTTATTCACCACATGCAACGACTCCGTTGGTACTCTATCGAGTTTTACTAGAGCGCCAGCGACCGCTGTTGACACTTGTTTCCAACTCGCTGCGTCGCTATCGGATCCTGAAATTTCTGTTGGGAGCCCAGTAACTCGGTGGCCACCCATAACTAAACTTCCAGTCATTACGCCGCCTGATTTGAGCACGCACGCATTCCTGACGATAACATCTTGCTCGTTAACATAACTTTTAACAATAAGGTCCTTGTCATCTGCATACCGCCTAACGGAATCTCTCAGCCCCGCATTCTTCTCGTCTGTGTACTGCCTGGCATCGATAAGCTTTTGGTCTGCATGATTTTCGGCTGCGGTCGCCTTCTGGTCCGCGTATCGTACCACTTGTGCCCAGCTCGCAGCGTCGCTTTCAGACGCACCAGCGTCTGTGGGCAGCCCAGTAACTTTGTGGCCACCCATTTTTAGAACACCAGACATCGTTCCACCGGTGATTTGTAAGTTGTCCTGATCTATGATGTCTGCATAAGCCTTTGTCGCGGCGTCTGTTTCCATCGTGGGCGTTCCCACGTTTGTCAGTCGAAAACCTCCAGCCGACAGAATTCCCATCATGGTATCACCCGCTTTGTGGACGAGCCCAGCGGCGCTTATCTGCCCCCCTCCCACCCCACCTCCACCGTCTCTTCCAAATTTATCAACCGGCATTTTTTATATACAAAAAGGTGACGGAAGTCTAACATAAGTCAAGCACGATATCTTCAAAATTCTTTCCAGCAGCGAGCTCTATTAGCACGGCTAGGCAGAGATGACCACATACCACATCATCTGGCCCCTGTAGCTGAAATGTTTGTGTTCTTATAGGATTTTTTAAATATCTAGAAATTTCGAGAGGCGGATCCAGCCCATAACTGTCAAAATAGACGGCTTTTGGTCCATCTATCCAATAGGCGACCCAGTGAGTACCATCACCAGAACCGGAATCCAGATTAACAACTCCACACTCCTTCTCACGAGCCACGGCGGGCAGACCATCTCGCATGAAAACACCGCGGAAATGCGGCAGCGCCCTGGCAACTTTCTCTATATCGAAGTTGCTAAGAGGTTTTAGTTTTTTTGTCCGATGTAGAGACCCGATCCTTTACACATTGGGCAACAACCACCACGAGTCTCACGCCCGAGATATAAACCAGTCCCGCGGACCTGGGCCTCGAGTTCGCGATTGTGACGCGCCGCCTCCGCCAGTGCAGCGTCGCTGGCCTGTTTGCTCTGCACAGCCTTTACTACCCCAGCGGTCCCACCAGCCACGGCACCCGCCGCGGATAACCCACCAAAAAGCAGCGGGAGGAGAGCCAGTAGTGGAAGAAATCCACCCATTTTAGTCATCTTTTTCAATTGCGTTTTGGTGAATCTCAGCTCCATGCCAACGCCTTCCGAAATCTTCTTCACGATTCGGGCGGCTTGAACTTTTGTCAGCGCGAGCTTATCGTCTCCACGAAGCTGGCCATGAGCGAGTCGGATCGTGGCACCAGTGCCGGCGCGCGCAGCTCTAGCTAATGTTTGCTTTTGCCCTTCGGTCAGTGAAAGGCCGAACGCAACGTATTCAGTTTTCATTTTTGGAAAAAATATATCTAAAAGAGGGCCTTGTATCTAAATGTGAAAAACCGATTTCTAGTAGACGACGTTGAATTTGCTGCCATCCGATTCAAAATTCAGGAGTCGGTCGCTGATCAGGACGGCATATGCCGTCGTATTATTTGGTACCCCTTCGTTAAAGTCCACCTTGATTTGTATGTCCTGTACAGAGGTTTTTAGTCGTTCAGATTGCCTGCGCACGTCCAGAACGAAGATCGGAAACAAATCTACAAATTCGATTGGTGTCGGTTGGCATGACGATTCACGCGCGTCTATGCCGCAATATTCTTCCTTGAAGTCACGTAGGGCCTTGTAAGCGCGAGAGGTTGTCCTCTTGGTGAAGTCGAGATTCATGTCAACAACCGGGTAGCGATCGCTGTTGAGCATAGCGAAAATGTTGCGAACCTGCATATGGTCAAACAGTGCCGGATTCTGGCCTTGATGTGCATTCTTTCCAGTCTGAAAAGCAACAAGAATCCAGCGTGGCTTTTCCGTGCCCGACTTAACACTCAAACGCCAGGAAAAAGTCGTCGCTCGTGGCACCGCAATGTTGTCGCATTGCATGGCGCGGAATGCTACAGGTACCTTAACCTTGGCTTCAATCTGCTTCATAAGCATGCTTTTATACTCCAGAGCGGGTATTATATGCGGCATGAACCAGGAGAGTTTAGTCAGCGCGATCTGGCCATTGGCCGCTGCGGCTTCCTTGAAGATCGCGTCTGCGTCCCCCTGCCGGCTCAGCAGTAAGGAGTGTTTAATCCCGTATACCACCTTGTGATAATCATCGCAAAAACCGAATAGATGTCTTAAGGGAACGATGAATGAAAATGTGCCGATGGGGACGGGTTTTCCAATGATCATCAGTCGACGGGCCTCGAAGCCGATATTCGCAGCCGCCGCCGCCGCACTCGTGTCCTTCTGCCAACACATGTTTAAACCTTCGCCTTTGGAAAAATCATCGCCGTATACCAGCATGCCTTTCATCGTCGTGGCTTGCCCAGGTGACATGACATTCTCTATCTCGGTATTGTTAGCCAGGTATCGAATTTGAGAAAACATGTACGGGATAGCATTGTTGATGAATGACACCAACGAGTCTGCGTTGTAAGCCGCGCCAGTTGATGTAATCCTGCCCTCCACAAGAAGGTAGCTCTTGGAAGGCTGTGTGAAAATGTCTTGGTTCTGGATGTCTATCTGTATGGCCTGGCCATTGTTGATAGCCGCGGGATTTTGTGACTCATACTCGCGGTATTCAAACGATTCGATGCTATTATCATCGGGCACCGCCGAAGCGATGTCCAACATTTCACTCGGCACGTCAAATGCTGCCATTATTATAGTTAAAAAAGTTCAAGCTTCAATTATTAATCATGTTGCAAATTAATTTCATATGTGGTGGGTTAAACATTTTTTTCCGTTTTGTGAATTAGTCGGAAATTTTTTTTATTTTATTTTGCGAGAAACAGACCCCTACCACAACGACTCGGCTTTATAGTCTTGAAACCGGATCCAGCAATGCGGCTGTTTATGTCAGCCATTGTCGGAACAACGGGTGGTGGACTCACAGCCAGTTGTTTTAAGTATTCGATGCTCTTGTCGCTGAGCGCCTTCTCCAAAGGTGCGGGGACAACGGGCGCGGCAGCTGAATTTTCATTTCGTAAATGAGCTTCATTTACGGCTGCAGCGCGTCTCGCTTTCACGGCATCAACAATTTGCCTGACGGCAGATGCTGTTGTGGCGCCGGCTTTCGCGACATTACCAACCGCCTTGGCAACGTTTGTGATTGTGCCTCTATTCGCCGAAATGAAGGAGCCTGCACGGCCAAGGAAACCCGCGATTTTGGGTATCCAGTCGAAAAGTCCACCACCCACGACACGACGCCGCTTTTTAATTCCAAGAACCAACATTAGAATATTTAAGTGTGAACATTTACGCACTGCGGATGTGAAACCTTATAGTTACTGTCTCACCGCGGAGGTTTAATTGTTCACCATTCTGGTCGGTCAGCCACACACGAATGCCCTGTACGTTACCAGCCGGTGCAACTGGTAGGTACACCAGATTTTTCGGAGACTCGATTACCTTGTAGCCGGGCGACACATCTGGGAAAAAACTGTAGATTACTGGCAGCTGGCTACCATTTCGATACGATCCAGAGATAATATCACAATTTACCAGGATTGTGTCCACCCGGAGAATATCGACTGGATTTTCTCCCTCTTTATAACCAAGACTAAGCGTCTGAGGGTTAAAACCGAGCGTTTGCCTGATGGTAGATGCGGCCATATCTACCTTAAAACGGGCCTTCGTTATCTTTACGAAGGCGCGAAGGGTAGATGCGTTAGCTCCTACAGTAATAGGAGAATCAAAGCTGAGTTGAGCAACACCTGGCGGCGGCGGATTTTGCTTTTCTAACTGCCTGCCGATTTCATCATTAATCTGTGCGATCTCGTAGCTTCCGTCGGGCAAAATGATCGTCTTCCACGTCACACCATTGTCGGCGCTGTAGACGAACTTGTTATTTGAGCTGCCAATGTTCGGGATCGAATTATAAGTTTCAAGATTGACCAAAGCAAGCTCAAAGCGTCTTTTAGGATCCAGGTACAGCGGTGGTGAGAAAGCCGTGGTCCACCCTGTAGTATCTGAGGAAACAACTATACTAAAATTTTCCTTAGGCTGCAAAAGGTCTCGAATTTCCTCGAGCAGTTTCTCCGAGCGTTCCATCTGAGCCATGAATTTTGTTTTCTATTTCTATTTTATGAGCATGTTTCTATTCAATTCGAGTGCCAGCTCTTTGGAGATCGCACCGGAACGCAGTAACTCGTCAAGAATGGCGGAGATTTCGTTGCCGAGACCAGTATTTCCCGCGGCCTTAGAGGCCACCAAAAGCTGCAACCTCTCTACCAGAGCGTTTGGGTCGTTGTAGAACTGCACCGCGCCACCTCGAATCAGCTGGAACTTTTTACTTTTCCGGCCATGAATAGGCAGACCAGACATCTGTACGAGCTTTTTAAAAGTTTCAATTGCTTGAGGCGAATATTGTTTAGTCTTAACGAATCGTTTCGTTAGTAGATTGAACAACGACTCATCGGCCGGAGATTCGAGAACGAGGTTACCACCTTTAAACACTCTCAGTCTACCGGCAGACAACGCGACGGGGTCAACGGAGAGCTCACCCAAGGCGTTACCTTGTAATTTCAGAGGAACGGTTGGAACACTGAAACCCTTTCCCTTTTTGATGAGGGTGTGGCCCTCTATCAGTGTATCGATTCGCTTTTTATATTCCCTTAGGGCTTCGATATCTGCAGTCACCGCATCTACCTTTTCTTCGTCTTTTTGCTTTTTAGCCAGCTTTTTCTCTTTGCCCAGGGTGTGGCGATTATAGTGATTGACCTCACCGATTATCTTTTCAGCACCTGCCTTGTCGGCTAAATCGAGCTCGCTCGGAGGTTTGAAACCGTGTCGTGTGATTGCCGCGACGTTGAGATATTTGTTTGGATCTACTAACAATGCGTGGGGGATTCGGGATGCTGGAAGCGCTGGAAGCGCTGGAGCTGCTGTTCCTGCGGCTTCACCGAACAACGCCGCTATCGGGTTAAAATTAGCAGACTCTGAAATCTGCGCCGGCAAATCCTGTAAAGCGCTGGTAACTTTCTGCAGCTCCTTAGACGTAGCCACCTGGGATTCGGCCGTGGCTGTGGCTATTGGTTTAAAAAGCTTTGCCGCATCGTACTGAAGGTTGGCTTCACCGAGCTTCTCATCCACGAAACGCTGTCTCAATCGATTTCTGCGAGCTAAATAATCCTGAGTTAACGCGTCTCGCTCCTGTTTAGACGAAACTTTTGTCCACATCGCGTTTATATGTCGACTATATGTTGCCTATATCATGTCTTTAAATACTTGCCTTGGGCTTATAGAAGCGATCGAACCCGCAGCGATATTTTCCATCGTACACTTTGGACGTCAAATCTATGACTGCGAATCCATATGGTTGGGCAGCGCACTCGCTGAAGAACGTACGGAATTCATCGAAAGACATGTCGCCGCCCACGAACGTATCGTGAATGGCTCGCAAATTTTTGCTGTCTTGGTTGAAGAGGACGATAAGATTAGCATTGTCACGGATCGCTTGCTTCGGAATTCGAAAATAATTCTGAGTTAAGTAGAAGCAGTCCGCGCCACCGTGTCGACCCATAGTGAAATACCTTTCAATGGGCGACTGTTTTTCAAGCATGACGTCATCGAAAACTAGAAGGCTTCTGGCATTCTTATTTAATGATTCAACTGGAACTATTTCATCTGAGCAAGAGTGAAAGGAAGCCACTTCCTTACCGGCAACTTTTTCGAGTTCTGTTATCCAGTCCCGAAGAAACTGATATTTTTCCTGTCCCAGAGACTTTGAGTATAGATAGAGCCGGTCAAAACGTAGGTACCCCTTCTTCAGAAGGAGGTTGAGTAGTAGGTTTGTTTTTCCACATCCGCTAGGCCCACAGATTATGCATCGTATGCTTGATGGCAACAACCAATGGTGGTGTTTTTTCCCATCGTCGGCTTCGAGATCGAAATTTGTTATTTCCATATAGAGACAACGAGTTATGATTGTATTCAACGAACACAATGTATTGCCTACGATGTAAGAAACATACTGAGACTTCAAATGAAACAATCGTCGAGTTACGAAACGGTCGGCCAGCCAAGAAGGGAACCTGTGCCGTCTGCGGTGCAAAGAAGAGCCAAATTTTGCCTTCTAAAGTGCGGAAGCATAAGTCTCGTGAGACTTATGGAGGCTCGCTACTAAATAGGGCCCTCAACGCTCTTCCTCTGCCTGAGATGCATATGAGTCTTCCATCCGGTATGTCTTCGGAAGATAATCCGGGAGGTTCTTTTCAGAATACGGGAAAGTACTCTTACTGTGGACCATTCACAAAACTCGATAAACGGCTGTCACAGCGCTATCACGGTGTTAATCAGCTCGACCGTGCGTGCCTCCACCACGATGTGGCTTATGCAGTTCATAAAGATACCCCAGGGCGTAACCACGCAGATGACATCCTCGCTGCAGCCGCGTCGAAGATCGCACTCACCGATGAAACTCCGGATTATGAGAAGAAGGATGCGCGGCTGGTATCGGCCATTATGTCAGCGAAGTCGAGGCTAGGGATGGGTGTTGGACGGCGGCGCTAATGAAAATCATTTGTGTGTGTGTTTACCTGTTTGTAATATATAGTTTTACTGAAATGTCTAAGCACCTTTCAGCCGTCTATTACAGCCCTAGAGGTTACTGGCGAGGTAAGGCTGCGGTGAAGAAACTAGCCTCAGCCGCCAAAGTTTCCGAGGCGGAGGCTCGTGATTGGCTGAAGAAACAAGCGGTGTGGCAGATTTATCTTCCCGTTCCACGCCGCATACCGCGTCCAAAGTTCGATGAAAATCGACCAAACGCCGTACACCAAGCCGATCTCTTGTTTTTACCTCACGATAAAGTAGGTCGAAAGACTTATAAATACGCTCTCACTGTTGTTGATGTTGCCTCACGATACAAAGAAGTTGAACCATTGATCAACAAAAGTGCGACCGAAGTCGCCGCCGCTTTAAGCCGGATCTATAAGAGGGGTCCATTGACTTGGCCTCGACTTCTTCAGGTCGACCCTGGCCGCGAATTTATGGGTGATTTTACACCGTTGCTGGCGAAGCACGACGTTCTTGTAAGACGCGGACAGGCTGGAAATCATCGCCAACAGGGCATCGTTGAACGCTTTAACCGTACTCTAGCTGAGCGACTTTTCGGCGCTCAATACGCTCAGGAATTGCTCCTGGATGCAAGGGGGTCATCCGAACGGTCAGTGGAATGGGTTCGACGATTGCCCGAAGTTGTAGCTGCACTAAACGATGAGCCGACGCGCTTGCTCGACATGAAGCCGTTTGAAGCGATGAAAGCTGCTAAAGTGACACAGAAGCCCTCTCATTCACAAATGAAAACTCGTTTGTGGGGCTTGGATGAGCCTATTCTTGGACACGACGTTCTCGTCCGATATTTGTACGCTCCCGGCGAGCTCGAGGGTGGTAGCAAACGAGCCACCGACCCTAACTGGTCGCTCACCATCCACGCTATTTTGGATGTTGTTCGGCGGGCTGGCCAACCGGCTTTATACCATCTAGTTGATGGGCCTGGCCGCGGGTTTGTACGCGAGGAGCTGATTCTGGTGCCTATGGGCACTGAGTTACCCCCCGATAGAATACTCAACCGTCGTTGATTTTGTAGTGCCCGTATGCCAGCGTTGTTATCCCGTCCGGAGAAATCCACTTTTTTGTGTCTAATGGAGAGAGACTGATCTTATTCTGCTCGTACACTCCGATCTGGTGGTCGTGGCTTCTAATCACGACTTGTGTGTGCCGCATCTCTTCTCGTTCGAACAGGCACTTCTTGTATAGCTCGTGGTGCAGATCCTTCTTCACAACTGCTCTCTGAACGCCTTTAGCTTTCCTGATCTCTGAACCACCCGATTTTAAGATCGAGTACATCTTCGGGCGTAATCCTACGAATTCCGCGATGGCGACTCCGTTACATTCATCCTTGAACTTGCCCACGACTTTCTTGTTCTCGACGTCGTAGTATGGGCTGTCTTTTGGAAACTCACTAAAGTCGTATAAGTGTTTTTTATTCCACATATCGGCGTAAGCGTTCGGAGTTTCCACCTGAAATAAGAGGCTATCTGTGTCTGTATATAGCAACTGGGCTTTTTCTCCGTACTCGTTTTTCACATCGTTGTACCAGAAGTCGTACATCAGATGCTTGCTGAGGTCGAGGACAGCCTGGCCGACATATACAGGTCTGTTTAACTTGAGCTTGTTCTTCAAACTGTGAATCGCGGCGAGTTGGTCGTTGAAGATTTTGTGTGATATGTAGGCCGGGTCAGCAATTAGTTTACGAAGTTTGTCAACTTTTGAGGTCGGGACCAGGTTAACTCTGATTCTTTTTCTAAGATTTTCCATGGTCTTTCCAAAGACCGCATTATTAGCCAGTTTGAAGAAATCCTTCTCAAACTCCGACGTTGCCTTCGCCCTCAATTTTGTATTCATCTCGATATATGGAGCCATCCATGCCTCCTGTCTAAATTTAATGGCACGATGGATCTTAGAAACTCGCAGCCCCAACGAGTGATATAGTTTGAGATTTCTATAATGGACTACATACCGCTCCTTAGGTCGCAGGCTTGGTACTAACTTCACATGCTTTGTGAACTTGCCTCCCAACTCGTTCATAAGCACATTCTGATAGTCACTCAACCACTCCTCTTGGACTGTCAGGGTCTCCGGTGCTAGGGGATAGTCGCTATGTGATTCGTGGAGGTGCTCCGGGTACTCAAGATCGACTTCGAGCAGGAAGCCTTCAGGCGCGTCGTCTGGAGTTTCCAACACTTCATCGAGAGTTGGACTTTCCCAGCTAAATCCTCCAACTGGCAATGACTGTTGCATCGCCCAGCCATAGAGGTTATTAGCATCGAGGTACATGATCCAGTTGTCTGGCTTCGTGGTATCGTGATCTGGGCATTGCGGATTGTTAGCCTTTGCGAAGCGCTTAGATACCATCGAAATTCCACCTCGGAGACCGTTCTCTACAAATAAGTGCATGTCTATATCGGTGAGAAGTTCGAGCTCGATTTTCGTCTTTTTCAGCAAAGCGTCCCAGGCCATTCCTGGCAGGCTGAAGTAGTTAGCCGGGTCCAGACTGTAGTGTTTCATCGATGTGTTTCTGAAGGTCTCGAATACATCGGCTAGTAGGAGTACATCCGTACGGAGATACAAGTCGTGATAGTCACCCAGAGTCTTACATTCGAATTCATCCCATACTCTTTGAGCGTGTTGATAATCCTCATCAGAGATGTTCTCTCGGGACAGCCTGCTGTAGAACGCTTCTTTGGGTGGAAGTCGGTCTTCTTCGAAGCGGTGGTAATCGTCAATGTGCTCGTAACAATATACGCCCTTTCGCCTCAAAAGATCTAGTTTTGTCCTATCATTGTGAACGAAACTTTCCTTTATATATGCTGTTGTGACTTTCAGATCCTCTAGCGGCAGATTTCCTGATAATTTATCCAACGAGCTGTTTAGAAACTGGAGACTATCAATGAACTGTAGTTGTCCAATGTTGAATGTCATATATTTCTCCATATTGTTTGGGATGCAGTTAATTTCAGTTTCCTCATCCTGTGCGGCCTCGCAGCTACCTATCGCTTGCATTATGAGGTGGCTGTCGTAACCTCGCAGATTGTGGAAGACCACCGGTACCTTACACTTATCTGGATATATTCGAAGTTTGAGGTTGCAGGCGTTGTGAGCGGCACCTCGGTACTTACCGGTAATGTGGCAGTGGTCACGAACTCTATCCGCTTCGAGAGCATTTCCACAGATGTGACATTCGGTAGCCTCGCGAAATGATTGGCGGTCGGCCGCTGACATAACCATCTTAGCTGGGGTGGCCAGCCTTTGTTTGATAGAGGCCAGCTCGCCTTGTAGTCGTTGCAAGAACTCCGGCACGGCGTTCTCTCCCCGGTATAGAACCGGCTTCTTCGTGCGGCCGTCGCATCGAACCACTATGTAACAGAAGCTGCATGGTTTCTGCTCAGCTATCTGTCTGGTGTTGCTCTCGCTGGGATTCATGGCTGCACCTTCAATTGGTACGTTTAGAGCCTCGAAGTCTGCGTAAACGATATACGGGGCTCGCATCTGTTTGTGATGGTTCTGGAATTTGAGGATATTTTCATCGTCTTTTGGCATCTCAATCCGCTGAGGCTTCTTACTAATACCCTGGCAATCTTTGATATGGGCATCCAGCAAGTCTTGTCTACAGAATATGTGTAGGCAGCGACGACATGGGTGTTTCTTGTGCTTGTCTTTGCTATTTTGATGAAGAATTCGGCCAAGGTCTTTAATCCAGACGTAGTGGTAATCCTCACCTTTAACTAATAGTAGAAGATCGATATTATAGTCTCTATTGGTCTGCTTTGAGACATAAATCGGGTACAGCCCTTCATTCCATCCGAAGACCGATACGGACACCATCGGGTTCTGACGCTCGAACTTGCCGACATCTGTGACCTTCACTGGAAATTCTATTCCGTCGAAGTTTAGCTCGAGGAGGTGGGCACGATACTTAGTTGGGCGTTGAGGGTCCTTATCTACTGGATACATTGCGCTTAGAATGGCCCACTCGAAGCACCGGTTGTCTTCATTCTTTACATTAACGACTGAATGATAGGGGATATACTTCGGTGTTGCAAAATAGCTCTTGCCTCGGAAAGGCTTATATCTTGCAAAACTGAGGTCTAGCGCCACGACCCGCCTCACCCTCCACCCCGACCCCTCATTGGTGTAATCCTCGAGGAGTTTTAGTATTTCGGCCTTGGCCTTCCGTATAGCCCCTTGGATTTTACCCGCATTGGTAACTGGTACTGCTTTGCTTCGAAAGTATGTTGTGGTGGTAATAATACCGGGAGCCGCGTTGCCATCGTACACGTTGTCAATAGTCGGCGCCAACTTTTCCAAATCAACAGTCAACACTTGAGAGTATTTCAGACCGTCCTGTTTCAACAACTCTTCGTTGAGTTGCGCCTCAATGCTGTGCTCCATTGCACTCAAGAAAGCCAACGCATCTCCTTCCAGCCTGTGGTTAAGAGGTACTTCTGCACGGAAGTCTCTCAGATGCTGATTGGCGAGCTCTTTGTGTAGTAGAAAGGGTGGTGGTCCACCTCTATCCTTCTTAATTAGGAGTGGATCAAATTGTGCCAGAAGGGCCTTACGTTTTGCCCCTCTGTGCTTACGCGCTGGAGGAATTGGCCTTGGAAGCAGTGGCTGTAGTAAGCGCCTTTTGACTGCATCTGGGATAGGTTCGTCTAAGATATGCTGTAGAACAGCTCGAAGAGCTGGGGGACCGGTAAACTCACCCAACAATTGTTCAATTTTTTCATTCGTAGACAATGCCATAATTATAAATTATTTTATATTACTATGGCAAACTTTTTCTTAATACAATAACAGAATCGTTTGTTTAAAATGAAATTTTGTTTACTAGATATTCGATTGTCGCTTGCTCATCTGTATTATCTCAATACAATAACGGAATCCTTTCTTTAATAGAGAATTTTTTACTCTACTACTATGTTCGCTAGTCTTTTCCATTCTTTCTCGAATTCACGGGTTAGTCCGCAGCGTCGAACTCTTGATTTTATGACGTAATAATCACAACGTATACACTCACCTAAGTGGTTTTTGATTCCCCTTCCACATTTGGCGCATGGTCTTGTCTCATAGCCATTTCGCAGCTGTGCTAAATGTTTGAAACAATACTCCCCAATGCATCGACGAGGGCAGAGAGTTGTTTTGCCTATCATAAGCCATTTGCAAAAGTTTTGCCCTAACATTATGTTTTTATGTATACCACAACAGATTCTTTTATTTAAATTGAAAAAATGACCCGGTTTGGGCCGGCCTCGTGGGAGGTTCTCGGCCGGCAGCAAACGTTGGTAATCTCATTTCTTTACCCTGAATGACCATTCCATTCCCCTCTGGCAGGCCCTTAATAGCACCAACGGGTTGGTGTTTCAGATTCACTCTTTGTAACGGTTTTTAAGCTTTCAGAACGCCGCCTGGCGAATGCGTCAACTCCGGTTTCAGATTCACTCATTGTAACGGTTTTTAAGCTTTCAGAACGACACCTAGCGACTGCGTCAGTTCCTGTATCTCCTATCTACTAAATCAACAGATTGGCATTCACCAGGCTGTGAAACAGGCATCAATACGATCTGCAAGGGGAATGCGATACAATGGAAAATGGTTACTCTCATGCATTTTACTGCGAATCAAAAGCCCTAAGGCCTACAGTCACTTACGCGACCATCAAATTTTGTCTTTGCCATCATTTTCCACACTGCAGCGTTATATGGATATTGTCAGAGCAGAATGTGGTGTTTCACAAGAATGTCTAAACCTGCTGAAGGAGAAGGTTTCAACTCGAGCGGAACGACATGGCATTCTCATTATGGATGAAGTGAAGTTGCGCGTTGGTGTGAAGTTCAATGTCAGGAACTTGAAATTCTCAGGGTTGATTGACCTTGGCGAATTTACATCTGCTAAAGATCAGAAAGATCCGGCTGACTATGGACTAGTCTTCATGTACAGACCATTTATGGGATCCTGGACACAGACAGTTGCCATGTTCTTGTCAAAGGGGCCTACGAAAAGTGCCATTCTTTCCAAATTGATGGTGAAAGTTATCATGGCACTGGAAAGTCTTGATCTATGGGTTGACGCAGTTGTCTGTGATGGTGGTGCAACAAACCGGGGAATGTGGAAGGAGTTCGGAATTTCTGGGTGTGTTCGTAATTCCCAAAACAGCGTTCAACATCCATGTCCATCGCCATCCACTAACGCTGACAGAAGGCTCTATTTCTTATCCGATTATGTGCATTTGGTCAAATGCATACGGAACAATTTACTGAACAGAAAATTCTTCAACTTCGATGATGGTGTGGTAAAACGTCAGCATTACTTTGACCTGCACAAGCTTGATTCCATGAATGGCGGTTTAAAGGCTGCACCAAAACTGACTGAGGCACACATTAACCCAAACAATCTGCAACGAATGAACGTGCGTCTCGCAGTTCAGCTTTTTAGTAACAGTACAGCAGATGCTCTTCAGTTCTACACTAGCACTGGGATGCTGCACGACACCGAAGCAACCATTTCTTTCACTCGTCATATCAACAAACTGTTCGATATTTTGAATGCTAAGAAACCTTATCAGGGACTCAAGCTGGATTCCAGTGACTTCAAGTTCTTAGAAAGTTCATTGACGTGGCTTGATACCTGGGAGATGCATGTCGCATGCCTGGACAGTGAGAAGAGAAATCACTGTCTCTCACCTTCTACATTCCAGGGACTTCGTGTAACTCTTCTGTCGACAATCCAGCTGTCACAATACCTACTAACATCACCAGATGCTCCTTTTGTGTACATTTTAACTTCACGCTTTGGACAGGATCCTCTGGAGCATTTCTTCGGGCTATTACGCCATGCTGCAGGTTGTGAGGACCATCCAACAGCCACCATGTTTGTGCAGTTGTACCGTTTGCTGTCAGTTTACAGTCTGCTGCGTTTACCACGTCGCCGCATCAGTAGCTATTCGAACCAGCAACTGTGTCACACCAAGTTCTGTGTTACCTCGGTAAAGGCTACAAAACGCCAAGCAGCCGTTGCGATGGCTACTAAATGCATGGAAAGCATTGTAGTCTTCATGAACGATGACAACCCTGCGGATGCCGTGGATGTGCCCCCTCTTGCCACCCTGTCAGCCACCACGAAAGACAATATTGTATTTTATGTTGCAGGGTTTGTTATTAAACATTGCCAGAAAATTCTGCACTGCTCCACCTGTATTTCAGCTATTTCAGGTGATCGTAGCCAGCTGCCACAAACCACACTCATTAATATTAAATTGCGTGGCTCTTTAAGGTGGCCTTCTGAAGCACTGTTCCTGGCACTCAGAGAGGCTGAGGAATATATTAGTTCTCACTTGGCAAATGGTTTGGATCCAGAGGCATTCACAGAGCTTCTAGAGCTGATAATACCTGTTTTCTTGCCATTGCGCTCAAAGTTATGTCCCCCTCATGCAAGCTCTGTTTGTGCGGAAATTGCTACTTACTACATTATTACTCGCCTACATTGGCATGTTAAAGAAGTCAGCCAAATTGTGAAATCGTCAAAAAGTACTAAGCAACATAGGAAAAAAGCCAAACTGTGTTGACTGATTACTTACAAAAAGTACTGTAATCAAATTTCATAACTTATTTAGTGCCAAAATAAGTAATTAACTTCTTCATATGGTAGAGTGTTATGAAAGATTTTATTCATACAATTTACTCAATTATGTGCTGGTCGATTACCATGGAATTCATCACCATTTAAGAGTACATCATTTTTATTTCTTTAATAAAATTTTCACATGCATAACATTTGATGATGATGATGACTACGACGACGAGCTGTAAGTTGGTTAATCTGAATAGTATGAAGTAATAATTTGAATACATTTGTATGTTAAAAGAAGTCTTGCTGCAGAATCACCTTACTTTCTTATCCCAGTCCATATCTGTAAGAACTTATATTATACCTTACTTAACCCTTATTTCATCTATGGTAACATTGGACTTCTCACTATTCCAGTAGGCTAAGATGTCTTGTACATCTACAAAAATGGTTCCGAAAATATAATATGCAATTTGAGTACATTAACCACTACCAATTGGATAACTTTATGTGTGTCAACATGCGATGAAAATAAACGAATAATCAATCATGTATAAGTTGTCCACAACCGGAAGTATTCTTAACTTTTGTCACCAAGGTAGCAGATGTACATGATCATTATACAAGGGCCTCCTTTGGTTTATGTGTCTCTTATGCACATACTAATTACCGGCGATTTTCAATTTGTTGCATTTGTCCTAAAATTTGGAATGCTGTACCAATGAATTTTCCAAATGCACCCACTTACATGCGATTTAAGGCACTCTGGAGTAGTTGAGTAACTACTTGAAGAACTGTTGAAAGATTGGATACATTGTGGATAGCTTGGGTGTTCTAATACATAACTTCACATTAATTGTTTTGATGGTCTTAACGTTCTTTGTTACTGTTAGCATCATTGTTTCGATGCTTTCAATGTCTCGGTCGATAGGCTTTATTGTGGTGGTTAACTTCACTTATCTTTACAGCTGACATACTTGTTGGTTTTTAGCAATGATGATTGTTAGTGCTATGATTGCTATTATTAAGACAGTGCTGTGTGTATGTCGGGTGTTTTTTGTGTTATAATGAGCCATTAGCTCATTTGTGTTATAATTTGATTTGTATTATTTGGAAGACCGGCGAGATGAGTCCTACGAGAGTTCTCCGGTAGCCTGCCACTATATCTGTATAATGTGTTATTGCTGTGATTGTTTCATTTGATGGCGAATAAACTACTTACTTACCTACGTACTTACTTACTTTACAGCT
Organism: Allolobophora icterica; assembly: GCA_963556255.1. Classification (NCBI taxonomy): domain Eukaryota; kingdom Metazoa; phylum Annelida; class Clitellata; order Crassiclitellata; family Lumbricidae; genus Allolobophora; species Allolobophora icterica. Next base: position 56,088,583 of record OY744603.1, on the reverse strand, counting down.
GATTATCCAACCATTTTCGAATAAAGAAAGAGGGTTACCCTTATTTAGCAGGGCTTATGGCCCATCTAGGCCACCTTTGTTCCCTAGACAATGAGTGTTAATGAACTATGTGATGTAGATGATTGTTTTATGCATTGTGTTTCTGGGAACAATAAAGTCAGTACTATCCACATCATAATAATGATGTTTCTTGTATATGCATGGATGTTAATGCGTTAAAGATAAGTAAAGATAAGTGTACGCTACCGATTTCTTGAACTTCTTCCAGTCTAAGACTGACTCCACACGTCAGGCGACTGCTAATGCTCCACCTCCATCGTTTCTACCAACGACCTCTTCGCTTTCAGCCTGGGACCCTCTTCAGTTAACTACCATCCGTCAATTAGTTCCTTTGACACTGTAGACCACTCTATTCTCCTAAACCGGTTGTCTATATCTCTTGGTATCACTGACCAATCAATCAATAACACCCCATATCTTCTTCATGGTCCGTCCTCCTCTGCTGACCACAGGGGCGTCTACACCATATAAACCTTGGAGCAAATGCTCCATCCAAGAAATGGGGGGAGATCTGTCAGTGTGTGTGCCACCATTTTAGGGGGGAAGGGGAAGAAGAGGGGGAAAGGGGAAGTTGCTCCAATGACTTAAGGGGGGGATAGACGCCTCTGGCTGTCCAAATGGTTGAGCGCACCTTAGCAGCCTCTTCTGTTCTGGATGCTTGGCTTTCTTCTAATCGCTTGCGGCTGAACCCTGATAAAACTCAGTTTATCTGGCTTGGTGATCGCCTCCAACTCAGCTAAATTGATTTTGAATCTCTTCATCTGAGGTTTCCCCTCATTCAGTTCTCTCTGTTCGTGTCTTGGGGATTGTCCTCGACCCTACCCTCTCCTTCACTGATCAAGTTAACCTTGTATGGCGATCTTGCTTTAATCATCTACGCCAGCTTCGATCCATCCGCAGGTGTCTTTCGGTCCATGCTGTCTCTACACTGGTCCATACCTTGATCTGCACTCGGGTTGACTTTGGTAATGCTGTGTACAATGGCCTCTCCTCCTCCAATATACACAAACTTCAGTCTATACTCAATGCTTCTGCTCGGCTTATAGGTGATATTCCTAATTTTTCCCACATCTCTGCCTTTATTCGTGACTCCCTCCACTGGCTTCCTGCCCAACAGAGAATTCAATTCAAATTACTATCACCCTCGTGCGCAACTGCCTCACTGGGTCTGCTTCGTCTTACCTAATGAATTTCTGCACCCCGGTTCTTCCCTGCCTGAGAGGGACTCCTTGCGATCCTCGGCCTGTGGCCTTATGGTGGTTCCGCGTATGCACTTCCACGGCCCAATCCAGGAACTTTGCTTATGTGGGTGCTTCAGCCTGGAACAGTCTTCCCCAGTTCCTTCGCCAAAAGCTTCTTGTTCTCTGTCCTCTTCAGTTCCGTAGACGCTTGAAACCCTTTCTTTTTGCCGGTTTTGGCAGTGATGCGGGTCGAGAGCGCCACTGATTTGAGTGGCGCTATATAAATGTTCAATTACAATTACCTGCATTATAATACTATCTATTACCTGTATGCTCACTAAGTAGAAGCATGCATTATAATTTTATGTAGGCCTAATTACATTCCCCGAGCAATGTCGCGGCATTGCGAATAATGCTGCACGCCAACATCATTTCACAATGGCGCCACCTAGCGAAAGGAAACTCAAAAGGACCGCGTAAATTCGGGAGTGGGCACACTTGGCCTTCTATACACTTTGGGTTTCGATTAAATCTCTGTTGTCAATAAAATAAAAGTCAAATGGTACCAACAGTTTAGTTTGTTACAAAAATATATTAGTGCTATAATATTTTAACTTTAAATTTTGCTTGTTGTACTTGTTAACAATCTACTAAAAATGATTAGCAATGAAAAACAATTTGACTTGTGTCATGGGGGAACTGAGCAGTATACTATGCACAGGGCCAGATATATATATATATATATATATATATATATATTCTAAGGCCAGTACTAAGTTTTATTTTGGAGTCACCAGCTGATATGGGTGGGTGTCACAGGGTGTGAGCGAGGATGGGCTCCACCCATCTGTAGATCTATTTAGCACAACTTTCTGATCGGCTCTCCGTCTCTCTCACCACCTCTACTCGCCTGCTCGTCTCTGTACACGCCTCCACTCGCCTCTTCTCAGCACTCCGTCTCTCCTCTGTCTTCACTTCTGATCGCCACTCCGTCTCACACCTCGCCTCTCCGTATATCCTCGCCTGCCCTCGCTTCTCGGATTTTCTTTCGGATGTTCTCCTTCAGTCACTCAATCAGTCAGGCCGTGCGTGATTCAGTCCATCCGTCAGTCCGTCAGTCAGTTAGTCAGTCAGTCACTCAGTTAATCCGACCGTACGTCAGTCCGTTCTTCAGTACGTTAGTCAGTCAGTTGCGTCGATCAGTCGGTCAGTCCGTCCTTCCGTCCGTACTGGTTGAGAGATATAGAGACAGAAGACAGACATACAGAAAGGGCAGAATAGACTAGAACTATCAAGCTAACGAGCAAATACCAGGAGGCACGGATGAATAGAATCAGGAGTCAGAGAGACTTGGAGGCAGGGAGACAAAGGGAGGCAGAGAGGCAAGGAGGCAGAAGGCCGAGGACGTACAGATTCAGAGAGACATGGAGCTAGAGAGGCAGACAGGTACAATGACAAAATATACAACACAAAACTACCGACAAAGTATGGGCTTACGGGGTTTTACACCACGCCAGAGGCCCCCTGCCTTATTGAGCTTACGGGATTTTAAGCCACACCAGAGGCCCAGCAGGTGTACTACTGAAACATAAACTACCCCGACGACACAGAGCCATAGACATGGAGGCGGGTAGGCAGGGAGACATAGCGGAAAAAAGGCAAAGAGACAAGGAGACAGAGATGAAGAGAAGGCGAGGAGAGTCGAGGATAAACGGAGAGAGACGGAGAGGGAAGAAAAGACGAGGAGAGGCGAGTAGAGACTGAGAATCGAGAACAGGATACCCGATGACAGGCGGAGAGACGGACAGGCGAAGAGAAGCGGAGAAAGACGGAGATGCATGTACAGGCGGGTAGAGGCGACGAATGGCGGAGAGAGACCGAGAGGCCAGGAGAGCAGAGGAGAGTCGGACAGGCGAGTAGAGGCGAAGAGAGTCGAAAAGGCGGAGACAGACGGAGAGGCGAGGTGAGGCGAGGTGAAAGACGGAGAGACGAGGAGTGGACGGGATAGAGACGGAGAGGCGAGAAGAATGACGAAGAGGCAAGGAAAGGCGAGGAGAAGCGAGGAGAGGCGGAGAGAGACGGTGAGGCAAGGACAGGCAAGGAGAATGACGAAGAGGCAAGAATAGGCGAGGAGAGGCGAGGAGAAGCGAAGAAAGGCGGAAAGGCGATTAGGGTCGAGGAGAATGAGGGAGGGGCCAGGATAGGCTAGAAGAAGCGAGGATAAGCGAAGAGAAGCGGAGGGGCGTCTAGAGGCGATGAGAATGACGAAGAGGCGAGAAAAGGTGAGGAGAGGCGTGTAGAGAGACGGAGGCGAGTAGAGGCGGTGGGAGAGATGGCGAGGTGAGAGAGACGGAGAGGCGAAGAGAGAAACGAGAGGCGAGGTGTGGCGATGACAAAGACGGAGAGGCGAGGAGAGACGAGGAGAATGGTGAAGAGGCGGGGAAAGACGAGGAGAGGCGGGGGAGACGAAGATTCGAGGAGAGACGAGGAGAATGACGAAGAGGTGAGAAAAGGCGAAAAGAGTTGAGGAGAGGCGGAGGGAGACGGAAAGGCAATTGAGGTGTGGAGATGCAGAGAGGAACGGAGAGGCGAGAAAAGGCGGTGAGATTCGGAGAGGCGAGGGGTGAGACAGTGAGGTGAGAGAGACGTAGTGACAACGAGAATGACGTAGAGAAGAGGAAAGGCGAGTAGAGGCGGAGTCAGGGAGTGAGAGAGACGAAGAGCCGAGTAGAGGCGGAGGCAGATGGAGAGGCGAATTGAGGGAAGGAGAGGCATAAAGAAATGGATGGGCGAGGAGAAGCGAGAAGAGGCGAAAAAAACAGACGGGAAATTCAGGCAAGAACAGGTGGAGAGAAACGGACAGGCGTAGAAAGGCGGAGAAAGATGGAGGAGCGAGGAGAGGCGAGTAGTCGCGGTGAGAGACGAAGAGGCGAGGAGTGCGACAGAGAGGCGAGAGAGTCAGAGACGCGAGGAGAGAGGAGGGGAGGTGAGGCGAAGAGAGAGCCGGAGAGGTGAGAGGCGAGGAGAGACGGATCGGCGAGAAGAGGCGAGTAGAGGCGTGTAGATAGACGAAAAGGCGAGTAGAGGCCGCGAGAGAGACGGAGAGGCGAGCAGAGAGTTGAGCTTAATCGCTCTTGAGATGGGTGGAGCCCCATCCTCGCTCACACCCTGTCACCAACACTATATCAGCTGGTGACTCCAAAATCCGACTTAAGAGTAGATTCGTGTATTGGCAATGATAGTGTCGATGTATATGACCAAAATATGCGAAAATTTATTCGATATTCTGATAAAAAAAATTGTATTAGTAGAGAGAGGGATACTACGACACTATGCGGACGAATAAAATCTGTGAGAATTGAATCGATTTAAAGAAGATTTGATTAAATGGATGGAAAGAGGGAGTATAGGTTTCTAGATTCATGACGAGAATCTGTGAGAAATTATTTCATTTTAATATCTGATTAGCGTATTGGTAGACAGATAGTGTGGATCTACCTAAGTAAAATCTGCGAGAACTTCATGTATATTCCCGAAATATCTCTCAAACTAACTGCGAAAACCGCTATCTGCATCTCCTTCTCGCTCATTACGCTCTGTAAATCGGCTTGATCTTTTTGTTCCCAGGGCTAAAACTGCCCTGGCCCAGCACCGGGCGTTTGCTGTAGTGGGTTCCACGATCTGGAATGACCTTCCTCCTCTGCTCAGGGCCAAACTAATGACTGGCTTTTCCTCATTGGTCTCTCGTTCCCTAAAGGCATTTCTGTTTCCCCGGGCTTCTGTGCTGAGGGCGCCTCTGAATAGTTATTCTGCGAGAGGCGCTTTATAATTTTCTAGATACAATACAATACAATTATGGGTAGATTCATTTAATGGTTTGGAGAGTAGGCCTATGCCTGTGTATATGACTGAAATCGGCGAGAAATTATTTGATTTTGCGATTTGATTTGCGCATCGCTAGAGAGTGCATAGATGTACATGACCAGTAGGCCTATATCTGATTGCTTAATTATGTTAAGAAATGTGGGGCCCCATTATCGCCCACATCCTGTGTCACCCATCCATTTCAGCTGGTGACTCCAAAATCCATCTGATGAATGGATTTGTGTATTCGCAATGAGAAGTAGTGCTGATCAAAGTGTATAGAAGGCCAAGTGTGCCCACTCCCGAATTTACGCGGTCCTTTTGAGTTTCCTTTCGCTAGGTGGCGCCATTGTGAAATGATGTTGGCGTGCAGCATTATTCGCAATGCCGCGACATTGCTCGGGGAATGTAATTAGGCCTACATAAAATTATAATGCATGCTTCTACTTAGTGAGCATACAGGTAATAGATAGTATTATAATGCAGGTAATTGTAATTGAACATTTATATAGCGCCACTCAAATCAGTGGCGCTCTCGACCCGCATCACTGCCAAAACCGGCAAAAAGAAAGGGTTTCAAGCGTCTACGGAACTGAAGAGGACAGAGAACAAGAAGCTTTTGGCGAAGGAACTGGGGAAGACTGTTCCAGGCTGAAGCACCCACATAAGCAAAGTTCCTGGATTGGGCCGTGGAAGTGCATACGCGGAACCACCATAAGGCCACAGGCCGAGGATCGCAAGGAGTCCCTCTCAGGCAGGGAAGAACCGGGGTGCAGAAATTCATTAGGTAAGACGAAGCAGACCCAGTGAGGCAGTTGCGCACGAGGGTGATAGTAATTTGAATTGAATTCTCTGTTGGGCAGGAAGCCAGTGGAGGGAGTCACGAATAAAGGCAGAGATGTGGGAAAAATTAGGAATATCACCTATAAGCCGAGCAGAAGCATTGAGTATAGACTGAAGTTTGTGTATATTGGAGGAGGAGAGGCCATTGTACACAGCATTACCAAAGTCAACTCGAGTGCAGATCAAGGTATGGACCAGTGTAGAGACAGCATGGACCGAAAGACACCTGCGGATGGATCGAAGCTGGCGTAGATGATTAAAGCAAGATCGCCATACAAGGTTAACTTGATCAGTGAAGGAGAGGGTAGGGTCGAGGACAATCCCCAAGACACGAACAGAGAGAACTGAATGAGGGGAAACCTCAGATGAAGAGATTCAAAATCAATTTAGCTGAGTTGGAGGCGATCACCAAGCCAGATAAACTGAGTTTTATCAGGGTTCAGCCGCAAGCGATTAGAAGAAAGCCAAGCATCCAGAACAGAAGAGGCTGCTAAGGTGCGCTCAACCATTTGGACAGCCAGAGGCGTCTATCCCCCCCTTAAGTCATTGGAGCAACTTCCCCTTTCCCCCTCTTCTTCCCCTTCCCCCCTAAAATGGTGGCACACACACTGACAGATCTCCCCCCATTTCTTGGATGGAGCATTTGCTCCAAGGTTTATATGGTGTAGACGCCCCTGTGGTCAGCAGAGGAGGACGGACCATGAAGAAGATATGGGTTGTTATTGATTGATTGGTCAGTGATACCAAGAGATATAGACAACCGGTTTAGGAGAATAGAGTGGTCTACAGTGTCAAAGGAACTAATTGACGGATGGTAGTTAACTGAAGAGGGTCCCAGGCTGAAAGCGAAGAGGTCGTTGGTAGAAACGATGGAGGTGGAGCATTAGCAGTCGCCTGACGTGTGGAGTCAGTCTTAGACTGGAAGAAGTTCAAGAAATCGGTAGCGTACACTTATCTTTACTTATCTTTAACGCATTAACATCCATGCATATACAAGAAACATCATTATTATGATGTGGATAGTACTGACTTTATTGTTCCCAGAAACACAATGCATAAAACAATCATCTACATCACATAGTTCATTAACACTCATTGTCTAGGGAACAAAGGTGGCCTAGATGGGCCATAAGCCCTGCTAAATAAGGGTAACCCTCTTTCTTTATTCGAAAATGGTTGGATAATCAGCTGTAAAGTAAGTAAGTACGTAGGTAAGTAAGTAGTTTATTCGCCATCAAATGAAACAATCACAGCAATAACACATTATACAGATATAGTGGCAGGCTACCGGAGAACTCTCGTAGGACTCATCTCGCCGGTCTTCCAAATAATACAAATCAAATTATAACACAAATGAGCTAATGGCTCATTATAACACAAAAAACACCCGACATACACACAGCACTGTCTTAATAATAGCAATCATAGCACTAACAATCATCATTGCTAAAAACCAACAAGTATGTCAGCTGTAAAGATAAGTGAAGTTAACCACCACAATAAAGCCTATCGACCGAGACATTGAAAGCATCGAAACAATGATGCTAACAGTAACAAAGAACGTTAAGACCATCAAAACAATTAATGTGAAGTTATGTATTAGAACACCCAAGCTATCCACAATGTATCCAATCTTTCAACAGTTCTTCAAGTAGTTACTCAACTACTCCAGAGTGCCTTAAATCGCATGTAAGTGGGTGCATTTGGAAAATTCATTGGTACAGCATTCCAAATTTTAGGACAAATGCAACAAATTGAAAATCGCCGGTAATTAGTATGTGCATAAGAGACACATAAACCAAAGGAGGCCCTTGTATAATGATCATGTACATCTGCTACCTTGGTGACAAAAGTTAAGAATACTTCCGGTTGTGGACAACTTATACATGATTGATTATTCGTTTATTTTCATCGCATGTTGACACACATAAAGTTATCCAATTGGTAGTGGTTAATGTACTCAAATTGCATATTATATTTTCGGAACCATTTTTGTAGATGTACAAGACATCTTAGCCTACTGGAATAGTGAGAAGTCCAATGTTACCATAGATGAAATAAGGGTTAAGTAAGGTATAATATAAGTTCTTACAGATATGGACTGGGATAAGAAAGTAAGGTGATTCTGCAGCAAGACTTCTTTTAACATACAAATGTATTCAAATTATTACTTCATACTATTCAGATTAACCAACTTACAGCTCGTCGTCGTAGTCATCATCATCATCAAATGTTATGCATGTGAAAATTTTATTAAAGAAATAAAAATGATGTACTCTTAAATGGTGATGAATTCCATGGTAATCGACCAGCACATAATTGAGTAAATTGTATGAATAAAATCTTTCATAACACTCTACCATATGAAGAAGTTAATTACTTATTTTGGCACTAAATAAGTTATGAAATTTGATTACAGTACTTTTTGTAAGTAATCAGTCAACACAGTTTGGCTTTTTTCCTATGTTGCTTAGTACTTTTTGACGATTTCACAATTTGGCTGACTTCTTTAACATGCCAATGTAGGCGAGTAATAATGTAGTAAGTAGCAATTTCCGCACAAACAGAGCTTGCATGAGGGGGACATAACTTTGAGCGCAATGGCAAGAAAACAGGTATTATCAGCTCTAGAAGCTCTGTGAATGCCTCTGGATCCAAACCATTTGCCAAGTGAGAACTAATATATTCCTCAGCCTCTCTGAGTGCCAGGAACAGTGCTTCAGAAGGCCACCTTAAAGAGCCACGCAATTTAATATTAATGAGTGTGGTTTGTGGCAGCTGGCTACGATCACCTGAAATAGCTGAAATACAGGTGGAGCAGTGCAGAATTTTCTGGCAATGTTTAATAACAAACCCTGCAACATAAAATACAATATTGTCTTTCGTGGTGGCTGACAGGGTGGCAAGAGGGGGCACATCCACGGCATCCGCAGGGTTGTCATCGTTCATGAAGACTACAATGCTTTCCATGCATTTAGTAGCCATCGCAACGGCTGCTTGGCGTTTTGTAGCCTTTACCGAGGTAACACAGAACTTGGTGTGACACAGTTGCTGGTTCGAATAGCTACTGATGCGGCGACGTGGTAAACGCAGCAGACTGTAAACTGACAGCAAACGGTACAACTGCACAAACATGGTGGCTGTTGGATGGTCCTCACAACCTGCAGCATGGCGTAATAGCCCGAAGAAATGCTCCAGAGGATCCTGTCCAAAGCGTGAAGTTAAAATGTACACAAAAGGAGCATCTGGTGATGTTAGTAGGTATTGTGACAGCTGGATTGTCGACAGAAGAGTTACACGAAGTCCCTGGAATGTAGAAGGTGAGAGACAGTGATTTCTCTTCTCACTGTCCAGGCATGCGACATGCATCTCCCAGGTATCAAGCCACGTCAATGAACTTTCTAAGAACTTGAAGTCACTGGAATCCAGCTTGAGTCCCTGATAAGGTTTCTTAGCATTCAAAATATCGAACAGTTTGTTGATATGACGAGTGAAAGAAATGGTTGCTTCGGTGTCGTGCAGCATCCCAGTGCTAGTGTAGAACTGAAGAGCATCTGCTGTACTGTTACTAAAAAGCTGAACTGCGAGACGCACGTTCATTCGTTGCAGATTGTTTGGGTTAATGTGTGCCTCAGTCAGTTTTGGTGCAGCCTTTAAACCGCCATTCATGGAATCAAGCTTGTGCAGGTCAAAGTAATGCTGACGTTTTACCACACCATCATCGAAGTTGAAGAATTTTCTGTTCAGTAAATTGTTCCGTATGCATTTGACCAAATGCACATAATCGGATAAGAAATAGAGCCTTCTGTCAGCGTTAGTGGATGGCGATGGACATGGATGTTGAACGCTGTTTTGGGAATTACGAACACACCCAGAAATTCCGAACTCCTTCCACATTCCCCGGTTTGTTGCACCACCATCACAGACAACTGCGTCAACCCATAGATCAAGACTTTCCAGTGCCATGATAACTTTCACCATCAATTTGGAAAGAATGGCACTTTTCGTAGGCCCCTTTGACAAGAACATGGCAACTGTCTGTGTCCAGGATCCCATAAATGGTCTGTACATGAAGACTAGTCCATAGTCAGCCGGATCTTTCTGATCTTTAGCAGATGTAAATTCGCCAAGGTCAATCAACCCTGAGAATTTCAAGTTCCTGACATTGAACTTCACACCAACGCGCAACTTCACTTCATCCATAATGAGAATGCCATGTCGTTCCGCTCGAGTTGAAACCTTCTCCTTCAGCAGGTTTAGACATTCTTGTGAAACACCACATTCTGCTCTGACAATATCCATATAACGCTGCAGTGTGGAAAATGATGGCAAAGACAAAATTTGATGGTCGCGTAAGTGACTGTAGGCCTTAGGGCTTTTGATTCGCAGTAAAATGCATGAGAGTAACCATTTTCCATTGTATCGCATTCCCCTTGCAGATCGTATTGATGCCTGTTTCACAGCCTGGTGAATGCCAATCTGTTGATTTTCTGGCAAGTCATTAATGTAAGAATCAATTCCACGAAGTGCTGTTTGCTCTGCTAACTTCCTTTTCATTGCTGAAACCGTGTCATGGAGCTTGACAATTCTTTGGTGGCTTTGTCGCACTTTCCTAGCACAAACCAACTGCTTCTTTATCTTACCAGTCCTACGTTCCTTCATTTTCAGAGCCGCCTGCAATATTTTTCTCATTCTCTTACAAGGAAGACAGCGTTGATTTTCTGCTTCAACAAGTCCACAGCAGCGTGCATGCCACCATTTCTTTGATTTCTGATCATAGAAACCTAAAGCACTCTGCTGAATAGCAGTATTGAGGAACTCACTCCCAATACCTGTTGCACCACAACATTCACTCATAGAATTTACTTTCTTTATCATTTCCAATAGCTGCTCTTGGTTTTGAAGCCTACTTTCAATAGATAGCTTTCTGTTTCTGTAGAAAACACTCACTTGTTCCTCAAACGAAATGGATACACATACAGTACACTGTAAGCAGTTGTCTTCCAGAACAATTTTTCCAAAGCACACTACTGATTCGTTTGCTCGGCTGGCCCATCCAGGTGGACATTGTGCTGATATAGATAAATGACAGTTCATCAGGTCGCTGAATTTCATCTGTGGACCTATTTCTGCAGGGGTTTCGTTGTTATTGTAATAGGTGAAATCAATTTTACTAACAACTTCTGTGTGTGACTGTGTTTTTGTATTGTTCTTGACAAGTTCTCTTCGTGGTTTGGTCACTTGTTGGCTAAAGTACTGTGGAAGATTTGGGAAAATGCATGGCACTGCATCTGCATGTAGCAGAGGCCTTCCACGTGGCAGAATAACTGTCTCACCGCCCACAGTAAATTTATCTTCACGAATAATATGGTGAGAATGAAAATGTAATTCGCAAACACGATCTCTGAGGCTCAACTCTTTGTCTGCACGAGGTATAGCCTTATTCCATAGTAGAAGGTTCTTGGCAGACGGTGAAAAAAGGCTACATTTAACTTCTATCTCTGATTTGACTTTCCTTCTGTAACCAGTTTTGCATCCAGGAACAAAACAGTGGCTGTTTCTGGTGGTGGTGGACATTGCGAACTGCACATAAACAACCACGTACAGTATTGTACCTGATTCGCAAAATAAGACTAGCTTTTATGCTAAACCATAGGCTATGTGTAATTCACAGGAAATACGAAATACCACCACAATCCATAATTATTCGTAATGTACTGTCCTAGAACGTTAACTCGTATATCTGTGCCATTTTTAATGCGCTTGTCCTTCTATAGTTAGGCTATGTATAATCCATTCAAAACATGTAGAAGTATGAAGAAGAGCATTCTCTTAAGTCAGCCCTGAGGAAGCCATGGGTATGAAGTGTTAGCGACTACATTTTCTTAACCTCGGCATAAGAGTGCGGGTGGATCTAGGTGGCCAGACCTCTCTTCGCCGTCTTATCTTCCAAACGGGTGCAGGTGGAGCAGAAATCTCGAACCAAATTTCTGCCCTGGTGGGGATTTGAAGCCCCGACCTCCCAGTTAACAGTTCTGCACGCTAGCCACTACAGAATCGATCATCCCCCAAGTATTCATAGAGTGTCCGAGAATGTTAACTCATATACAGGGGTTAGCACGGTCCGTGCACGAAGAACTTAAATGGCGTGGCGCCTAATCAAACGGTTAGCGATGGTGAAGGACATCACCCGATCAACTCATTGAAAAATAAGCAGGGTCGAGGCCATATGGTCGCTATATAAAATCGAGTACATTATACATCTGTGACATTTTGACGCACGAAACTCTTAATAAATGTTACATTTTAATATTCTGCAGCGCCAACGCCATTAAATATCAAAAACACTTACGTGTCACGTCTACGAAAATTGAAAACACGGCAAAATAAGTGAAAATAAGTGAAATTATTCAATACACAAATTCTTTTCTACACATATAGCGTAAACATTACCGAGTTCCGGCAGGCCAACACAAATCTACGCTGCCGCCACCTGGCGAAAGCAAACACGAAGGACACAAACGACGCTGTGTTAAAGCCTGGAGTGGGCACACTTGGCCTTCTATACACTTTGATCGAAACCGTAATATTATTATTAGGTGTTTTGTTTATGCTTATTTTCTGTGACATTTTCGCCAACCTCCCACCCCCAGTTCGGGCCCTGTGCGACCGTAAGAACCTTACACAGGTCGGCACTGCCGGACAGTGGTATTTCAGTTCTAAAAATAATTCCTAATTCTACTTCAGTTCAAATGATCAAATTACAATTCTAATTGTATTCCCATTCCTACTTCCGTTCTAATTCCAGTTCTGAAACAATTTCTGTTCTAATTCCAGTTCTGAAGTAATAGCACTTATTCAGCTCTCAAATAACAGCGCAAAAAACACATCTCGTGCAGTTTTTAGTCATCTTGTTATATGGCCTAAACTTTTAATTTTTTAAATATGTTGCATAATGTTATCAATTAAAAAATATGTTGCATTATGTTATGAAATGTTTTTGTTAAGTTTAAGAAATTCTCTAGTTTCTAACGACATGTGCATTCGATTTCGTCGCAGTTAACAAGGAAAAATCCTCCTCGTTGTTTGTTTTTGTTCTGTCCAGCTGAACTTCTCCATTTTTCTCCAAATCCACTTCTCGAACGCCTCCAGTTTCTTGATGTCCTCTTTCCTCATGGTCCAAGTCTCTGATCCGTACAAAACCACACTCCACACCAGTGTCTTTACCATTATTTTCTTCTTGTATTTAGATATATTGACAGTTGAACACTGTTTCATTAAGCAACGTTGAATTATTATACTAGGACCTTATGCTACCCAATTGAAACGCATTCATGTGTATCCTCTACGCGGGCTGCTTTAGCCGATGTACAGGCAAGCATGGATGTCTTCATATCGGCTCCATTTGAATCCGACAGCTAGACACCACATGCCAGACGCCTTCAAAGATCAATGACGAAACAATGATGATCATTGATTAATTAATAAAGTCGCGATCTCATTCTCGAGTCAGCAGGGTGGCCGACTGCTGCGCTCTGCTGCCCAAGTGGATATGCAGATACCGCACTCCCGCACATTAACTCGCACCTATCGTGTGCTGGACGGTTGGACCTATAGCTCTTGGAATTATCTCCTATTGTGTATACTTGGCAAATTATTGTCTATATCGGTTAGATAATCACGACTAAACCGAAGACATTATATTTCTTGATATATTAACTTATTAAGTGTCTTGAACTGTACACATGCATAGTGCATACATAGGCGTACATATATGTATTTAGGGTTGCCAGGTGTCCGGTAATGAACCGGACAGTCCGGTATTTAGACAATTTGTCCGGTCAGAAATTTCAGACATTACCGGACATGGCGGTGTCCGGTAATTTTCGGTAAATAATTATTTTTAACAATAAGTGTTGGAATACATCATTCTCGAAGGACCTCGACATCATAAAATTTATGGTGTCCAGGTCCTCCGAGAATGATGTATGTGATATCTATCGTAAGTTCGTAACAATTACATTTATTATTAAATTTTATTTGAAATTTACGATGACAAAATTACGAACTGTACTGTAATTGCAACCGGACATTTATATATCGCCATTCAGATCAGCGGCGCTTTCGACCCACATCAGTGCCAGCACCGCAAAAAGAAAAGTTTCAATGCGTCCACAGAACTGAAGGGGAGAGAGGACAAGAAACTCTTGGCAGAGTCACTGGGTAAGACTGTCCCAGGCTCAAGGACTCACACAAGCAAATTAAGCTCCTGAATTGGGCCGTGGAAAAGTGCATACGTGGAACAACCATAATTTTGGCCACGGACCAAGGATCGCAAGGAGGTCTTGTCAAGCAAGGAAAAGCCAGGGTGCAGAAATTCTTTAGGTAAGACGCCCAGTGAGGCAGTTGCGCATGAAGGTGATGGTTTTGAACTGAATTTTCTGTTGAGTAGAGAGCCAGTGGAGGGAGTCACGAATAAAGGCAGAACCGCAGAGACGTCGCAAACTTAGGAATATCACCTCTAAGCCGAGCAACAGCATTAAGAATAGTCTAAGTTTGTGCATATTGGAGAAGGAAAGGCCAATGTATATTCAGCATTACCAAAGTCATCCCGAGTGCAGATCAAAGCGTGGACCAGTGTGGTGATAGCATGATCCGAAGGACACCTGCGGATCGATCGAAGCTGGCGTAGATGAAAAAGGAAGGTCAACTTGATCAATGAAGGAAAGGGTAGGATCGAGGACAATCCCAAGTCAGGAACAGATGAGGAGAACTGAATGAAGGGAACATGAGATAAAGAGATTCAAAATCAATCTTGCTGTGTACAGTGTAAATTGTCTAAGTGAGGTCATGCGCCGAATTCGCCTATAGACGGTATGGTTAACATAATGGTTATTTATTATGTCCGAAATTCAAAGAGAACATTTCAACATTTTTCTACATATTTTAAGTTTCGCCTTTTTTAAAGCTACCGTCTTATTATTACTTTTTTCAATACTACAAATCACAGTGTAGTATATTTGTATAAATCAGACTGTTTTCAATGTTCATTTTAAAAGTAACTTTTCAATTTTTAGTGCTGTTTCGTTATCTTGTCAGCTTAAGGGGGCTTCGCCCCTCTAACCCTCCGAGGGCCTGACCAGAGGCTTTCCCAATGCCCCTGGACCGATCTGGGGACATCGCCCCAGGCCCTCATGACGCGCTCGCCATTGTCCGGTAATTTCCTTAAGACTACCTGGCAACCCTATATGTATTGTGTACAGTTTAAGACGCATACATGCGCAGTGCCGACTTAAAAGCACTGTAGGCCCTGGGCAAAGCAATGCACTGGGCCTCTGCCCACCTACGGGGATAAAAATTTAAACGGTCAATAAAATCAAACCTAGGCCTATATATTTATTGGTACTTTCAGCATTCACTTTGAAACATTGTCTAAACATGAAGAAACATACTGTATAGCGAAGATTAATCAACACAAACTTTGAACAATAAACCACAAGCCTTGAAAAATATTTCAACATATGAATGATAGTGAATTGGTACACCGTACAGACAGAGATGGTACCGTATGAATTATTTATTATTAAATCAACACAAACGTTTGCCAAAACTTTTGCAGAGAATTTATTTAAAATTGGCTTGAAGTGATTGGTCTTCAGGATGTCATGAGTGAAAGCCAGTTTTGGTCTTTTTAATCTGGGACCCCCTAGAATCGTGGGCCCTGGCGACTGGCCAGCGTGTCCATGCCTTAAGACGGCACTGTACATGCGTGCATGCATACATACATACAAGTGGTTACATGCATGCATGTTTGTATGCATGTATATCTTGAAAAATATGCATAAATACATACATGCATACATACATACAAACAAACACATACATGCATACATGTCACATCATGCATACATGTGTGCACACATAGTACAATATATACAAAATGACCATCATCAGTTCGTTGTTCAGCCACAATCACCTCTGAGGAAGTCTGGTCTAATGCCGTAGCTGGAATGAGGTGTCACAAGAGGTAAGTCGTATACGAATAAGCGGTTCTGAGGGCTACGCATGTCGGCTGTTTCCGGATTCTACGACAGCATTGACTCTGCAGGACACGTGACATCGCATGTACGCTTCTACTCGAGTCTTAACGAAGGTACAACGTTCTAGACGTGGACCACGTGAGATTGGCCTTTTGCTCACTTATCTCCATAAGCACTAAGACTAGTATTGGTTGACTCGTCCAAACTGCGATTCGCTCAGTTCTTTCTTTTCTTAACGGGTGGAAAACGTTGGTGGACGAGTCAACCAATATATATATATATATATATATATATATATATATATATATTGTATTGTATTGTATTGTATTGTATTGTATTGTATTGTATATGGGCATGTATATTTATATACATGCATATATATGTATATATATGTTGAATTAGGTTCTACGCTCCACCCCAGTGGATCTGTTTCGGAATAGATACATACATGCATACATGTATGTATACATACATACATGTATACATACATGCATGCATGGCGAATCTTTATTTTTAGAATAAATTTGCTTGATGAAACACTAAGCCTACATATTCTGAAACAGAGTAATCAGAGGAGAAATTATTTCATCTACATTGAAATAAACTCGTTGCAGTTATATATACGCGGTTTGTTTGCCGGTTATGTGATGATTTTCGTCGTGCGGAAAATCAGTGACCTGTGACGATCCTCAGTGTTTGCATAGATCGCATGTATATAAATGTACATTTAGTGTATAGTTAAACATTTACAGTTTGAAGTTCATGCCGGAAAGGAAAGGACAGTCTGTGCACAGTGATGTATACTGTAGGCCATCTGCAATGACGGTGTGATATATCTGCTTGTTTTATTTTCATCCACCATCTCAGTTGATTTTCTAAATAACAACTTCTCGGGAGGTTTACTTATCAGAGTCTAGATATTCGCTTAGAGGCAATTCTAGGAGAAAAGCACACATATTACGAAGAGTCGCCCAGAACCAGCGATGTCTCAATTATGTGCGACTACTTTCTTATGGCGTAAACGCGCTATCATCCTATAGCGGTGTTATTAATCATGGATGGTAATGGTATTAATTGTTTCATATCCAACTGGACTAAGGGCCGTTTTAGGGTCGTCATAGGCCCTATATACTAGGCACTCTTGGGCGACTAGCTTCCCTTGCACTGCTTTCAATAAAATGCGGGAAATGACATATAAAGACGTTATAATTATGTGATTTTGCTAATGCAAAGAGTCGCAAAGTTTGCATAATGTAGGCTGGCACAGCTTAATATAGTTAAACTGTTTCAGTACAAAAGTTATAACTTTGAGTTTGCTGTTATTTGCAATTTTCGTGTTTACATTTTCCCGGTCAATCATTCAATATATCATTTTCAAATTTCTGACTTTCGTAGGCCCCTGAAAGTTTCGTAAGCCCTAGGCACAGTGCCTATTGTGCTTAGTCATAGTGGATAAGGCTGAACTAACAAATACACAGAAATCACTCATTTTAATAATGCATACATTAAGTAGGGCCTGTGAGTTAACATCAAATGACAACCGAGTTGGGGCAGTTTTTATCGTAGACAGGGAAGATTCCTTTTCAACGAGGGAGGCTTTGTTCCAAAACAGAGTCCCCGTGGGGAGGCGATATTCTCGTCCGAAGGAAATTCTGGTTGGAGGAGACTATAATGACACGGGCTCTTGTGTGGCTCCGCCATTGGACAGGCAAGCATGGATGTCTTCATATCAGCTTCACTTTACCATGACGACGATGATGATAATGATGGTGGTGGTGGTGGTGATGATGATGATGATGATGATGATGATGATGATGATGATGATGATGATGATGATGATGACGACGACGATGATGATGATACATCTGTACTGACTTACGGTACCAAAGTGACGCTTCGTATACACAAAGCTGCGTCCAAATGCCTTATAAGTGGCTCTCATAATAATTGGCGACGCCGCAATACACAGACCACCGCTGTTGAATCGTCCTCGATCCCCCCTAGTAATTCTATGAAATCGGCGCCTCTTGGTACTAGATATAGGAGGCGGACAGATAGATGACTGTTCTGATCAATCACCGTAGAAGTGTTTTCGGAACCCCTTCGTCTGTTTATCGTTCCCCAAACACCCTCTCCATGGCGCAGGCGTCGTCTGGGTGGATGGTGGCCATAGTTGTGTCTACTTATCTCATCGATGTTTATCTAGCGCTATTGTTTCGAGTTCTCGCCGTCTGTTCGTAGATAGGCTGGACGCCTGGACGGCATCCGTAGAATTGGTGTCTGCCACGGATTGCTCTGCATAATGACGCCCAGGCTGATGTTGTAGGTCCAGTGGAGTCTGGAAAGGAGGTTGGTCAAAGGAGTCTGGCCAGAAACAATGATTATCCACTAAGGGACAAAATGTAGCGTTACTTAATGTCTAATAAGTATCATGCAATTCGCCAGGTAGCGTTACTACTAGACAAGTTATACAGTTACACACACATCTAAGAGCAATATATATATATATATATATATGTCTACATGTATATGCGTGAGTATGTGTATAGATATATACAGATGTGTGTGTGTGTGAGAGAGAGAGAGAGAGAAAGAGAGAGAGAGAGAGAGAGAGAGAGAGAGAGAGAGAGAGAGAGAGAGAGAGAGAGAGAGAGAGAGAGAGAGAGAGAGAGAGAGAGAGAGAGAGAGAGAGAGAGAGAGAGAGAGAGTTGACCCTTAACTCATCATTTGCTATGATCTATGGTAATATTTGTTGGGGTGACAGGAAAAGCTTTTGCTCATTAGTTTGGGCCATAACTGCACCTTGATGTGTTTTTCCATTAATTATCCCTACTACCTTCCCCTCTGCTTCCAACCAATTCCAATCTGGTTCCCTTTGGGATTCGCCCAATAAGAAATACATCTCAAAGATTCAAAACACGCAGCAGATAGTCTAAATATTTCAGTTTTTAAACCGTAGTATAGTTTTTTTATTCCAGATTTGAAATGCATATGAAATCGTGAACTGTTTATGTATACGGCGAGAACTAGATAAACATGGATGAGATAAGTAAATACAATTACTGCCACTATCCATGCACCCAGTCGACGCCTGTGCTGTGCAAGAGCTAATAAATAGCCAGCCAAACAAGGAAATAAATATATACAAATATGAATACATACATACATACATACATACATACATACATACATACATGCATACATACATACATACATACATACATACATATATGCATGCATACATACATACATATACATTTATAAGTATACACAGGTCAACATGCATATGGGGGTGCACGATGGTCTAGTGGTTAATGTGCTGGACTGTCAACCGAGAGATCAGGGGTTCAAATCACTGCTAGGGTAGAAATCTGTGTCAAGATATCTGCTCCACCTGTACCCTCTGTACAACTCGGCTACAATGAGTACACCGACCGCACACTGTCGGTGGTAAGATGAAACGGTTAGGGAGATGACTGGCCACCGACTCTCATTGCCGAGGCTAAGAAATGAAGTCGCTAACACTTCATATCCATGGCACCCCAGGGCTATAGCTTATGGGACTGCCCTTCTTCTTCTATACTACATGCATACATACAGTACCCATAGCAATGGCTAACTGTTGATGGATATTGATGTTGTTCGGGTCACTTAGGCCACCAAAATTGTTCCATCAAGTACTCCGCCTGTATATAGAGGTTGGGAATGGGGAAGCAAGCGTCTCAAAAAGCCTCTGCTGCTCAAATGCCCACCACGCCACCTTCACGTGGTACCCCTGTTCTGGAACAAGTGCGTGGTGGGCGACCGAGTCCTCGCCGGCATATGCGAGTACCCAGAGGAGAAGAACCTGGAGGACGGAGGACGGAACCCGTCAACGCTACGAGATGGTGTCTCGAGAAAAACACCGAGAGGAAGGCAACGGGAGACCACCTCTCTGGCTCTCTATATATCCCGAGCATACGAATGATGAAGCCAGTAGATGAAGGAGGGATACAAAAGACTCAAAGAAGAGGCTCAAAATC
Organism: Allolobophora icterica; assembly: GCA_963556255.1. Taxonomy (NCBI): domain Eukaryota; kingdom Metazoa; phylum Annelida; class Clitellata; order Crassiclitellata; family Lumbricidae; genus Allolobophora; species Allolobophora icterica. The sequence goes on along the minus strand of OY744603.1, from coordinate 56,068,573 downwards.
GAGAGAAATGGCGACGTCGGACGTTAGATGTTGACGTAGATGTTGTGTTGCGCAAGCAACGAAAATGTAACTTACAACTTCACGACAACAGTCTCGTACATTTCACTGTAGATCTCCTATTCCGTAATGTACTTGTTATCAAATTATATATAGCGCTGTTATGGAAAAATCTCAGTTGGTATACTCGTTAATCATGTGTAACTGAATGTTGCTTTAAAACTGTCAGTCTTTCTTAGTGTCAGCCTGTTTGTCTCATTATATCTATGTATGTATATACATGAACATTTATATAGCGCATGTCTAACGTCTTAAAGACGTGGAGATATGTATGTATGCATAAGCATATAATTATGGCATATTTTAGTAGCTATATATATATGTATATATATATATATATATATCAGTCCTGGCAGCTTTTGCTTGCCTAAATATGTTTTGCTTTGTTATGTATATATGTGACCTTTTTTGACCTTATGTTAGCATCAAAATGGACTAATACATTGGTACAGGAAGAATACCTGCCGTATAATCTATGCATGCACGTATGGATCTGGGCATAAAGCCGAATGCGTTGAGTGCTATTGCTCATAATTTCGTTAGTCCTCCGAGATCCCTCCTGCCCGCGCTCGACAGAATTGGCTCATCCTACACACTCACACACATACACATACACATACACGTACACATACACGCACTCGCACACACAAACACATACGCATGCACGCACTCACACACGCACGCACGCACACGTACACATAGTCCTATACATAAACTCATTTATACATATGCATATACAATATTTCACACACACAAACATACATATATTATATATATATATATATATATTATATATATATATATTATATATATGAATGGGGATATGTGGTCGGCTTTCTGTCTGCCTTCGTGGGCGTGTGTGTCACCACTATCAATAATGAACAACGCAGTGCGCACGAAAATGGCCGTCTGACGTTCCAGGAGGAGGAGGAAGAGGAGGGAGCGGGAGGGAGGAGGAGGGAGGAGGACGAAGAAGAGGAGGAGGAGGAGGAGGAGGAGAATGGGGAGGCGTAGCCTGGAAGTGCCTCGGACGGGACTGATGGTTGCGTGTTGCAAAGCTAAGCCAGGCAGGTATATAAGCCGACAGGCAATTGACGAATGAGGGAGGAAGACGGGGAATTAGGAGGGAACGGGATTGAAGGGAGAGAGGAAGAGAGGAAGAGACGAGTAAGGTAGGACGGGAGGAGGTAAGTGAATAATATGAGGAAGGGAGAGAGGGAGGAAGGGTAGGAGAGTTTTGGGGAGAACCGGACGGACGGACGGACGGACGGACGGACGGACGGACGGACGGACGGACGGACGGACGGACGGACGGACGGACGGACGGACGGACGGACGGACGGACGGACGGACGGACGGACGGACGGACGGACGGACGGACGGACGGACGGACGGACGGACGGACGGACGGACGGACGGACGGACGGACGGACGGACGGACGGACGGACGGACGGACGGACGGACGGACGGACGGACGGACGGACGGACGGACGGACGGACGGACGGACGGGTGAGGATGTTCGTGTAATAGTAATAATGATAGTCCGTGAGTCCTTCGTGACCATGCTGGGCTACCGTGCATGCGCAGTTCTCTCTAGTTTCTGGCTGCAGTATGTAAGGTAGTACATAATTTATAGAGCGCCTCTCACAGCCGTCAGTTCGTTGTGCAATTGTTATCCTGTGTCTCAGCTTGTGTCACTCTTAGTATTACTGACATTGCCGTGGCATTCTGTTGGAACGCCTTGAAAGATCGGTCGGTGTTGTGGCTCGCCCTCTGTCGTGCACGGCTCAATTCATTCCTCTCCGGGTGCACTCAGGCACTCACATTTGGTTCCCCACGGTCTGACTGGTCTATGACTTCCACAGGTTAACATCTTAGAGCCCTTTATATTCTCTACGCTGCTGATTTAAGCCTAGTCCTCTGTTCTATTGAGGGTTGCAGGTGATCAGTATGCTGATGATGTCCGTGTCCCAGTTGTAGGGCTACTTCCGTAGCGCAGAAAATGCTTCAAGCATCGGAGTTGCTTGGATAGCGTCCAACCACTTCCGGCTGAACTCAAGGAATACCCCGTTCATCTGCCTTGGTAGCCGTGGGCAGATTTCCAGAATCGACTTACCTGATTTGCAGCTTTGCTTCCCTGATGTCTCCTTCTCAACTACTTGTGTGTGATCTGGCTGTGAACTTGGACCAGAGATTGACTTTCTCAGACATATATGTCGAAAGTGCTTTTACCATCTGCATCTGTCGCTCGCTCAAGGTGCAAGAACCCTGCCCTGTGCATGCATCAATTCGTACCAGGATTGAATGAAGCAATGTCATTTATTCAGCCCTAACTCTTTCCTGCATTCATCAGCTCCAGTCTGTTTTGAATGCTGCGGCTCGGCTGATGTGCAGCATAGGCTACCTTTAGATTTTATCATATATAGAGGCCTATCCAGTTCCACATGGAAGGAACTGCACTGGTTACATATGCACAAGCGCATCGAGTTAATACCTTGATGCTCCTGCGTAATTGTCTAGCAGGCTCTGCTCCATCTTATCTGAAGGAGCTCTGTGTCTCAGTGTCTTACATCTCTGGTGGCAGATCTCTTCGGTCTGCTGTGCAAAACGACTCTGTTGTCCCACCGGGCAGAACTTCCACGGTCCAACACAGAAGACCTGCTGTGGTCGGCCCATCCACCTGGACTAGTTGCTTAGCAACCTTCTTTTGAATACGATCACTGACCAGCTCTCTGACGTATATCTGGTTTTCATTCTTTTTCTTCACTTCTTTCTCAGTATGATAAACGTGTTTTTCTCAGATCATGTCTCTATCTTTATCTTAGTATTACTGCAGGCGTATATCTTTCTGCCTATCTTCCGTTCTGTCTCTCCCTCAGGCTCTGTATAAGTCGGTATTTCTCTGTTTGTTCGTCTATCTGCCTGTCTATCTGTGCTTGCGTGTATGCCTGTCTCGATGACGCGAATTAGGAATAGAGTCAACTTCCAATTTTGCGAACAGATTATACGAATAGACCTAAGCGCTGTGTCCATCCTATATAAATATACATGTATACAGCTTTAAATATCGACCTGGATAGGTCGACCGCGAACCTACACGGAAAGGACAAGCTCATGGTTGGCGCCACGATGGGTCACGATTGGAAAAACGAATCGTATTTCGTCGGCTAAAACATCTATTAGTCTGCGGTAGTCGACGTGGTGATAGTTTTTGACGACGTCCGGGTATAAATCACAACAATGCAATCTCAGTATTCGTTTGCGAGTTTTCCCATATAGGATCCTGATGCCCGATGGAGAATTCCAACTCATAAAGAAAATGTAAAGCTTTTGTGTCCAATAACTGTAGCACGAGGCGCGGTTGTAGACTACAGTTGGGGAGTTGGAGAGAAATTTTGGTTAAGGCGAAAACATGCAAGATTTGAGTTCGGACAAAAACTTGATTGGGCAAAATTGGGTTAGGGGAGAAATTCTGATGGGAACAGTTTAGAGATGAGGCAAAATTTGGGTGGGGTAGGCCTATAGTTTGAATGAGGAATAGTTGCTTAGATAGATCGAATTCAAGGTGCATGAAAATTTGAGAATGACTCTTTTGTCTGTACATAGTGAAGTGGCAAGGTATAGAAGGCTTAGTGCAATCCTTTCTAAAAAATGGACATGCAAGGAAACAACCGTGGTTTCTTAGTGTCAATGAAACTGGAGCGTGATGTTGAAGCTAACGGGTATAAAGTAATTGAGTCATATTATAAGGAATATACATGTATTGTCTGATAGGTGAGTTGCGTCATTTGTGTGATTAAAATGACTTAGGGCTAAAGCATACCTCTCTCTACCCCTATCTATATCTCAATCTCTGTACCTCTATGTCTATTCCTATTTCTATCTCTACCTCTGTCTTTATCTATTGCTCTATCTCTATTCTGATCTCTACCTCTAGGCCTACCTGTATTCCTAGCTCTATCTGTTCCTATATCTTTCCCTATCTCTATTCTAATTTCCTATTTCTAACTCTATCTTTATCTCTATCTCTGTATTCTATCTTCATCTCAATCGTTAAGGAAACACAACAGCAGAATTCTGCCTAAATCTTTCTTAGGGCTTAGAAGAGATGGTTCAAAGTGTCCGAGCAGAAGCAGCTGGCTTTCCGGCATCTGCCATTAACGCCAATATCACCGTCGGTTCAAACAGTTTCCGAACCTGCAACATGGATGAGGTTCGTCGGTTGACCATGAACTATCCCATCAAATCGTTTCCATTTGATCCGAATCCCATATTTATTTTCTGAACGCATAAATTATATCGACGCTCTACTCAAATTCCTGGCGGCGAAGTGCAATACGTCGATACAACGTAAGGAGATATTTCGATCCCGCAGCACCTTGCAACGGGCATACTACAGCGCTGAAAAAGCCGTCGTCTGACCCTGGTGAGCTGCAAAACTACAGACCGAAACCTTGCCATTCGTTCTTGTGAAATATGTGGAGCGACTCGTTTCAGATCAGGTGACTGGGTATTTGGAATATCAGATCCCTTTAATACATCCAACTGAAACAGCTCTTCTTCGTGGAATATCAGATCCCTTTTATACATTAAACTAAAAGTACACTGCTTCGTAGAATTTCAGATCTCTTGAATGCATTCAACTGAAACATCTCTGCTTCGTAGAATTTCAGATCTCTTGAATGCATTCAACTGAAACATATCTGCTTCGTAGAATTTCAGATCTTCTGAATACAGCCAGTGGTCGGAGCGCGTCACTATCCTGGGCCTGCAAGATCTAAGTTCCTCCCTTGACACTATAGACCGTGGCATTCTGTTGTGTTGACTCTGACCAACACCCATCTGAAACCGAATTTGAATGGGCACTATGGGCATTTACCAGCTCTTTAAGGTTACAGTCAGCGAGCTCCAGCTTTAGTTATCGTCACTTTCTTTTCTAACGCAGTGACTGACCAGGAATTCACAATACAATACAATACAATTGTATTTTGATATTGCCCTTCTTCCAAGGTTCAGAAGTGCAAACGACCATACGACAGAACATGGATAGCGCTGGGTCGCGGCGCAGTGGTCTGAGGAAGATTCGAACCTGCGAAACTCCAGTTACAAAGCACAGAACATACCACTACACCATCGCGCCCCCCGCTACAACACCGCGTCCCCCGTCAATTTACAGTCAATGCTGAACTGACAATGTGGCCGCACTCTGTCAATCGTGCTTTTGCCAGCTGCAACGGAACGCTGACAGGCTTTCATTGGCAATTGGCATTCTTGACAATTGCAACAGTTTACTGTTTTGGGTGCAACAAAGGCTTATGCACATTCAGTTCAGTGCGCAGAAGCAGCCGCCATAGTGATATCCGATGCATGGAAATTTGATCACAATACACTGTTCAGAGTCTCAACTGGCTACCAGTACGTTGGAGAGTCCTTACACAGTTGTCCACGCTGGTTTTCAAGTGTCTACATGGACTGGGATAATCGAACCTGGAGGAAGATTATGTGCATGTCTCATCGAGACGGTCTCGGTTGTGTTGTCTCAAGAATTACGACCTAGAATGGCCGAAAAAACCAGCAGGTCAAGAGTAAGAACATTTCCAGCATCAGACCCAACAGTATGGAGCGATCTGCCTGTTGCACTTAGGCATTCTGAGATATCGCTGAAGTGCAAGACTCATCTATTAATGTCATCTAATTAGTAGCTACTTTAGCGTATTTGCGTTTGGTTACATTTGCTTTGCACTTCACAAATAGATTCAATAATAATAATAATAGTAGTAGCAGCAGCAGCAGCAACAACAGTGAGTAGTAGTAGTAGTAGTAGTAGTAGTAGTAGTAGTAGTAGTAGTAGTAGTAGTAGTAGTAGTAGTAGTAGTAGTAGTAGTAGTAGTAGTAGTAGTAGTAGTAGTAGTAGTAGTAGTAGTAGTAGTAGTAGTAGTAGTAGTAGTAGTAGTAGTAGTAGTAGTAGTAGTAGTAGTAGTAGTAGTAGTAGTAGTAGTAGTAGTAGTAGTAGTAGTAGTAGTAGTAGTAGTAGTAGTAGTAGTAGTAGTAGTAGTAGTAGTAGTAGTAGTCAGTGGCCTAGCCATCAAAGGTGCGTAAGGTGCGTACGCACCCTCTGCCAAGTGGCAAATGTGGCAAATATGGTAAGAATATCTCTCCGCCTCTGCTTATCTGAGGGAGCTTTGTCGTTCCACCCTGGATGTACGGTGCCGCCGATCTCTCTGCTCCTCCACGCAAGGTGAGCTTATCTGAGGGAGCTTTGTCGTTCCACCCTGGATGTACGGTGCCGCCGATCTCTCTGCTCCTCCACGCAAGGTGAGCTTCATATCCCCCACGCACGAAACTCTATCAGAGAGCAACCTGCTTTTGTTGTTGTTGGCCCTTCTGTCTGGAATTGGCTTTGCGCTTGTTGCCTAGGGTTCTGATACGTATTATTCCAATCTTAAGACTGTCCGTTTAATTCGAGGCTGGGTCGGGAGAGCTCCTGAGTAGATACCCTGAAGGGGCGCTATAAAATTTCTTGCAATGACTGAATTACCTGTAACAACGGCAACTCCGGAACGTACCTTTCTGGCCATGAAATTTTTTAAAACCTATTTATGCTCAAGATTGACCGTCGACAATATTCAGGGATTGGTTATGGCTTACATTCACAAGATAGGACAATCAGTGGTGATGCTGTTGTCGATCGATTCCGTACAAAAATCGACGGCTAAAGCCTTCTTGCACCAGAGAAACGAAGACTCAATTATTAACTGATGGAAGGAACTTCTAAATTCAGAATAGCAGTTGTTGCTTTTTAAAGTATCCTACAAGTAAAACTGCTTCACGTACATTGTTAATGCGTTTTATTTGAGCCTCAAACTTAAAAATCTGTGAATCTGTTAAAATGAGAAAGTAGTATTTGAGGAAGTTAGAAAGAAAGTGCGCAGGCCTATGATAAAATAATTAAAATTCACCCTATGATAAAATATTATTCTAGCTTAGCTACTGTTCGTGTGTCTTTATAAATGAATAGCAAAGAGTTAATAAAACTGTCGCATCTCGAGTAAGATATCAATCAATCAATATTCGTTTAATCTATATTGCAATAATTCCCGTTGACACAAACGCAACAGGATTACACAGACTAAAAACATTGACAGCAAATGCGGTTAAATCAGATCTCAATTAGGTGTCAGTGACTAGTTAATAAATGTTTCTATAAAGCATACGGGATATAAAGTTTATATCGTTCTTTCCAGGCAATGTGAAATTGTGAGTTCGCACTCGGAGATTGTGGGGAAAATTTCGGTCAGCAGGGAAATAGGGTCGCAGAACATGGCCTGGGTCAGCAACGGCTGCATTGAATAGGCGTTCATCTGCCTGGCCAATTCTGAAGCGCTTTGGTTGGATGGGGAAAGTGAGCCAGTTCGTCGCATTTTTCTAAGTAGTTGCTCAGTCCTCTCCCTGTCTCCTGCCCGGGTATAGCCCCACCATGCAGGGGATGAATACATCATGGAAGATAGGGTGATGGCCCTTGCTATGTCATGTAAGACACTTGGTGGAAATCCGTGGGACCTGAGGACTCGGAGGGCGTGGAGTGAAGAGGAAGATGTCGATAGAATCTCTTTTAGATGAGGCCCCATCCCGAGGTCAGATAAACTGCAGAGATAAACCGCAGATAACTTAATCGTGAAGGATATTTGCCTTTAGTCCACAAGATATGACAAATTATGACAAATTGATTATGTATCAACAAATACATTTTTTTACAACGTTTCAGTTCAACCTAAAAGGAGTAGACAAGGACACAGGCTAAGTGTTTAACCCTCGGGCTACCAAGGGGGGGGTGGTTACCACCCCCCTACGTTTTTCTGCCAAATTTTTTTTAGCACATGGAATATAATTTTGACATTTTAGGTAGCTGTAGGGGGTCCATTTGCACACATTTTGAGGTAAAAGTCGTGATGATATCCCACACCATAAAAAAGTTATACCCGATATAGCCTAGGTACCACCTTGTTGAAATCAGGAATTTCTCAGTTGTTAGCTGTTTGTCGACTATGAAGGTATTCATTATTCTTTCTGGAAGAGAAACAACTATGCCATTCTTTAGAGGGAATGTAGGGCTATATTTGCTTGCTTATTTATTTGTCTTTTGAAAACCGGAAGTGATCATAATAAATAATAATACGCTTTTTCAGTGTGAAAATCACTGATGCAACATCACAACGTAAACCGATATGGTTGGGTATGGGGAAGGGCTATAAACAGTTGAAGCAGAATGCTAACAGAGTAAAAGCAGTGCTGTGAAGTGTTCAAGAAGCCGGTTTGCAGGAAGCATTCCCACAAAACAATGAAAGTAACTTGCAATAACTGCAAGGACCACTGACGTATCTGACTGCCGGGAAAAATTACATAATTTCTTGTTTTTTCATTGATATAGCTGCACGCCTTTAGGTTTTGCCTGTAACTAAAACAGACTTTGGAATAGTTTGTATTGTTGAAAATTAAGCCTCATTATATTTAGAATATTCTTGGATACATAGTTCATTTTAAAAACCCACATCATTTATAGTTCTTATCTAAAAAGTACAAATTGTGTGGGATAATATCAGATATCGTTAAATGGACCGGTGCCTTTGTTAAAAACTATATAATTTCGAGATGCATTCATATATTTCACAACTAAATATACCATTCTTTTCAGAAATGAATGCTGAATCAAATGCTATATTGCATGATATGATACTTGAAACCAAACACGAAATTCCGGGGAAGGGGTGGTAACCACCCCCCCTTGGTAGCCGATGTCGCAAAAAAACCTTGGTAGCCTGAGGGTTAATTAGCTGAGCCATAAAGCAGACCAATTACTAAGTCTGTTGCTCTGCTTTTTAAGTTACTGGTGAATAAGTCAGCTGCTTCACTTCTTGAAACATTGCTAATGCCATTTACTTAAACCCTAAATTTTCTATGCCTCTGCATGGAGATCGCCCTATAAGCCAACCTATTTATAGGTTCTCTGAAGATATTGCTTCGCATTACGCACCCTCTATGGTAAAATCCAAGCTACGCCACTGGTAGTAGTAGTAGTAGTAGTAGTAGTAGTAGTAGTAGTAGTAGTAGTAGTAGTAGTAGTAGTAGTAGTAGTAGTAGTAGTAGTAGTAGTAGTAGTAGTAGTAGTAGTAGTAGTAGTAGTAGTAGTAGTAGTAGTAGTAGTAGTAGTAGTAGTAGTAGTAGTAGTAGTAGTAGTAGTAGTAGTAGTAGTAGTAGTAGTAGTAGTAACAATAATAATTACAATATTTACAATGAAAATCTGTATATAGATCTTTATGTCGTTATCTTTATCTCTGTTTCTATATCTATCTATCTCTGTATATTTGCATATCTATCAATGTCGTTATTTCTGTCTGTCTGTCTGCCTATTTATCTGTCTGTCTGTCTGTCTGTCTGTCTGTCTGTATCTCTCTCTCTCTCTCTCTCTCTCTCTCTCTCTCTCTCTCTCTCTCTCTCTCTCTCTCTCTCTCTCTCTCTCTCTCTCTCTCTCTCTCTCAGCTATTTTTGCATTGCAGTTCACCATGTGTGCATCAAGTTCATCTTTAGAATTTGTCTATTCTATTGCCACCATGCTCTGTATGTTCTTCGCAGATATTGCGTTTGAGTACTTAGTTGTTAGAAAATAATGATCACATGCCTGCTACCGTACTTTTATTCATGACATTTCAATAATTGATCGCGTTTTAGCATTAATGACCCTTACCTATCTCCGGTAATTTATAGGATGACAGACTCAACTGATAAAACCGCACATTATGGCACATACCCAGATCATTGGTATGATTGACAGAAGTTAACCATGCTTAAGATTGTAGACCGTTTACGCGATAAGATTGGAGAATATTTTTGCCTTGTCTGCTAATGAATGATCAAGAATAGACTTAATTCTATTATTCACAAGGTTAGATTGCTTTAGCACTACCTTAGAATAGACATGTAAAACCCTATTTATTAGTAACGAGCTTAGAGTGATGTAACTGTATTTGCTGTTGAATAGACATGGATAAACGCGCTAGTGATGAGGTTATGCTGATTTAACCCCATTTGCTGTTGAATAAACACGCACAACCCTTATATACACCGAACAATGGCAGGAGTAATACGACTGGAACGAATTATCTGTGAAGTGTTTGACGTATTATTTATGATGCTCTATGGTCACCAAATAGGCAACGCTCAATGGGAAAGTAATTAGATTCGGCGCAGCCACATGGAATGTATCATTATTATGTGTTTATTATTATCGCACGATGACCTTTCGAGAAGCCCTTCGAAATTTGATCAGCCGTAATGCGATATTGCAACGTTTCTCTCCGTGTCTGTCTGTCTGTCTGCCTCTGACTATCTTTCGCTGCCTCTGTCTGGGGCTGTCTATCTCTATATCTATATTTCCTATTCTGCCTGTGTTGATCGCTCTTGCTCGGAAATTGTTTCTGTGTCTCTGCTTCTCTCTCCAGCAACAGAGACAGCGAAAGAGACATCGAAAGATATAGCGAAAGAGATATCGAAAGAGACAGCGAAAGAGACAGCGAAAGAGACAGCGAAAGAGACACTGAAAGAGATAGCGAAAGATACATCGAAAGAGACATCGAAAGATATAGCGAAAGAGATATCGAAAGAGACAGCGAAAGAGACAGCGAAAGAGACAGCGAAAGAGACACTGAAAGAGATAGCGAAAGATACATCGAAAGAGACAGCGAAGGGAACATCGAAAGAGACAGCGAAACAGACATCGAAAGAGACAGCGAAAGATGCATCGAAAGAGACAGCGAAAGAGACAGCGAAAGAGACAGCGAAAGAGACATCGACAGAGACAGCGAAAGAGACACTGAAAGAGATAGCGAAAGAAACAGTGAAAGAGACATCAAAAGAAACAGCCTCCTCTGCCTCTGTGTCGCTGTTTGTACCTGTATTTTCCCGTTTCTGTCAATGTTTCTGATTTCTCGCTTTCTCTTCGTCTTTGTCTCTGTCTCTGCCCCGTTCCTGTCTGTTTCGATATTTGTGTTTGTCTCACGGTGTATGCCTTTGTCTGTTTCTGTTTCTGTGGCTGTCCTTCCACCCATTCATCCCGTCCTCCATCCATTCATTTGCCTGCAGGCGCCGGCTGTTTGCGCATTCCCTATATAGGAATCTGCGTTTACTGCTATGACAACTGAAGATGGATGGGTTGGCTTTAGCAGCTGCAGCAGTTGCAGCAGCAGGAGCCGACGGAGGCCGCAGAAGCAACTCGTTGGAGTCTGGAGCTGTCGGTCGGGCGGGCGGTGACGATGGTCGGTGTGACTACTGCACGTCTCATCGACTGACGTCGCACCATTGTTGGAAACGAAGTCACGGACTGACGCGATTAAGCAGTCAAACAGTCACCGAATGACGTACAATGACGCCTGCGAAATGGTCAGTGATTGTCGTAACAGAGGAGAAAACCTAGACAGACCAAGACCAATGGATTGATTGGATTGGATCAGACTGGAATAGACTTACTTTGGATTAGACTGTTAGACTTCGTGCACAAGGAGAGGAAACCCAGACCAATGGATTTGATTTGATTGGATCTGAGATTGGACTGGATAATAATAGACACTCCACCCACCGTGGTAATAATATATCTTATCAAAGCAGCGGACAGAATTTGGATGGAACAGTGTGTCGCTTCGGTAATATTGGATGAAATTATACCGTATTGAAGTGAACAGATTGGATTAAAGTCTTAGAAGAACTGTGGCTGAAACGGTTAATAGAAATGAATAGCCTGGTGGTAAACGGCGCTACAGTTCGACATAGAATACAGAGACACCTGCAATCCTCGATCTGATAGAGTCTTACAACATCAGCAACAGTTGTCATGCACAGTTCATCACTAGACATTTTCTGCTCGTCGGTGCTTTCTACCGACACCAGTGTCTACTTTGATAAGACACTGTTCTACGCACACTAGTATCTGCCGTTCAGGAGACATTCTCGTAAGAGAGTTCCATATGCGTGTGGTCATCCAGCGATGGTCTCGGCCTTCGACGGAAGAATCAACGATCAGGAGGAGCTGAAGGACACGGGAAAGTCAAGGCCATCGATCGCAATGACCTCCGATCTTCCATCGGACAAGTTGCGCGCCAAGGAAGACGTCGAGAAGGCGGACGAGGCGGATGAACTGGATGGGGTCTACGGCGACTCAAGGCCAAGGACACCGATCGTGACCGGACCAATCATAGAACTGCGAGGTCGTGAGGTCATCTTCGCCATCGGGGTCTTCTTTCTGTTCGCCATTGTCGTTGGATTAATCGTCGTACTCGCCTCGCACAAGGTCACGGAGAATGCCGCAAAGTTGACCGCGAATGCATCCACCAACTCGACGGACAAGGACGGGGTGACGGCCGCTGTCCCACCTACCCCCGTCACCTGCGAGAATCTGAAGGGCTCAGAAGAGAGCAATCGCAGTGAGGCTGTTAACGGAAAGAAGAAAGACGATTCGAACGCAACGGGAAGCCAGTGCACCGGCGACTTTTCGGCAGACTGGGTTGTGACGGCTGCCAATCTCATCCAGAATATGAACAGAAGTGCCAATCCATGCGAGGACTTCTGGGAGTACTCGTGCGGCGGTTGGATTGATCGGGTCGAGATACCGCAGGGGGTAGAGTCAGTCGGGGTGGACAGCTTCCTCGATGCCAGAATTCGGAGTGACATTCGAACGATCCTGGAGAGCGACGTGAAGCGAAACAGCGCGAGGTCTGCCGAGAGGAAGTTCAAGGACCTGTTCAAGACCTGCATGAACGTCGATGCCATCGAAAACCTCGGGTCAAGGCCGATTCTCGACATAGTCGACCAGTTCGGAGGATGGGCTTTCCTGCGTAAGTGGATTTAGCTGAGTTGTAACGCTGTTACCGCCTTAAGCGACCTTGCGCTGCCGTCTCTAGTGTTTGAATCCATTTGGGGTCACAGCATATCCAAAAGCATCGCAACTGGTCGTTTACGGATAGTTTCTTTGGCAAAATATCCAGATACCCAGACTGACCAAGTACACTGAAAAAGATACATAGAGAGAGGCAGACATGACTATAGATCGATAGATCGAATGATCAGCGCGCACACACACACACACACACACACACACACACACACACACACACACACACACACACACACACACACACACACACACACACACACACACATATATATATATATTATGGTGGCAAATTCAAGTTTAAGTTTGGAATGCTGGAAAGTGGGAAAGAAAATAAGCGTCTATATAGAATAATAAATTATATGTAAATTGGATGATATTTAGGAATGCCCAGACCCTGGAAGTTTTATCATTCATAATGTCATCTGTTTATTTCTTGTCAGCAAATGGTCTAATTTAGGTAGGCCCTATGATTCACTTATAACAAATGGTGAACTTCTCTTGGCTTAACTATGCATGGCTAATTTTAAAATCACTGTCATTATGACTCTTATACGAAAAACGGAAAATGAAAGCCAGTGAGAGAAAACCTGAGGAAGCACGCCATGACAGGTCAGAAAGAGAGATGGAAGTTATAACCTGCACTGTAAATTTGCAGCTGATGAAGAAAGAGTGCCTGAGTCTGCTGGTCTATAAAAGACAAGAAAGGATCCGTCGTCATGGCGCTTAGGGTTCAGCAAGAATCCGTTTATCACTAAGTGGCTGCAGCTTTTGTTTAAACTTAGCTCTTTGACAGGGCAGTACCACATCTGCTGGCTGCTACTGACATCCACATCTTAGTATATCCAGTGGCGGTTCTATAGTTTTGGACTGGGGGCTAAAAATTGTTTTAGCCATCCCCTCCCCATAATGTACATGTTCATACTGCTTATCAACAAACACTGTAGGCAATGTATGGCTAATTAAACGTTAAGCTGGGGGGCAAAATTGTATTTAGGGGCTAAGAAAAACGAGGGGCTAACTTTTCAGCTGGGGGGGCTAGTCTCCAGCCCCCCATTAAAACCGCCACTGAATATATAGATAATTCCTGGTATCAGCCGAGCTCCGTAAAGGCTCCAGAAGCTATCAGGTAGGAGCCTCGAGGTATCGCTGCAATTCTCAACAGAAATCTGGATAGAAAGAGTCATCTATCATGTTTAACTAGAAAATTGTCATGGCGCTTAGGGTTCATAGTGACGTGGACGAGACAGGATTGCAGCTTAGTTGCGGCAAAATGATCAATATTCAAAAAATAATTACTGAAGGATATTTTGACACGGGGGTGAGAGGCTTGAAGCCGATCTAGGATTGCAGCTCAGCTGTGGTAAATGATGAATAATTACTGAAGGTTAGTTATGAGCATCGACACAAATTTCCTGATTCCAAGGAGAAGACTTTGATGGCCGAACTTAAATAAAATACTGTAATTACACTGAAGATGGCCAAGTGCATCATATATCTATCTGCTCCTCATGGACCGGGCTTCGATCGCTGGATCGGCAAATTCCTTAAATTTACCGACCCCAACACTCAATAATCATGTACTTAGTGCATGCATATTTGTGATCTTAGTCGACTTCGCCCCATACTTGATTGTAAGATTGCCTGCGCAGTAGCCAACTCAATTGTCCACTCCAAACTCGACTAGGCTACTGCCTTTTCGACTACTCCCTTTCTATGATTATCGACTCATTTCAAGTAAAGCGTCTACAAACAATTCAGAACGCAGCCAGCAAAACTCCCAGTCAGTATCATAAAACTCAGTTCTCAAATTACTTCATTGGCTTAAAGTTCCTTAGCGCATCCACTAAAAAATTGTATCTCTAACTCACAATGCCACTCAATCCTCTCAATCCTCTTACATTCGCCAGCTATTCACTGTCTAACCCCCAGATCTACTCGTTTATCACACCTTTCGCTGACGCGGCTTTTGTGTGACGATAAGAAACTTCGAAGACTTACAATCACATTACATGCACACTGCACAGCTTGGAAATGGTATAGTGCACAAAACAAGTGTTACAGTTACAGTCATCAACAAGTACTGTGCAGCAGGAGCCAAGAAAAGCTAATAGCTTATGCTAACCTTGGCCCCTCTTACTTGATCACTACTCAATGCATATGTTTGTTACTTGATGTTTCCAGCCGATTGGAATTTAGCAGAGAAATCTGGTCGATGGTCGATTCTTAAAGTTTTGTCCGAAGTTCATTTTACATACGACGTCGAGGCTTTCTTCAGTCTAGCCGTCGGAAAGGATGACAAAAACTCCAGCATAAACATACTACAGGTGAGAGCACTCCATTTACTACAGGTGTGAATGAACCGTGTATTACAAGCGAGGATGTAACATTTACTATTGTATACATGCGAGAAGAAGAAAGGAAGAAGAAGCAGAGCGCCCAATGGGTGGCAACTCTGAGTGGCAACCATGAGTGTGAAGAGTTAGCGACTTCATCACTTCATCATTTTAGCCTTACCGTAGGCCCACCAAATCTAAACTAATGACTTCTTTAGCGGCGTATTCATAAGACACTTAGGCATCAATAGATGGCCTCTTCATGTGAGATCGTAGTCTAGAATAGTATTCCGTTGGAGAAGCAAGGTTGAAATCCAGCTGGTTAGGAAACCAGAGAATCAGGTTAGAGTGGTTAAGCGAGTTGAAAGAGTCAAATGTTAAGCTGAGACCTGACGGACAACAGTGAACCGACAAAGCGCAGAGAGAGAGACAGAGAGAGAGACAGAGAGAGAGACAGAGAGAGAGAGAGGGAGAGAGAGAGGGAGAGAGAGAGAGAGGGGGGAAGGGAGGGGCGCGAACTTCACAGCTCCGCATCACATACCAAGAGCCCAATGCAATTCTAGTGCAAGGCAAAGCAAAAGTCCCAGAATCTGTGGATCGATTGCAATATTTACTTGTATAAGGGATGAGCAAGGTGCAGAGATAGGTCGGATGATTTAGATATGATGTCTCGGACACAATAAGAAATATTTTAAACTTTGGATACTTTGCTCAACTGACAGCCAGGACAGTGAATGCAAGGTGGGTGTGATGTGTTGGTATTCAGTGGGTCTTTGTTATGGTTCTAACCATAGCAGTTTTAACCATTTATAGTTTGTGCAATCATTCTTAGTAAAGTCAATGAGAAGTGAGTTACAATAATCTAGTCGGTAGGAAACCAGAGCATTTGCCAGTGAAATTAAGACAGTTTGAGACATGAAAGATTGGATTAACATACTACGAAATATAAATATTTAAGCTTTTGTGCGTATACGTCTATATATCTGTATATAATATATATGTTCATCAATTTGTTTGTTAATTCGTTCGTTCGTAAATTTATTTGTTTACTTATTCATTCGTTTACTCGTCCATTCATTAATTCAGTCAGTCTGTCAATTCTTCTTTTTTCCATTATCTACATTTCACTCTTATTATTGAGTCTTTTTGGTGTGAATATACACGAATTTCCAGTACTTGTAAAGATGGTATGGCGTTGAATAGCTGGCCTGGGTCTTGTTTTTATAATTATACTTGTTGTATAATTAACAGTTACCTGCTCTAGAAGACCCAGGCCAGCCCTGGGTCTCGTAGAGCAGGTAACAGTTCTACCTGGCTCAAGGCTCTGCTTGACAATCATTTTACAGACACAATAAATTCTTCTTCTGTCCTTCCGCCTGAATATAAATGCGTTATATTCCTTTATTATTCATTCGCGTATTCCTTCATTTATTCGTTCAGTCGGTCATTTCTTCATTCAATCGTTCGTTAATAAACAGAATTGATATAGCGCTCTTCAGACGTTTCAAAAGACTCGCAGCCCTGTTGATGCCTTGTTGATACAGCCCAGTTTAATGCGATTGTTAAAAGTGCACGAAGACACACATGTGCACATACACACAAATACACACATACAAATATATTTATATTCCAGGTATGTAGGCCTATATGTATAATTATCAGGGCTGTTGTCGAGGGTATACGCGGATATACAGCGTGTACCCACCTCTAGAGAACGTATACTCACCTCACACAATATCTATATTTATTTATATTAAAATACTGTAGCGTATACTCACAAAATACTGTGGCGCATACTCACCTCTAATTTGTTTCAGAAAACTAACCGGTAGCGTGTACTCATCTCTAATTTTGCCACTACAGCCCTGATAATTATATGAAATTAACTATATGTAGAATCTAAGGCTCTAAGCATTTGTAAGAATTCCGTCATCAGGCAATGCATTTAGATAAACTTTGGCTACAACAGGTAGGAATAGTCCCCTACATTGTACAGGTAAGACTGTTCGACGGCCGCGAGAATTATAAAAATATTCGTTCAGGTGAGAAATTATTCATATATGCAGTTCGGTTGTAAAGACATTTTTTATTCCATGGCATAATAGACAGCTCTGCTTAAAGGATTGACTCAGCCCATCTAGCGCAATATAAGTCGAATTCACTGTCCAGCCTCACTCGACCACATGCAAACACAAACTGAAACACGCACACATGTGTTTCAATTTCCATCGAAGTAAAGATATATGTTTCATATCAGCACAAAAAAGCTTTTAATATGATGCTTTATTCGAGTTTTATTAAGACTGGTCCCTTTCAGCGCGATTTTGCTGGTGAGTTTATGTCCTGCATGGGACTTATTCAGGTCACCCACATATACAGTATATACACACTTACATGCACATACGTTTGTACATGCACGCTTACACAGTGTATACATAATTCACAACATTGCAGACTCACATACGTCATTCTCATACGTCCAGATTATAAATATGAGTACAAGCACACAAGTATGTGTGTATAAATTTCATATGTAGGCCTATAACATGCATATACTATACATATGCATATATAATTGTAGGTGTACGTGAAGTGTTTGTATGTATATATATATATATATATATATATATTTATGTATGTGAATACGCATGTGTATACGATGCAGTAAAATGTTCTTTAGCAAGGAAAACCTGGTAATCAGGGACAATAATGATTATGCAGGACAGGGTGGCTGTGTGCGTTTCGGCTGCAGACTTGTTTTTCATTTGACATTTTCGACGGACCTAATCTCTGCTCAGCGCATTTGCAGTAAATGAAACCAGGTGATTTGACGAAGGTCGGCAAAGGGAAGGACTGAGGCGGGGAGGGGGAATTATATAGCGCACGGATGGCTGAAAAACGACAACAGGTGGCGCCGCACTCAGTCTACAAGAGTATCGAAATGACCTACATGTTTCGGTTTCTCCATACCGTTTATTTTATTCATGTATTAATTCGTCTGTATGTCTGCCTTTCTGCCAGTCTGTCTACCTATTTGTGACTTCCACCCATCACTTGCTTATACATATTTGTGTATTTGCTTGCTTGATATGCGAGTATACATACATGCATACTTACATACATACATACACACACATGCATGGATACATACATATATGCATATATCAATCAATCAATCAATCAATCAATCAATCAATCAATCAATCAATCAATCAATCAATATCTTTATTGCGACCAATAACAATGACAACAAGCTAACATTCACAATAGATTCAATATTTAAGTGTTATTGGCTGTAAATAACATTCTTAACTAAAGAAGCACCTAGAAGCTCCTAGACATGCGTGCTTGCACATGCAACAATGTAATAGATCGATAGAATAAAATCGATATAATAAGATGATGGAGTCTTTATGACTTAATAAGGAATGCTCGTAATCTCGTTTTGAATTCGTGGAGATCTACAGAGACGAGTTTCTAATGGGAGTGTTTTCCATATTATAGGTTCAAAAGACTTAATACTAAATTCTCGTATATTAGTGCGGGCTTTGGCGGAGCGGTATATGGTCGAATTCCTCGTATTATGGGCGTGTATCTGCGATCCCAGGGTGAAGTTGCCCCTAAATGAGGGGGTAGTAAATTATGCTCGAAACGATATACCAAGTCCCAGTCTTGTTGTCCTCGAGACCAAGGTCTTGGTCTCGAGTGCACTCGAGTGCGTTTTTAAAAGTCTTGGTCTTGGTCTTGAGACCAAAAGTCTTGGTCTTGGTCTTGGTCTTGAGGTTCAAGGTCTTGGTCTTGGTCTTGGTGTTGAGGCTCAAGGCCTTGGTCTTGGTTTTGCAAAACCAAGACCAAGACTTTTGACGATGTCATTTAATAAAACGCAAGAATTTAACAAATTTATCCAATAATTACTAATACAATTGCTTTAGTATTTACACGGTGTGAGTGAGGCTTTACTGTTGTTTTGGACATTTATTTTGACTTCCGGTTATTTACCATGGAATGATTTCAAAACAGACTCACAAATTGTACATTTACATCCGGTACTTGAAAAGCTGATCTGTGTGCCAGTGAATTCAGCACTCTAGAACGTATTTTTCACATGGCAGAATTTTTATGAGGCCCCACAGGGCACGTCTTGGTTAGAAAATTCTGAGTGAATTGGTTTTTATAAAATACGATAGGCATTTGGAATAACATTTTGCATAAAGGACTTTGCAAATACGAATTCGGAAATTTCTGCAGTTTGCATTTCACGTTGTTTTGTTTGAATAAAATAAAAGATTCATGTTTTAATTAAAATAGCGAGTAGTCCGACTTTAAAAATTTTTTTAGTAAGGAATAGTATGATTTTGTGATTTTTTGGGGTATTTTTCTCGGTTTTGGTCTTGAGTTTCAAAGTCTTGGTCTTGGTCTTGGTCTTGAGGTTCAAGGTCTTGGTCTTGGTCTTGGTCTTGGTCTTGAGGTTCAAGGTCTTGGTCTTGGTCTTGGTCTTGGTCTTGAGGTTCAAGGTCTTGGTCTTGGTCTTGGTCTTGAGGTTCAAGGTCTTGACACTGCCAAGTCCCATATTTGTGATGTTCCGATATGGCTTACTTTCAGTAAATTGAGCTCCACAAAGTATGGATTGGTGTGAGCATCTCTACGGACCCCTGCAATTATAATTACACGAACTGCCTTCTTTTGCAGTATTTATAATTTATGGAGTCTAGATTCGTAGTTAGAGGCCTAGATTAGGTTACAATAAGTTAGATAGGGGTAGACTAAAGAATGGTATAACTGTAGCCTGATAGTTTTAGGGAGTAGGTGGGAGATTCTAGTTATGATACCTATGTTTTTAGCAATTTTTAGCGAGATATAATTTAATTACCATATACATACATGCACACATACATGCATACATGCACACATACAAAACTGCATACATGCACACAAACATAAATGCATACATACATACATGCATAAATTGAACAGTTTTCATCTGACTCCCAGTTTCATCACTTTCTTCTGTCGCAGAGCAACCTGGTCACGTGTTTCACTGTAGTTTCAGATACAGTAACAACGTATCACATTCTCTACAATCGCTTACCATAGCGACATCGCATCACACATGCAATATCACATAAGAAACCGAAGCAACTTCCTTTCAACTCACATCTCACATAGCCGAGTTTATCCATCAAAGTTCAAAAACGGCGCTCCATAAATTTTTACTCTGGTCTTAATACTTTTATAGCGCCATAACTCTAATGCACAAAGCATCAGTCGATGGCGCGTTGCTTAAGTGGATGCAGAGACATCGATAGGAGAAGACAGAGAGCTTTTTTATCATTCATTCGTTTCACGAAGAGACGTTGATGAACAATATTCCCTGCGATGAAACACATCCGGGACTTTGCCCAACCCTCATCCTTCATCCCTTCCCCACGCCTGCTTTCCCCAGCCTGTAATAGGATGTGAGGGCTCCCCTCACCATCCCTCCGCTGCCTCGCCAACTGTGGACACCGCCAATGCCAACGTAATAATGTTCCATTGGCCGGAAAAAAGCTAGAGCATGGACTTCTGCCTAATAGCATATGCATGCGTAGATCATTGCATGCCCGAGTTTCCTGCAACGACGCAGTTTTATTCGCAGTAACGTATTACCAAGTAGCTATGCTAATAAGTTACCCATCGGATTTCCATCTGGCTTCTCCAACAAATTACGGATGCCAGGTGGCGTGGTATTCCAAAGACGGTCACCCAGGGTGGATGCCAGGTGGCGTGGTATTCCAAAGACGGTCACCCAGGGTGGATGCCAGGTGGCGTGGTATTCCAAAGACGGTCACCCAGGGTGGATGCCAGGTGGCGTGGTATTCCAAGGACGGTCACCCAGGGTGGATGCCAGGTGGCGTGGTATTCCAAAGACGGTCACCCAGGGTGGATGCCAGGTGGCGTTGTATTCTGTAATGAGTATATTCCTCTGAACACACAAATACACTTATTAGATGATTATTGACTAGATAGAATAGTTAAGTTAAGGTGTGTTGAATATAGTATTTGTTTGAGTGGAGGGGAATTGTAATTGGTAGTTAATTAATTAAGAAAACCAGCACATATAACCAGCACTTTAAGATGTGAAAGACAACATAAGTTTAGTGGGGCAGTTTGGAGGTTTAAAGACGTTACCTACCAGTTGACGAGACGTGATTGGTTGGTTTGTAATCTACTGGTCAGTTGGACGGTCGTCTGCTGGACATGCGCCGTGAGAAGTTTTCAACCTAAGAAGGAGAGTGGTAATGCCGGCCTTGTCATGAACGGTCGATGGCATAAGACGGTATAGTTGACTCCTGAATTGAGCGTATTGAGTGCAGAAAACGCTAAAGAAGTCAATTCAGTTTGTTGATTCGAGTGGTGAGCAACTTGCGAACGTTTTGTTGAATTGTGGCGATAGCCAAGCTATTAAGATATAATCGAACGAAGTAGATCGATTTAACTGTTATTGAACGTAAAGTCGGCGTTGGAACTAATCGAACGTTTACGAAGTTAATAGCGAGTCTTTACTGCGAACTTCCGAACAAGTTTGGTATAAATTGATTCGGATTGAAAAGGCGAACAATCGCTGTTCGAGTAATTGTTATTTTGGGCGAACTTTGAATGACTTTCCTATGAAAACGACAGATCGTCGGCAATACAATGGTATTCATCGAGTGAAACATTTACACGCTTCAACTACAAAGCAACGCCAGCAGAGAAAATGAAATCGAAACTCTTATGAAACAATCACCTCACCGAACTGAGAAGATGCATCCTCATCGCGGGAGGGTAACTCGTAAATCATAATAGTTAATTAGATAATAATAACTGTACTGGTTTAGGTAGGATAAACTAGATCTTATTAATAGAACTTTGCTGCTGGGTATTTAAACTCTACGACTTAACATTCATACAAACTTTGACTTCATTACATGTTTAAATATCAAGAACAGTCTTCCTTACTTGATTCGCTATAGATAGAATGATTCATGAATATATGATGGGGGCTCAGAGCTGTGAATTAACCAAAGTAACGGGGTGTATGATCAACGCCCGTCCCTAAGATAGAATAGCCAAATAAGGGAACGTAGAGTCGTTACATATTCCAAGGGCGGTGACCCGGTGTGGATGCCAGGTGGCGTGGTATTCCAAAGACGGTCACCCAGGGTGGATGCCAGGTGGCGTGGTATTCCAAAGACGGTCACCCAGGGTGGATGCCAGGTGGCGTGGTATTCCAAAGACGGTCACCCAGGGTGGATGCCAGGTGGCGTGGTATTCCAAAGACGGTCACCCAGGGTGGATGCCAGGTGGCGTGGTATTCCAAAGACGGTCACCCAGGGTGGATGCCAGGTGGCGTGGTATTCCAAGGACGGTCACCCAGGCTGGATGCCAGGTGGCGTGGTATTCCAAAGACGGTCACCCAGGGTGGATGCCAGGTGGCGTGGTATTCCAAGAACGGTCACCCAGGGTGGATGCCAGGTGGCGTGGTATTCCAAGGACGGTCACCCAGGGTGGATGCCAGGTGGCGTGGTATTCCAAAGACGGTCACCCATGAAGGATGCCAGGTGGCGTGGTATTCCAAAGACGGTCACC
Source organism: Allolobophora icterica (assembly GCA_963556255.1). Classification (NCBI taxonomy): domain Eukaryota; kingdom Metazoa; phylum Annelida; class Clitellata; order Crassiclitellata; family Lumbricidae; genus Allolobophora; species Allolobophora icterica. The sequence goes on along the minus strand of OY744603.1, from coordinate 56,045,633 downwards.
CAGGGTGGATGCCAGGTGGCGTGGTATTCCAAAGACGGTCACCCAGGGTGGATGCCAGGTGGCGTGGTATTCCAAAGACGGTCACCCAGGGTGGATGCCAGGTGGCGTGGTATTCCAAAGACGGTCACCCAGGGTGGATGCCAGGTGGCGTGGTATTCCAAAGACGGTCACCCAGGGTGGATGCCAGGTGGCGTGGTATTCCAAGGACGGTCACCCAGGCTGGATGCCAGGTGGCGTGGTATTCCAAAGACGGTCACCCAGGGTGGATGCCAGGTGGCGTGGTATTCCAAGAACGGTCACCCAGGGTGGATGCCAGGTGGCGTGGTATTCCAAGGACGGTCACCCAGGGTGGATGCCAGGTGGCGTGGTATTCCAAAGACGGTCACCCATGAAGGATGCCAGGTGGCGTGGTATTCCAAAGACGGTCACCCAGGGTGGATGCCAGGTGGCGTGGTATTCCAAAGACGGTCACCCAGGGTGGATGCCAGGTGGCGTGGTATTCCAAGGACGGTCACCCAGGGTGGATGCCAGGTGGCGTGATATTCCAAAGACGGTCACCCAGGGTGGATGCCAGGTGGCGTGGTATTCCAAAGACGATCACCCAGGGTGGATGCCAGGTGGCGTGGTATTCCAAAGACGGTCACCCAGGGTGGATGCCAGGTGGCGTGGTATTCCAAGGACGGTCACCCAGGGTGGATGCCAGGTGGCGTGGTATTCCAAAGACGGTCACCCAGGGTGGATGCCAGGTGGCGTGGTATTCCAAGGACGGTCACCCAGGGTGGATGCCAGGTGGCGTGGTATTCCAAAGACGGTCACCCAGGGAGGATGCCAGGTGGCGTGGTATTCCAAAGACGGTCACCCAGGGTGGATGCCAGGTGGCGTGGTATTCCAAAGACGGTCACCCAGGGTGGATGCCAGGTGGCGTGGTATTCCAAAGACGGTCACCCAGGGTGGATGCCAGGTGGCGTGATATTCCAAAGACGGTCACCCAGGGTGGATGCCAGGTGGCGTGGTATTCCAAAGACGGTCACCCAGGGTGGATGCCAGGTGGCGTGGTATTCCAAAGACGGTCACCCAGGGTGGATGCCAGGTGGCGTGGTATTCCAAGGACGGTCACCCAGGGTGGATGCCAGGTGGCGTGGTATTCCAAAGACGGTCACCCAGGGTGGATGCCAGGTGGCGTGGTATTCCAAAGACGGTCACCCAGGGTGGATGCCAGGTGGCGTGGTATTCCAAAGACGGTCACCCAGGGTGGATGTCAGGTGGCGTGGTATTCCAAAGACGGTCACCCAGGGTGGATGCCAGGTGGCGTGGTATTCCAAAGACGGTCACCCAGGGTGGATGCCAGGTGGCGTGGTATTCCAAAGACGGTCACCCAGGGTGGATGCCAGGTGGCGTGGTATTCCAAGGACGGTCACCCAGGGTGGATGCCAGGTGGCGTGGTATTCCAAAGACGGTCCCCCCAGGGTGGATTCCAAGTGACGTGGTATTCGATTGACGGTCACCCATCCAACTATTTGACTTGAGTTATGAACACGGGTGTCTACATCGCTGATTGTAACAAAATTATTAACCAAACTGTATACGGTTCTGTACTCACCGTACTCGATGGTTTTTAAACTCGCTGTACTTGCCTAGATGACATTATATCATGAATAATGCTTTATTGTGAACGAGATAGAGTTAGATAGTTTCTTACATATTTAGCCTATTGCAAGGTGATGATGATGATGATGATGATGATGATGATGATGATTATGATGATGATGATGATGATGATGATGATGATGATGATGATGATGATGATGATGATGATGATGATGATGATGATATTCGTTTATTGTTTATAAATAAAACACATGATGTCAAACCGCAGCATGGAACAAAGTTAGACAGAGTTTTGAGAATGTTGAGTATAGTGTTCGGGAAATAATGTCTCTGTTGTCTTTAACTGGAAGACAGCAGGCCTACTGGTGATTCTGTGGACGTAATGAATATACAGTTTTATGGATTGGTGGTAAAAGAGGCCAAGGTTTTCAATTGGTATTTTCCTAGACCTAGCCAAGGCTTTTGATTCGGTAACTCACTCGATTTTAATAAAAAAAAAAGCTAGAACTTTATGGGATACGTGGGTTGTCACTATCTTGGTTCATAAGTTACCTGAACAATAGACAACAGCAGATTTAATGTAATGGAGCACTGTCCAAAATTACGATGCTCCAATACGGGGTTCCACAGGGCTCCATTTTGGGCTCCCTACTATTTTTCCTATATATAAATGACATCCCAAACTCATCCAAATTGCTCCATTTCATACTGCTTGCAGATGATACGAACGTCTTTGCATCTCATAAGTCGCTTAATACCCTGATAGATTATATTAACACTGAACTCACATCAGTGGCTGAATGGTTCCAATCTAACAGACTCTCCTTAAATTTAAGCAAGACCAACTTCATTCTCTTCTGCTCACATAGGAAACCTATTCCTAATGTAAACGTAAATATTTGTATCAACAATCAGCAGATAGTTCAAGTGAACTCCTGTAAATTCCTAGGTGTTTACATTGATAGCCACTTAACCTGGAAAGTCCACATACACCATATCTGTAGTAAAATTTCCAAAAGTATTGGGAAAATGTATCGTATCCGTAATATTATGCCCCTAAACATCTTACTCAGCCTATATTATTCCCTAATTTACCCCTACTTAACTTATTGTAACCCTGTCTGGGCCTCTAATTATTACTTACGACTTAAATGTTTGTTTGTCTTGCAACGACGTGCTGTCAGAGTCATTTCTAAGAACCTTTATGGTATAGAAAATACTGAATGCTGTTTTTCTAGTTTGAATATATTAAAACTTGACTCTATAAACAAATTTCTAATCTCTATCTTTAAGTTTAGGTATAAACGTAACCTGTTGCCATCAGTCTTTGATAACTATTTTAAGAAGCATATTGGTCGTCATCCTCATTATACCAGATCCCAAGCTGGCTTCTACAACGCCTTTGCTAGGACAAACACAAGATCATTTGCAATTAAGCTTACTGGCCCGTCAATATGGAATTCACTTCCTTTGGACATCCGTTTGGTACCATGTTTATCACTATTTAAAAAAATGCTACGACAGTTTCTATGTTTAAAATGATTGCGCTTGGCACAGTTGGCAATTAATTGTGCGCACATTGATATGGGTAAATATTCAAAGTCGGGTAATATTAGGTAACCGCATCATAAATAAAAATCGGGTAATCATATTTTTAAAACTCGAATCATGTTTAAATAAACATTAACTGCTAGACTCATTTCTTCCAAAACCAATTTGGAATATTTATATATTATTTTGATTTATTGAAAGAAATCATTTAAATGTCAGGACCGCAACCGGTAACCAGCGTAGGTTCACTATTTTCAATTCCAAGTAGTAACTAGTGCATTGCAATAAATATATAAAATTGCATACATTTTTAGAGGAACTATAATTTTTTATGAAAGTGTATATCAAATTATGCATCAGGAATTCGTTTTCAGTTTTAAAATATTTTTTGAAGTTGTGTAACTTACTTACTATTATTTCTGTCAGCACCGCAACCGCAACTGGCGCACACCTATTAGGGAGCTTTGCGTAAGTTGATTGCGCATGCGTTCTGCTGCATTTTATGTACTTCCTGTTGATTTGTACAGCGCATATTACCAAAGTAATTTATAATAATTGAAAACAGTTTATTTTCAATAAAGTTTCGGTTAACCTTTACGAGTATGTTTATTGAAGGTCAGCACCGCAACCGATAATACACACATACCACTCGGGTTTAACTAATTTTATATGTCATGTCTCAGATCGCAAGAAAATACTGAAGAAACGAGACCTATCATTGTGCAACCGCGTCAAGCGGGACTGGCGTAACATTTATATTTCAAACAAATTGTCAGCACCGCAACCGTCAGCACCGCAACCATGCAAGCAGTCGCGGTGCTGACTTCACGGTCGCGGCTCTGACACATACTTAGTTGTTAGCGTTTCAGTAGCTCTGAAGATAAATAAACATTACGTTTTGACAGTATATTCAAATTTTCCATGTTATGCAGTTGTACATTAACTATGAAACTACTAGATAAATTTTATTATTCAGCTTGTTTCCTGACATTTTGATTGGTTGCGGTGCTGACATAATGTGGTTGCGGTGCTGACATGGGTGTGGTACACCAACAATTTTTTAAAACAATATTCATGGGGAACTAGGGCATATCCGTCATGAACCATATTCTAATATCTTTACACTATATTTGTATTTTTGTTTTGGTAACTTTTTACAATAAAAATCATAACTTTTTATTTTTTATTTCAACCAACTGAAAATTACCCATTCTCAAATATTCACCCATATAACTAATTTTTGTAAGTTCATGTTTGTTGACTTGGACTTGACTAGTTAAGTAAGCATACATTTAATTCTCTTGATTGGGATGTGCTTATTTTGTGTGTGTTTATTTTCCCAAGTTCTTTTCTGTAATCCTGTTTACAGTAATAGGTGCTCGGCTGAGCCATGCTGATCATCTGATGCATTTTCATTTCGGTTTTTTGTTTGTTTTTGTTTTGTTTGTTTGCATTTTCTTGTATTTTCAACTAGTCCTTTACTTTTCATTCATACTATACCTCAAGGACATTATTTTCAGGGCCTGGTTTTTGTCCCCATCATTTTTCTTTTTCTTTTTTGGTGCCATCTTATTACCTGGTACTATGTAACAAATAGGCAGCCCTAATTAAGCGGGACCTATGTCCCTTTTGGGCTTTCCCTATTGTATCCCGAATGTTTTTACATTCCGATTGGTGCCTACTGTACTTTTGTATTGAATTCGGATCAATAAAGTTGAATTGAAAAAAGGACATGATCTTCGTTGTTCTTAATAGATGTAAATAATCAGCAATCAGTAGAATTCGCAAGTTCAGCTATAGTCAGTTGTTCTTCGCTTACAAACTTCATTCTCCGCAACTTACCTTCCGCCCGGCTCTTGGTACTTTTCTGCAAAATGTCCAAATTTAAGTTGACAACACGATTGTAGCTGTTGTGCATTAATACTTCTGTTAGGTTAGTGGTTTTGAACCACTAATGTTCCCGAGGCAAGTCATTTATTCAAGTGTGCAAACTTTGGTCATAACAGGAACCAGTTCAAGATCATTCTGTCAACTTACTTATCACACAATTCATTTCCCTGACCTGCCGGATGAATGACTCGATCCTGAAGATATGGTGTTGAAAGCGAGTAAGGAACAATGGACCCGGAAGTGATCGTGCAAAAGAATGCGAAACCCTCCAACAATGTGTTGTGGCGGCAGAAAGGCTAACTCAACACTAGATAGGATCGGTAGGACATTGTCATCAGAGATAAGAGTACAATATTGAGGTTGTATCACTGGAGAGGCCAAAGTTGGAATATTGCAATGAGCTATGGAATTCTTATCAGAAGCAAGACATAAAACAACTGGAAAAGGTGCAGAGGATGATGATGATGATGATGATGATGATGATGATGATGATGATGATGATGATGATGATGATGATGATGATGATGATGATGATGATGATGAATACGACGATTTCTACAGCGCCGTAACACGACACGTGCCGTTATAAGGGCGCTTTGACAGGTTCAACACGGCTCAGTATAAGCCAGCTTGATGTAGTTTGTTTTGAGACTGATCTTAAATTACTCCAGTGAAGTTGCAGAACGTATTGACGTTGGAATATTGTTCCAGCATCTAGGTCCTGCCACGGAGAACGCACGATCTCCGAAGCAGGTTTTATATCTTTTTACTTTGAGAGGAGAGCTACCAAAGGCTAGCAAATGATTACTGTTTTAAAGATCTGAACTTTGACGATAGGTTTAAAAGGTGTGGGCTAACAGTACTGAGCAGAAAAGGAGCAGAGGAGACCTGGTTGAAGCTAATAAAATTATGACTGGTAAATAAGTAGGGGCCTAGCGCAGTGGGAGAGGTGACTCGAGGCTACGCATATAAATTAGAAAGAAACTGAGATGAAGAGAGATTGTAGAAATGGCTTGGATGATTGTAGTGTCTCAACGAAACTGTTTCGTTACATCTGTTTAATGAGGAAGCTTAGGATAAGTGGCTCTTCCTATTTGTTGTCGTAATCACACATTTGTATTGTAGGCCTATCTCTTTAACCTAAACTCAGAGGCGCTCTCAACCTGACAAGTGACAACGCCACAACAAGCGTTAAGCGTTTATGGAAAGCATGCAAAGAAAAACCACTGAGTACATGTCGTAGGTTATTAGGCAGCATATCCCGGATAGATGGACCAACCACGCAGTGGTGGACTGGCCATTGTGTGCCCGTGTGACATGGCTTAAGGGCAACTCTCGTTGAAGCGCGCGTGGCTCCTAAGGTAGAAATGGATTAATTTTACGCCAATACACAAAATATTCTATGGAAACTCCCAAAGCGATAATTAAACTACTAGGCCTACTGAAATGATGTCGCCACAATGGTAAGGGCCCAAAAATGGTCCCAGTTCACGGCAGCCACAGCGAAACATCCATGCCGCAAAGTGGATACTCTGATCGGTGGAACAACCGGACATCCTGTGCAACAGAGCCAAGAGATCCACGACCAAGAGTCGATGAGACACAAATGTCTCGTTTTCATCCAGTTGCGCTCATATTTGTGTCTCGGTCTAATCTATTAGGATACCGGAATACCAGTACCTACCTGCTATTGAACCACGACCTTTCTAGTTATCTGATTATTATTTGCTATAAGATGAATTGGTTGCTTTTAGTGAACTTTAACACTATTTTGGCTAACGAGTACAGCGCTGTTGAGAGTTGTTGCATTCCTACAAATTTACATGCATACACACATGCATGCATATATATACAGACATACATACAAACATACATACATACAAATGTAGTCCAGACAGTAAAATACGATTGAAATTTTGACGATGCCCTTTTCAGTGTTCAGAAGTGTATGGTGAAGCCAGGCAATTGGATTAAGTATAAATCAAAACCAGACTCGAAGAAATAAGCTATCAGTTTACAGCACAAAATAGACCCAATAACAGAGTACCAGTAGCGAACATGTCTATTATGAGTTACAACTGGTGGGACTGGGGACTGACTACTGTGAACAAATGAGCAAAAACGTGAGCTAATGAGCATCGGCCTCGCGTCTACATGCCACCGTCGAGCAATCCGTTGCCAGGCGGATATTAACGTTATTCGTTGCTATTGCGAGGGTCGTCGCAAATGTCAACATTTTGACGACGATTAGCGTTGCGCTGTTGTCTATATTCGGTGCGAATTTACGTCTGACCGTCGAGGCCAATTCGCACGGGACCCAGACCGACTCAGACGCCGTCGCAGCATGTTGCATAATTTATGCAGCAATATGCTGTTCACTATAATACTGAGCGCTACTCTTGCGAAAAGTTCTATGCAGGCCATTGATGGTGAGGCATCACATGCAGGAGATCTAGCACCAAAGACTACGACCGGCTGCTGAATGAATATGGATGGCCGAGGATCATGGGTGGCCGAAGATCATGGGTGGCCGAAGATCATGGGTGGTGCAACAGCATGGGCGGCCGAAGATCTTTGGCGTAAGCCCAGGAGTGGCTGAAGATCATAGGTGGCTAGAAATCATAGATGGTTGAAAATTATAGGTGGTTGAAGATCATAGGTCACTAATGAGTTGGACACGGATCAGAATGCTGGGCAATGCGAAAGCAAGACGAGACAAAATTATCAGAGCAGAAATGAGTTGACTACGAAAACTTGCAGGAATGCCAAGACTACAGAAAATAAGAAATAATGCATCCACAGGCCTGTGCAAAGCTGGTAATAGGCCCAGGACCAGATGGCAAATGTAGGACCCATTATTTTCAAACTGCCCATTAAGTATTTCGGTAACAATCAGTGCTAACTACATGTGATTTCTGTATATAATATATATGTAGGCCTACTATACACTAGCGTGTGTGAATATGATGCAATTACAATTTACCAATGACAGAGCAAATAAAAGAACTAGAACGATTTATATTCTGTATTCGGAATGCCAGAACATCAGATCAGAAATGGTCGTCACTTCTTCACATTCAGAAATGCTTTACATGCTTTTCTTTGGGTAAATTCATCAATAACATCAGAGAAAGCCAGCAACTTTGACTCTCTATCAGGAAGAGTAGGACCCTCAAAATCGTAGCCAATGCCAGCTGAACCACCTACCCCCTGTGTCCTGCCATTGGTATCCAAACAACTCTGCTAGATAAAGACGTTCAGTGCAGACATGTAAAAAGAATGAAAGCTGATCGAATTCACCACAGTGCACTACGCATGGTTCTAAGCCTAAGGAAAGAGAAAGGAAGACGAAGACTGGCTATAGAGAGACAATATAAATGAGGACATAAAAAGACAAGGACAAACATTTATTTGTACCTATCTCCGTCAAATGGCTGACGTCGAGAACTGATGACGAGATACGAGTTTACGACAATGGTACCCAGAAAACTGATATCTGAAGAAGACGCTGAGAGAACTGCTGTGTGCTTCAGTCATCCACCCACAGTCAGTTTAAGGATTGATACTCTATTCAGACGGTTACTTTGGAATAGGGAAACGAATAGGTCCCAACAATAAGATTGTTTGGATTAAATAATGTGTCAAGCATGATGAATTGTTGTTGTTTCGCATCAGCTACAACTGATAATGCTTGTCCTTAGATAGAGGCGCTATATTAGCAGTGATGCTGCCGCTGCTGCTGCTGATGATGATGATGAAGACGATGATCATGATGGTGTTGGTGGTTGAGTTGGTGTTGGACTGTTGGTGACGGTGATGGTGATGATGTTGGTGAGGATGATGTTACTGCCAATGATGACGATATTAATGATGCAAACGATGATGGTGACGATTATGCTACATGGAATAACTAAATTAACAACACCAGTAATAACACAAAAAACATAAGATATTGCTTCTCAACATAAAGGTTATTACTTTACGTGTACAATTTTATTCCTGGTGGATAATTTATTTAAAAACTACTGAGGTAAATAAAATGTAGAAATAAATAGTAACATTCTTCCTTGTTTGTCGTACAGTTCGACCAGGGTGGTCTCGGCTTACCGAACAGCAAAGACTACTCGGGCAATTCTTCGTTAGTGGTGGCGTACAAGCACTACATGGCAACGATAGCCAGGCTCTTTCAAGCCACTGAAGAGATGGCAAACGAATTCGTTGAATCCACCTTCGGAATGGAGAAAGAACTAGCCAAGGTAATTGATTTAGCACAGGAACTTGTAGGCCATCCGACTTTCGCGTTACTGGTTCGAAGCTCTGCTTGTTTCTGTCCACTCTGGGTTGCTGATTGGGTGAGATTTTGGATAGTATTCTTTCTAATGTCGATATAGGTCTCGGCTAGTATCCTAATGTCGGTTAGCCCCAACGAGCGATAATATATCGGTTAGGTTTCGGCTAGTATCCTTTCTAATATCTGCTAGGTTTCGGTTGGTATCCTCTCTATTATCGGCTAGGTTTCGGCTAGCATCCTCTCTAACACGCTATCCGTTAGGCTTCGGCTAGTACCAAATCTCTTTCTGATTACATATCCTTCGTAGCCTATCTCCATATCTTGTGGCTCATGGATCTCGACTTGTTCTGCCCAGTGTAGTTCCACTCCAGAAAACTAATTAGATGCGCTCTTCACGCTAGCCTGAACTATGTAATTTCTGGATGTGATCTTGCTTACAAACGACCATCAATTGGTGGACGTAGTGCTTTACGAAAAAAGACCATGGAGAAGATTCTAGATTAGATCTAATATAGGACCGCGGATAATGACAGCTATTCATATAAATTCCTTCGTTCCTCATCATCAATTCTATGTGCTTCAGAAACTCTGAATTCGCTGTCACGTAGAGGCATAACTTTGGTATGAAAGGGGGGGTCTAATTTTTACAGCCTAATACACTGAAAATAATTTATATTTATTATTATTATTATTATTATTATTATTATTATTATTATTATTATTATTATTATTATTATTATTATTATTATTATTATTATTATTATAAATATTATTATTACTGTTCTGGTAAAACATTAATAATAATGATAATAATAAGGATATCAGTGATGTTAAGGGTTCACTATGATGCAACGTTTAACGTGTTGGACTTCGTAAGTTCAAATTTCCGATCACCGTCTCTTGAGAACCTCGCCGAAGCACTCGAAATTTAATAAATTGGGACCTATTCATTTATATACATGAAGGTTGTCATCACACTGATACAGCTATTAATTTGACCCAAACCAGTTATGCTTCTCTTTTAAACCTACGGCATGTATGCGTGCGTGCATGCATGCATGGATGCAACATGCATAAATACATGTGGGGCGTGGTGGCTCAGTGGTAAATTCGGCGCCTTGTGACCGGAGGGTTGCAGGTTCGAATCCCACTCTAGCCGCTGCGTACGGACCTTGGGCAAGTCCTTCACTCGCAATTGCTCGTGGCGCTTCGGCGTGAAAATTCCGGCACTGTATCAAATGCTGTAGTCGGGAGCGCCTCTGAGTAGTAGTTGACTTCGAGAGGCGCTATAGAAATATCTGGAATAAATTAAATAAAATAAATAAATGCATAATTAACTGATTAATTAATTACATAGTGTGATTGTTTTGAAGCTGCATACTTCTGAACATTCCGAAGAACGGCGTGACTCAGAATCCATGTACAACCCTCTCAACGTCAGCAGACTGCAGCAGCTTTCACCTCGAGTAAGACAGTAACTATAGCAACAGCAGCAAACAATATCCAATAGCAACAAAAGCAACACCTCTGTCAACAGAAAAGATAATTGCAATAAGGAGACAACAACACACGCAGCAATAGAAGCAGAAGCTGAGCAACAATAACGGCTGGAAAATAGTGAAAACAATGGTGATGATGATGATGATGATGATGATGATGATGATGATGATGATGATGATGATGATGATGACGATGATGATGATGATGATGACGATGATGACAACAATGAAACTGTGTGTGCAAGTAAATGTCTAAGAGACACAGTTGTCGTTAAGGATGTTAGTAGATTGAATTAGACCTGATTAGATAATAGATTCACATTAGAATAGATTCCACTGTGGCTCAGCTTAGCATAGATTACATTAGATAACATTACTACGATGATTGGTTGATGACTAGATTGGGGTCGCGGTTTAGCAGTGGCTTATTTTTTGTTTAGATCAATTGGAAGCTGTTCCTGAGCGATGCATTCCCAAGCGTTACAGAAAGCACATTAGTTCTCGTTACAAGCGAACAGTATATGGCAAACATCTCCGCACTCATCTCCAACTCAGAGGAAAGGTACTTGCAGACGTTTTTCAGCTGGGTAATAGTGAAAACAATGGTGATGATGACGATGATGATGATAACTTTGTGAGAGGTAAGACCTTTGGGAGACAAACACGAAGAATGCAAAAAGAATAAAAGGAACCTATTCACATTATCGGAGATGCTCTACAGGCAATCTTTCATAGTTTCCTCTTAAAACTTGTCAGAGTCCATTGAGACAGTATTGTTATTTTTTACTATTATGGAATAAATTAAGGTCTATTGTTGCATCAATTATGAAGCACTTCCATTATAATTTAAACTTTAGAGAATAGAGTTACTAAATTGTTGCGTCTTTTCAATTAGGAAACGCATCTATTATTGAAATTGTTAAATTTAGAGTATAAAGAACTATTGTTACATCATTTCAGTTATGAGACAGGCCTATAAAAAAAAACGCATAATATTATCTCGTCATTTCAATTACGAAACACTTCTATTATTTATTACTTTAAATTTAGCGGATAAAAGACCGATTGTTACGTTATATTATTTATGAAACACGTTTTTATTAGTAAATTTAAATTTGGAGGATAAGGGCCTGTTGCTATGTCACATTAATTATGAAACACGTTTAATTGTTTTTAAGTTTTAATTTAAAAAACAAGGGCCTACCTATATTTATTTCACGTCATTTGAATTATTTAACATATCTATTATTAGTAATTTTAGATTTAGAGAATAAAAGCCTTTGTTACGTCACTTCAATTATGAAAAAGTCCACTGTCATTAAGTTTAAATTTAGAGAATAAAGAGCTATTGTTACGGCAATTCAATTATGAAACACGTTTATTATTTGTAATTTTAAATTGGGAGAATAAAGGCCTTTGTTACGTCACTTCAATTTGGAAAAAGGCAGGGCTGTAGTCGAGGGTATACTCGGGTATACAGCGTATACTCACCTCTAGAGACAGTATACTCACCTCACAAAATATTTGTACTCGCATCTACTTTATTTCAGAAAACTAACCGTTAGCGTATACTCACCTCTAATTTGTTTCGGAAAACTAACCGGTAGCGTGTACTCACTATCTGGCCCAGTTAGCTACATCGGTAAGAGCGTTGGCTGCGCGTCTCACGCGACTCTGTGTTAGAGAGCATGCGGACCGCGGTTCGCTTCCCGAAGGTGGCTCATTTCAGAGATTTAAATCTCGGGCTAGCACGGTCCCAACAGGGGGACCTGAAATGGCGTGGCAACCATTCAAACGGAGAAGCGGTGGTGAAGGATCTCACCCGATCAATTCATTGAATAATGAGCAGGGTCGAGGCCATATACGGCCGCTATAGAAAATCGCGAACATTTACATTACATCTACCTCTAATTTTACCACAACAGCCCTGGAAAAAGGATATTATTATTTTATTATTATTATTATTATTATTATTATTATTATTATTATTATTATTATTATTATTATTATTATTATTATTATTATTATTATTATTATTATTATTATTATTATTATTATTATGCATTTAGTAAGCGCCACTATCTAATGACGTTGAGCAATTGTGAGTGAAGGACTTGCTCAAGGTCCTCACACAGTAACCGTCTCAGTGGATGCTCGAACCGGTGCACTCTGCGTTACAAGGCGAGCACTCTAGCCAATGGGCTACATGTATTATCATCCAACGCATTCCATAAGTCTGCAACTCTAGTACCGACAAACATCTACCTTAAACTACCTGTCGGTTCATCAAACAATTGATACATGTTAATGCAAAGAACCTCTCCCACTGCGACTGAATCATCGTTCGGCCTCTGACGTATTTACAGTGACGTCAGCAACTACCTGTTGTGGCGACTGATGGTCGAATTTGCGTCTGCTTTGTTGTCCAAGCCGTTTCGAGATGCACACCAGGAATTCCGAAGAGCCATACGAGAGGCACCAGCTGACTCAGGTGAGACGCAGGATGACACCAAAAATAAATAAATTAAAAGATTTGAATAAACAGGTCAAAAATAAGTCAATCAATTAATCAATCATACGTTCAGTCAATCCCCCGCCCACCAAAGTCACACGCCTCATATATGTAATATATATATACCGGGTGGCCCATTAAAAACGTTCCCAAACTTTGTTAACCTGGCAATTAAACAATTTTAAAGTAAATTGAATCATAGTATATCAAACTAATCACAATTCATATTTGTACAACACAGCCAAAATTTAGCGCAAAATACTCAACAGTTTGAGAGAAATTGTTGTTAGAACTGTATGACCCATGGTCAAAATTTTGCACAGTTGTTTTATGATGACTTTTTACGCGAAAAAATGTTTAATTGATCCTCCGCCTTCGCTTGTAACGACCCTTAAACGCTGTTTCAACTGTCCTATTGACTTCTGTATTTGTGTGTCGTCTAATAGAGACCATTTTGCTTCAATGACCTGCTTAAGTTCGTCAGTATTTAGAAACGGTTTTCGGCGACCAGCATACACAAGCTCCTTTAGGGCGTTCCATACATTACTATGAGGATTTAGATCGGGAGAGTTTGGTGACCAGGCATCACTGTGGATAAAATCAGGGGTGTTTGCTTGAAGAAATTGCTGAGCCAATCTGCAACGATGTGAAGGAGCATTGTCTTGTTGAAAGATGTAATTGTCGTCAGGATAGAGTCTGCGACATTGGGGAATGAGCTTATCGCGTAACAAGCCGACCTAATACTCTCCATTGACTTTGGTTTTCTGAGGATCAATGAAGATGATGTCTGTTTTACCGTGCATCGAAACTCCAGCAGATACCATTAATTTTTTTAGAGAAACGATTAGTCTCATGATAAAGTCTTTCTGGCGCAATTGAAGACTTTCGTTCATTGCTACCAGTTTCAATAAGCTTATTAATGACTCGGTTTATGCTTTGTCTTGACCAGTTCTTACGCGGATATTCCTGAACGATTCGCTTGCCTCGCCAACCCTTCTCCTCAAATGATATCTTAATAACACCGAGATCATCATTTGAAAACACCATGTTTTAATGTTTACTACTTCGAGGACTAGTTTAATCAAGATACTCTCGTTACTTCGCGGCGAAATAAATGACGTAGTTTTGTGCAAAATTTGTAAACAGGTATGACGTCATAACCTTGCCGCAGGGTGTGACATGATAAACGTACTCTCTTGAAATGTGACATTTGTACACAGAAATAATTGCTTAATATTTTGGTATAAATTAAAATTTGATATCTCTGAAATTAGATCTTTGCCAGGTTAACAAAGTTTTGGGAACGTTTTTAATGGGCCACCCGGTATATACCACCCACTCACTCGCTCACTCACTCTCACTGACTGACTGACTGACTGACTGACTGACTAACTGACTGACTGACTGACTGACTGATTGACTGACTGACTGACTGACTGATTGACTCACTCGCTCCCTCGCTTGCTCAGGTACTCGCTTACTGGCTGACTCACTCATTCATTTGCTCAATTGCTCAATGACTGACTGACTAATTGACTGACTGAATGAATGGCTGATTCGCTGACTCGTTGCCTCACTGACTCGGTCGCTCGCTCAAATCACTCGCTCAGTCGCTTACTGGCTCACTCCCTCGCTCGCTCACAGAAGCCATCAGATGCATGGCTTATTCTGTTCATCGTGACTTTCATGAATAACTGTCATCGCTGTTGTAGGGCGAGTCGTCAGCAGACATTCTTACTGCCAGAAGGTTGTCATTGAATGGTTTGGTCACGCCGTCTCAGCCGAATATGTGCGCATGAATAACTTTGACAGCACCGACAATGACGTACGTTCTAGATGAGTTAAGATAACTAAGAGAGTTTAAGTCAAATTCTAGGTTAGATAAGATGAGATGAGAGCAGATGGAGTAGGTAAGGTACGGTAAGGTAGCACAGTTAAGGCAAAAAGTAGAGAAAGATGAGGTTGGTTTTGTTATAGTAAGGTACGGTATGTAAGGAATTATGTAGGGTAAAGTAAGGTTATTATATTAGATATATTGCTTTAAATGATGTGACAATAGTGATATTGTACAGCTCTGTTTAACACCTTTAAATGGTGTCTCTCGTATGCTATAAGTATTTTGTTTTCTGTGAATTGTACTTGTAAATTGTCGTCAATCAGATAGCATACAGGCATAAATATGGCAGGACGGTAACATAAGAGAAAGAGAGGTAACAGTGTAAGATTACATTACATTAAGAACACAACACTTTAGATTACATGATTTGGATTGTGACATCCTACCACACTCGAAAACAATTTAGTGTAATTTCATGTATAAAATAAATATATACAATCACATTATTTTCATGGCACGCCATTCATTACAAGATGTAAGTCTGCTGTTTCTTCATCAGATTCTTGAAATGATAGCAAATATCAAAGCGATTTTCCGAGAAACCATCCAGCACAGCGATTGGATGGATGACGACACAAGAGCAAATGCCCTTGCCAAGGTCAGACACGCTCGTCAACTTCTTCATTTCGTGTGATAAGGTAAGGTAAAGAAAGGTAAAGTAGGGTGGGGAAAGGTAAGGAAAGAAAAAGTAGGGTAAGGTAATCATCGACTAATTTTTTTACAACTGTTCAATACAAGAATAGGCGCTGTGGATGAAAGATCTTCCAACTAAAGCACAGGCAGAATAACAGCATTGTAACTGTAATCAGAGTCAGCTTTATATAGCGCACCGTTAGAGAGATGTATCGTGAGGCATATCATAACCGACAAGACAAATTCACAGTCAAACAGAACGGTTTTCAGAGGCTAACGGAAAGAAGGCGCAGAAATACCAAGGTATCCATGTCGCGGGTTGCTAGGCAACGTGTTCCATAAAGACGGACCAACCACAGCGAGGTTTCTATTCTGTAGGCCTATAGTGGAATTACATCGGAAGGACAGCCAGGTCACCTCACCTTGTGCAGTGGAGTGAAGGGATTTCTAGCCAGGATGGTTGAGACGAACAATCCCACGTGACGAGCTCCATTATTTGGCTTAACAAAGAATCGTCAGATTCCCATGATGCTTTGGAATTCGAATCCCAAACAGACAGTAATGCTTTAACGCTCTGCCACTGTGATCTCAACATTTCGTTCATTCGAATTCTCTGTGAATTCTCTGCGAATTCTCTGTGAATTCTTGTGCTTCGTTTTAATGCTCGCTGAATTCATTTTATTGAACTCATTTCGAATTGCATTTAATGGTTGGTTTTCAGGATTAGCCTAATTAACAGATTCTTTGATCCAGGGATTTATAAATTAATAGTTTATTAATGTCTTAGATTAACCTTGCACAGATGATGATGACGACGCTACGATGATGATGATAATGATGATGATAATGATGACATGATGATGATGATGACAAATATTGTTTACAGCTTGATTCAATGCAGGAGCGGGTTGGCTATCCTCACTTTATACTAATCGACACAGAACTCGATGCCTATTACGATGGCGTAAGTTGCTACTTACATATTTAAAGACACCCACATATAACACATAACACATATAACATATAATATATCATAAAATAATGACGAAGAACGTAGAGCTACAGTTTGTCAGAGCCAAGTATTTACATATTTAAGGATGCGCGACACGAGAACAAAGTAATGCGCTCGTCTCGTGAACTAACGATTGTGTGTTCAGTCCTGGAGAGCGCACTTTACGTAACGACCTAGGGGCCTATATATTATGCGGCTGCAAGAGCATTGGAAAAAATGTATGCTGGTAAAAGCTGAGCTTCGGATCTGGTTAATTGCCAGATAGCCAGTGTCGTGCTTTGTTCCAACATTAATTTGGATGCCTGCTACAACTGTAAGTGGATGCTGTTAATTAAAATATAATAAGCATCTTTGTAGAAAAAGAATGAGGTATGACTGAATTTTACTTTAACTCAGATTAAGGAATAAATTTGTAAGTTAGTTCACGAGACGAGCGCATTATTTCAGATGGGACCATGACCAAATATTTCCCCTTGATCTGTCAAGAAACACAGATACAAAACACAAAACCGAGCCGAATATCATATCAGATTAGATCAGATTGAACCAAGTCAGATCGAATTGTCAAATTTGATCAGATAAAACAACTTAGACCTGATCATGTCAGATTTGATCAGGTATAATTGGTTTAGATAAGATCAAAGTAAATCAGGTCATATCTAATTAGATTGAATCAAAATTGGATCAGAGCGGATGTGTGATTGTTTCAGTTTAATGTCGAAGAGAGTAAGTCATTCTTTTCGAACATCATCGGTGGTTTGATGCACCAGAGGAGAAAACGATCAGAAGCTCTGGAACTGAACGACCAGACAGAAGAGTAGGCAGATTTTATTTGGTTCACGCTGTACTTAGTCTACAACCCCTTAAGATTACTTCTATTTGTGTTCAATATGGTACACGGCTCGCTATGATAACTCTATTGGATGAAAGCATGCACTGTTTTGACCACTGTGTAGTTTGAAAGCGCATCTCACTCTCTATAACAGTACTGTTTTGTATTTGAGAAGATTGGCATGATTGCAGAGTTTCAGTGATGAGCTAAATGATTAAAATTATGAATTAGCGTTTACGTCCGATAAAAAATCACAGCTTGCTATTTATGCAAGCAATTTGTAATGATGCGTACTATTTAGAGCATGTTTTGTAATTGCAACTAATTCTAATTTGTAATTGTAACTAATTATAATTACAAATTATAATTATTTATATAGCATCATCAGTAGCGAGTCACTTCTCGGATGCTTTACACTGTCGTGAAGACTGTTGGCCTCCTGAATAGCGGCAAGAAGCTGTTCCAGGCACATGGGCCAGAGACCAAAGCCCGATCGCCCATTTTACTTTCAGTTGCTGACACAAATTAATCGGCGGACTTTGGTGATCGCAGCGGCAACCTGTTAGGGTCGTCCAATCGATGTCTGCGAGGTACTGTGGTGCTCAGTTGTTCAAACATTCTTACGCCAGAAAGCAAAGTTTTAACTTTATGTGAAGTTGTAGGCTTAAATAATGTGAGCGGACTTTTAAATGGCATGACCAGACGAACAGCAGCGTTGAAGACGGCCTGAAGACGAATGATACTACGCTGTGGAAAAGGTGACATCGCAGTAATCGATTCGGCTCAGGATTAAATTGTGCATGAGATGGCATTTCATCCTGGGTGAAAGACCGAGAAACATCCAGGATGAAAGACCGAGAAACAAACCTCAGTTGTCCCAGGACTGCGAAGCTGCTCCTGTGATAAGGAACCATGAAGAAAAAGACAGAGATCGCGAACCTCGTTCTTTGGCTCAATAACATCCGTATAGGAATGCTGACATCGATGAATTGAGCTGCGATCGATTGAATTTCATCCAGCCAGAGATGTCACTGATGCAGCTCATTGAGACGGACCACAGATGCTGAACGTCAGTGAAATCAGGACGACAGAAGCCATACATGTAGATCTGTGACCCGCGTAGAGATGACCATGCAGACCATGCTTGGATATTAAGGTTAAGATGTCGGCAGTATAAAGGAGGAAAAGAATAGGTCCCAGGACTGAGTTTTGAGGAACTCCACGGATAAGGATAGTCGCTATGGAAGGGAGTCGGCATGGCGTACACTTTGCTGTATGCAAGTGAGGTAGGACGTCATCCACTCTAGCGCATTGGATGACATGCCAAAAGATAGATATATTCGCTTGAGGAAATGTTCTTGTCAAATGTGGCAAACAGATCCAGAAGAGAAAGGAGAGAGAAATCTCCAGAGTCGATCACCAGAAGAATGTCAGACAGAATTATAATTGAAGCGCCACTCCGCAGAGGCGCTCCCGATTCGATATCCCAGAACTAGTGGGAAATATTGCGGTGTCTTCGAAAATATCTGCGAGAACCGTATAAGTACAGTGGTACGTATGGTTTGCCGACTGCCTGCCTGGAAACAATTGAACAATGATACGTTTGCTAACATAGATATCCTTTCTGGAAAAATGCCCTGTTGCTCCTTATCCCCTTCGTTTCCCTCAGCCCTGCCATCCCCACCTATTTCGTCAGCTATGGGCCATGAAAGCAATTCCTCCAATTTTCTCATATTATTCTCCAGATAGCGCCACAGCCGGACCACGTACGTCCTTGGACGTCCATGTCTAAGTCCATTTTATTATAGATAATTTAATAAATTTGCAAACCGTTTGTGATTTCAGTTGGTCAATGAATCCACTCGAGGTTAACGCCTTCTATTCAATGACAGAAAACATTGTCGGTATGATTAATTAATATATTACTTATTAACTAATTTTCTCAATTTGTTTATTTATTTCAAACATCACCACTGCTTAGACTAATACCGAAATGCATTGCCAATCTGTGTAATGTAAGTGCACTACACAGTAATATAACGATGTAATGTAACTGTGATGTAATGGAGAATAACAAAGCATTTTTAGAGGTTCTTACAAATGCACTCTATGAAAACCGTGATACATGCATACATAGATATGGCATGATCTAAACTGGTGGTATACTGTAGTATGCAACTTTACATTAATGTCATTTGATATTATCAATAATATGCTGAGCTATGTAAAATGTGACCGCCAGTTACATTACATTATGATGTGATGTGACCTGATGTCAATGTGCTATAATATGATGTGTTGAGTATGTTTACTTCAGCAAAATAATATAAATAAAAAAAATCCTAAAGCTCTCTCGGCCGTCCCTCGCTGCGTTCGGCTTCCCATGGCCAGTTCATGGTCCTGCGCTCTCGCGCGTCGGCGCGAAATGGACTCTCATTTTCTTCTGTGGGTCCATCTCCCTGAAACAATCTGCCACCGGACATACGATAACTAGCACTTTTAACAGTTCAGGAAAAGTTTTATGCTCGCCCGAAGACACATTTGTTCGATGATTCCAAGATAGCCGTGCCGGAGCGCCCTTGGAATACTTAAAAGGCGCTAGACATCGGCCTACATACATCCCTATATTGTAAAGAAACGTTTTAATGCATTTTTCTATACAAAGTTTTTGAATTGAAGATGATATGCGATTCTATCTAGCTGAATAAGCATTGTGACATTTAAGGCGTCGTGTTTGATTAAAAAAGTATCTTCGGTATTTCAGGGTTCACAGCCGGTTTGTTGCAAAAACCGTTTTATGACAAGAACGCGCCAAAGTAAGGGTAACAATTTTGATTACAGTTATGCCTACTAGCGTTTTAATTAGGGACGCTTTGCAACAGCATTCTCTTGGTTTTCAACATAATACATTGTCTACTGTTAAACAAAGAAAAACGTCACATTGTGCTTCTTTCCTTGAAGATTCTCTCGGGCGATTTTAAATACAGTTAGTTTTCATAGGTAATTTTATTTATTTACTCTTTAATTTATTTATATTTTTTTATCTGTAGATGCATTTTATTTTGCCTATAATGTTTCAGGTTATATTGTTTTATTATAGTCCTTAATTTATGGTAGCTATAGTATGTATGTATTTATGCATCTATGTATTTATTATTTTTTTTCCCCCGAGGTACATGTAATCCCTCAGGAGTCTAAAAAAGTATGCTAGGAGCTGTAGTTGAATGTCTGAAAATTATTATTATTATTATTATTTTTTTTTATATTATAGTTCCTATAATGAACAGTTATGGAACAGCATAAATACTTTCACTATTTGCACAAAACAGGAAGTTCAAATGTAATCGATAGCAGAAGTCTGTGAAATGTAACTTGTAAAATACAAAAGGTGGCAATTACCAAGTAACTCTTATTGTAATTAGCAAATTTCATGATATGCAAGTTAATTTCACTGACTTCTGCTAGCCTACTTTTGCACTTCCTATAGAATTCAGGATAAGATTCAAGCCTGTGACACCTATAAAGTCTTTAACACGAGTGCACCTACCTGCCTTCAACCATTAGTGTTTCCTTATATACATCACTGCAGCCGGCTATCTTCGAGTAGGAGTCTATGAGTCTTTTGGCTGTTCCGCGATTTAGAACCAGGGCATATTTTAACTGTATAACTAGTGGGACAAATGTCCCAGTAGTCTTAGGATTTGTCCCAGTAGTGAAACTGATTTGTCCCAGGCAATGTATGTATAAAGTATAACTAGTGGGACAAATGTTGGAAGAATTTAAAGATTTGTCCCAGTAGTAAAATGAGAAAGGTATGACATTACTGTTGAATGACCCCTTGTTATTGGCTTGTTATTGGTTGGGAGACCGAGAAAAGTCGTAAAAGAAGGTGATGACTAAAAAAGAAAGAAAAAAAGTCATCAACCTTTTTTGGAGATGAATTTGTAGAAAAAAATCAGAAAGTTGTAAGTTCGTGGAGATTAATTCCTAAAAAAAGTTCTTCGACCAGATCATGACCGACTTTCTCCCACCCACCTCTCAGAGACGAGTTCCAAAGAAAGATCATGAACTAGACCCATGGCTGATTTTGTCCCAGTAGTCAAAATTCCTTAAAATATGCACTGTTTAGAACTGTCTTTGGCACTAATGTAGTCCTTGCAACTGCCCCAAAGAATAGAACCGACTATCTTTATTCGAAGATTGAACTATTTCTTATCTCAAGAAACGGTCTAAAACTTACTCTTCATCACTAGCTTTCACACATTTGGATATCTAACTGCATTTCACGTTATGACTGTCTAACCGCACCTCATAGAAAAATCACATTTCCGTGTGACTTTAGTCTTTATACGTGATACAAATTTCTTAGTAGTAGTATCAGTAGTAACTAGTAGTAGTAGGTAGTAGTAGTAGTAGTAGTAGTAGTAGTAGTAGTAGTAGTAGTAGTAGTAGTAGTAGCAGTAGCAGTAGCAGTAGCAGTAGCAGTAGCAGTAGCAGTAGCAGTAGCTGTAGCAGTAGCAGTAGCAGTAGCAGTAGCAGTAGCAGTAGCAGTAGCAGTAGCAGTAGTAGTAGTAGTAGTAGTAGAGGTAGCAGTGGTGATGGTGATGATGATGGTGGTGTTAGTAGTAGTAGGAATAATAACAATAATAACAATAATATTGAACGTTTTAAGTGGCTCTACAAACACATGTAGGCCCTACAAAGAGTATATTATAAACGAGTTTTCTAATCACGGCATTATATAGTAACATTTAATTATTTATTTCTTAACCATGACACCGTTGTTACTTATAGCTTCGTGAACTACGCCTCTCTTGGATCAACGATTGCTCACGAAATCAGTCACGCTTTCGATGAAAGTGGTAGGAGTCACTCCTGTATAAGTTAATTTTCAATTTAACATTGAATTAGGCTTAGACCTACCTACTATATCGTTACTGACCAACCGCTTAATCTGAGAAAAATGGCCAAGCACCCAATGAATACTAGGCCAAGGTAATTGTAAGCAGTGGCCTTCTATCTTGCCGATGTCTATTGCACAAGGAAGCAACCAATGGCGCGCCATAACAATGATTAACCAAGCCGTAATCGGGCCTACATCCAGAAGAAAGAGAATTAAATGGTTGAAGACATGAAAGGAAAGAGACCTGATCGGATGGGAAACTGGACCGGATGTGATAATTTGGCTGCCAGAAAATAACAACTAGGAAAATGACGACAATAACAGCTGCCGCTACTAGGCCTACTTCCACCTCTGCTATCAAAACAGCGGATCACACTGGATAAACACAGAGTAACATAACATCGACAATACAGGAATAGAGACTATGACTCTGTCATACACAGAAATTTTAGCTATTACTACTGAAGAATCAGAGAGATATAGGTGAGACATGCACCAATATCATCTTGAGCTTCTTCGACCGTTGGTGCACCAGGTGCAGTGGCTTTGATGATGATCAACTCAATGAAGGTGATTTGGAATTCTTGAGGAATATGTGTCCACAGGGATGACAACTGTATCGCCCGATCATGCTGATTGAAACGATTGATCAACAGTGATGGGCAATAGTTAACTAAAAAGGTGCTAACTATTAGTTTAACTAAAAAATGTTAGTTAAGGAAGAAGTTTAACTAAAAAAAATAGTTTAGTTAAAACCATAGTTTAACTAAAAAATTTTAGTTGCTAACTAAATAGTTTAACTAAAAAAATCAGCAATATGCAACTATTTTTCCACAGTGAACATTGAACACTGTCAGCAAAAAAACATTTTAACACTGCATGGTTTTAGCATTTACAGCCTGTGTTTTCAAATTCATACACTACTTACAGTACACATGTAACTATATGCCAGAACAGTACACATTGCATAGTTTGAAGGTGAAATTGTCATTGACGCTTTGCCTTATTACAGTTCACTTAACGTCTTTTATTGCAAAAATGTTTGTCGTAAATAGTTGGAAAATAGTTGGAAAAAGTTTAACTACTTTTTTTTAGTTTAGTTAACTAATTTCCAAAATCAGTTGCCAACTTTAGTTTAACTACTTTTTTTTAGTTGGAAAATAGTTTTAGTTTAACTAAAAAAAATAGTTTAGTGCCCATCACTGTTGATCAAACCATAAATCCTCCATATAGTCTTCATGGAAATTCTGCCGTTTTCCGGTTTCTGGGCGGCAGAGTCATTCGCTGAGGACGGAGTCCGTGTTAAAGGTCTGTTCAGCAGACAGAGGAATATGAAAGACAACGCGAGACTGGCTGAATTGTCTGTAAACGAGGGCCAAACATTCCTCCGTAACACGTTTACTCCTCACAGCAATCCTCTTCTATCTTTCCTGCTCCTCTGATTGTTTCTGCGTGAACTGTTCTTGTCTTCAGCCGTCCTCGATCGATCAGAGGATTTGCTGCACCACGAACAGTTTTGTTCCATCTGCTTCTGTCTGTCGTCTCCCTCAGTAACTGATCGATTGATAAAATACACGAATTGTAGCAAGACGAACATCAACTGATATAAGTCTCCGTTTGTCGGATTGTGTTACTATCATCGTCTTCTTGTCGCTTCTGCTCAATGTCGTTGCTTTCGGTTGCTGAGGGAATCGCTCACAATGCATTCTATGCCAGATGCGAAGGAAACGGAAGACCACGACTACGTTGGAAAGATGATAGGCTATAAATGAGGACATAGCAAGACGGGCTAAAAAAAAGAGGAACACTTAATTTGACAGGAGAAGACAGGAGAGGACAGACACGTATGGGCAGCACATGCCAGCTAAAGGCAAGACAGGACAGTGATGGGTGGGTGGTCAGAAATGGTAGGACAGGAATTGTTATGGTTAGGAAGAATCTGAGAGAACAGGAAGGATGGCGTGATGGGGCAAAGTAGACCTGGGCATACAAGCAAACAGCAAGACGGGTAATATAGGGACGGGTAGGGTAGCAGAACAGGAAACAGGACAGGATGGGTCAGGACAGGAGAGGAGAGTAACAGTCAGCACTCACCCACCCATCGAGAACCCTCTCAACCCAAACTACCCACACAAGCCATACGTTATAGGCAAACTCACTCGCCCAGCTACACACATAAGCACACACAGTCAAGAAAAATAGCAACAGAAACTGTACAACACAACAACACCTACAACAACACAACTGCAACACAATAGACAGCACAAATGACAGAACTGCGCGTGGTCCTGTTGACGGCTTTTGATATGACGAAGGTCTGTCTGTCTTGGTGTAACTGGATTTGAACTTGTGACCTTAGGTGCCCTGTATGACCATGAGGGAAATCTGAAGGAATGGTGGACAAATGAAACAATGGCACAGTTCACGACACGCACCAGGTGTGTCCAAGAATATTACGATAATCTCAGCGTCAGCGGAATACCGGTAAGGTCATCTACTCTGTAACCTCTTTGAAATAGTGTGTTTAACGAGGTTGGGGTTAACGACCATTGTGGCCGTGATGGACATGTCAATGTTGACGATGTTAGTAATAATGAATGGTGATGGCGTTAGAAGTACTAAGATTGGTGATGACAATCGAATGATTATTTGATTGCTCAACGTGAATTTAGCCTATTTGAATCCTTGATAAATCTGCTAATAATTACACATGCTATTAAGACTATCCTGCCATATTCTTTCTGTTCTTCCGTATTATGCCCTACTTTATTCGTTCCTGCCCTACCATTACTGACTACCCATTACTGCCGTGTATCTGGCATACCTGCCTTGCCTGATTGCCCAATTGTAGGCCTATTTACGTCGTTGATGAATCCATTCATAATATCTCGTTCAGGTGAATGGAGAGCAGACATTGAATGAAAATCTTGCCGACATTGGAGGTCTCAAACACGCCTACAAAGTACGTATTATAATTTAGATTCTTTTTTTAAAGTTAGAAGTCTTTTTCTAATATTTAAATTAGGTTACGTTTTATGACTGTGTTTGCACACAGCGTGATCATTGCAGAAACTGAGATATTAGGCCTAAGTTCAGTCTGAATGTAGGCCTGAATGATTCAGGTGTTACATTCCAGTGCCTAAATACTCAGAAATGTAAACTGCGCACTCTTCCTCAATCTCTCTAACTGTACTTGACCTGGTACGTAAAATTTCAGGGTTTAGAATGAAATCGTGCGTTGTTGAGTTCATCTAAAAAAATTCATACTAGGCCTACACACTGCACACTTCAGACAAGTCAACTACACGCTCGACAATGTCATCTGCAGGCTGGTACAGAAAACATACTAGGCCCCTATTTAGGTCTGTTGCAGGGCCGCCGACAGAAATTTCGGGCCCCTAGGCAGAGCAGTCGCGGGCCCCTAGGCAGAACAGTCACTGGCCCCTAGGCAGAGCAGTTACGGGCCTATAAATTATCTTTAGGCTTTATATAAATATAGTATCGTATGGTCATACGAAAAAAAAATAATAAAAATTGACATAATAAAAGTGCGTGTACGACCGTACAATATTATATTTATATATACAACTATGATTTTATTCAGATGCTTGAAGTTTAAACTGATTGTAGTTAAGCGTCAGATAATACATTTAAAAAGGTATAAATAAAAAAACTTGCATAACTGATTATAATATTTTTCATAAGTTGATTGCGAGCCCGGCCCGGGCCCCTAAAAAGTCGCCGGGCCCCTGGGCATTTGACCCCTTGCCCCTCCCTCTCGGCGGGCCTGGTCTGTTGTATTCCGTTTCTGATTCTGTCTTGGTTAGAAACATAAAGGTTTATGCTTACATAAGACTATGATATTATTAGATAGATAAATTTAGATCGAATTAGACCGACAACTACCGTCCGTAGAACTACACACTACACCTTTGCATTTGAATTCTATCGTGTGGCAACACTACGCTCTATAGAGGCTTCAGCTAATTCCCTTACGCAGCCTCGTCTCACCTTTCATAGTTTTACCTGTCCAGTATCTCGTGTGGTAATTTAATATCTGTGATTCTAGGCGTACAAAACGTGGGAGACGAGACATGATTCCGAAACAAAGCTACCAGGACTGAATCTCACAAACGACGAAGTGTTTTTTGTGGCCTTTGCGCAGGTAAACAAATTCATATGCTATTAATACATAGGAGGCCTACATATGGAATATTTGTTACGCTCGGTAAAATGAATTAGTCAATTCGTTCATTCATAAATTCATAAAGTGCTTCTGAAATGTGTCTTCTGTGAAACTGTCCCAGCCCACCCTCGACTAAAGAAAAAATTCTCAGGCATTACATGTATCGTCCGTGGCCAGAAGAGGTTGATCTAGAAGACCATTCCAGATCAATGTAATATGCAGACCATTCAGTAGACCAACAGACGCTCAATATAGCGCAGTTTAGGACCATTCAAAGCGCTTCTTATGCATGGCTTTACCTGATGTAATAATGTTTGTGTATGCTAATTATAATTTGTACAGAATTGGTGCAAATCGAGACGAAAGGAAAGCATAGAGAAGTTCATGACTCGCAACATTCATGCAATCGAAGAAATTCGGTAACTTTAATCATAAATGCTGTTCATTCACTTCTGTAGCGCCAGTTGACATATGTAGGTTGTTACTGTAACTGTAATTTTAAATTTATATTGCGCCACTTTAAGAGAAACTGACAAGAGGTGCTAAATGCGCTAGCCTGAACGATGTGAAGTGGTATTAAGTACAGACAGTTAATCGGTTAGGAAGCAGTGTTAAGGTAGTTGGAAAGTCACCAACGGTGGGCTGCTGAACACACGTGGAGCCAACCATCCAGACTTGATAGATAACGCCATGTTTAGAGATTCTGGACTTTGCTGCCAAGAGACAATCGGTTGATGTCTTTGGCGTTATGATAACGGCGCTACAGAAGTCAGTAGATCGGGTTAGATTAGATGAGTAGATTAGATTAGATTAGATGAGTAGATTAGATTAGATTAGATGAGTAGATTAGATTGCATCGAGGATGAGAAACGACGTACAGTTTGTGGAAATACGCCAATGCTTTCCGATGGAAAGGTTGAGAAACGGTCGAGGACAAATTTACGCGGTCGATGGAACAGCAAGGCGAACATTTCTGACGCGATATTTAGTCTT
The DNA here is from genome assembly GCA_963556255.1 of Allolobophora icterica. NCBI lineage: Eukaryota > Metazoa > Annelida > Clitellata > Crassiclitellata > Lumbricidae > Allolobophora > Allolobophora icterica. The sequence continues at coordinate 56,017,826 of OY744603.1, read as the reverse complement.
CACGGTTACTTTTGAGAAGCCCAAACCAGAGGTAGTCATAACTGAGATACTCTGGAAAGATGGAGAATCTTTTTCACAGAATGTCGATACTAATCACGAGCTTTCTAACTTTTTATTAATTCGTCTGATTTCTATCGTTGCAATGTAGTTTGCCAAATTGCGAGACCATAAATGTGAAGCCAGTGCTGAGAGAGGGAGAGAGACAGACAGACAGACAGACAGACAGACAGACAGACAGACAGACAGACAGACAGACAGACAGACAGACAGACAGACAGACAGACAGACAGACAGACAGACAGACAGACAGACAGACAGATAGATAGATAGATAGAGTTAGACAGACAGAGACAGAGAGACACAGACAGACAGACAGAGACAGAGTCATGATAACAGGGTAGTAGTCATGATAACAGGGTAGTAGATAGCAGATCTAGAAATGCGCTTCTTAAGATAAGCAATTGAACTGAAGATAAGCAGAGCTGTTTGCAACGGTCGTAGTAGCCTGGATGTTAGTCCTTTTGTTTGTGTTATGTTCGATAGTGTTAAAGGGACTATCTCACAAACGGAAGACTTTGGCGCCACCTTCCGCTGCCCATCAAAATCAGCAATGAATCCAGACATGAAGTGCAAAGTCTGGTAACACAGCTGTTTTTGGATCTACAAATCGGACGACTTAGCCTTCGATGATGGGCTGAACGACCAACAGAAATCGGTCTTCTATGAATTTCTCATCTGCATAATTGCGAAGCGTTCTTAGATTAATATTTTTAATTGATGGGCTGTTGTTTATTTCATTTACCGTAACTGATTTGATTAATTGTCTTCGAGCGGACAATCTGGTGTGTTTTTGGCTTGTCTTACGGATTTACTTAATTAATATCAACCATTCGTTGTTCTTTGTGTCGTATCATTATGCTAATCTAATCCTGAAAATCTAAATTCAATCCCATTCCATTCTAACCATAATCCCAATCGAATCTTATTTAGGTACTTTTATAGCGCCCTAACATAGCACACAAGACGTCAATCGATCTTGTTTTCGAAGTGACCTCATAGTTCGTGTCAACAAACTATTATCACATGCGCTGTGGGACACGGTTACCGATTGGTTACAGCGCTGGCCTTGCAACGCGGAGAGTAGGGGTTCCCGAGATTGTTACTTCACCCACAATTGCTTAGCGTCATCGATTGAAATACTTGATAATGGCGCTTAATAAATGTAATAATAATGGCAATAATGCATTTGTTGGTGGTTATCGAAGTACTTAAGGCGGTCTTATACCCAACCGATCCGACTGCCAAATTAGGTCTGATCGGAGCGGGGTAAAATATTCATATTAGACGCTGAAAATAGATAAAAGAAAGTAAAGGCTGATATCGTGTAGTGAGTGAGTCGCAATAAGTTTCTAATGTAATTTGAACTTTATATGGTACCACTCAAACGCATAGGCCTATAGCCTACTTACTATTTCTCGTTGGCCTTCAAGAATTTGGATATCTAACTGCTCTTCACCTGGCGACTGACTAACCAAACCGTAAATTTGCATTTCTCATTGACATTGTGCGCGTTAAAAATAGTAGTAGTAGTAGTAGCAGCAGCAGTAGTAGTAGTAGTAGTAGTAGTAGTAGTAGTAGTAGTAGTAGTAGTAGTAGTAGTAGTAGTAGTAGTAGTAGTAGTAGTAGTAATAATAATAATAATAATAATAATAATAATAATAATAATAATAATAATAATAATAATAATAATAATAATGATAATGATAATAATAATAATAATAATAATAATAATAATAATAATAACACCCTCTAGCAGCAAATTGATTAAAAAAATTATTATACTGACTTCAAATTGTGTGGGTGATAAAATCAGGTGGGGAGGTAAAGAAGAGGCCGTCCGGCTCATAAAACAAATAATAATAATAATAATAATAATAATAATAATAATAATAATAATAATAACACTAATAATAGTAATAATAATAATAATAATAATAATAATAATAATAATAATAATAATAATAATAATAATAATAATAATAATAATAACAACAACAATGATGATAATAATAATAATAATAATAATAATAATAATAATAATAATAATAATAATAATAATAATAATAATAATAATAATAACAGTATTAATACTACGAATACTAATATTTATATAGTGCTGTAGCCTGCCAGGGCCAAACAAAGGGAGCTAAACATAAGATTAAAAAAATTAGCAACAGTCATATGGACATGTCTCAACTAAATAAGAATGTCAACTAAAGAACATAATTAAAGAACACATCTTAACTAAAGAACTATCTTAACTAAGGAACACATCTGAAGAACTATCTAACGAAAACACATCTAAACTAAAGAACTATCTTAAATATAGAACAGATCTTAACCAGTGGTGTAGTCGAGGGTATACGCGGGTATACGGCGTATACCCACTGAACTTTTTTAGCTAGCACCGTATACCCACTGGAATTTGGTGAATAACGCGAGTATACGCTTCAAATGCCAAGTATCCAAGATTATTTACATGGCATTGTCTTAACCATAGACTAGAACTTGCAGTTCATAATGCTGTGAGAGAAATCACTGCAATCAATCACTTCAAGGCTTTCATTGACAGATCTACAGCCTATATAGCCAGTCAAGTAAAAATCAACGCGAGCTGAGAGAGCTGTCATTGGAACTGGAAGCTCAAATTTTTTGCGAATTGGACGTGTGCATGACACGAGGTGGGTTGCAAGTAGCTTCCGGACTGTGAAAGCAATATGGGTGTCACATGCTGCTCTAGCTAGTCATTTTAAGCATGCTGCCGATGACACTTCCAGAGACAGTGTTGAACGGAATAAGTTTAATTGGTTGTTAGCCCGCCTTGTGAGTGTTCAGTTTATTCGTGGCCTCGGATTAGTGTACGATGCCCTATCTGAACTATCACACCTCTCTCTAGACCTGCAACTTCGCTCAATGACTTTATCTCGTGCTCAGGTTATGATATTACGCACAATACGTGTCCTGCAGTCATTCAAAGAAAGTCCTGGTGAGAAATTTGCCGAAGCACTAAAGGCTGGAGAACTGCTTATGTTGAATGACGTTACTCTGATGGAAAACAGAAAAGTAAAGTCGATTCACGCCGGCCAGTTTCTACAAAGTCTATGTAACAACTTGAACGCACGGATGAGCAACGATGCTGCTGCTGAATCTCAGTTCCTGCAGGACATAGACATTCTTGACCCAAGTAAATGGCCTCATAGTCCATCAATTCGGCATGGAGAAACCGAAGTACGACGTCTGTGCAGGTGGTGGAACATTGATACAGAGAAGACCATCAGAGGTATGAGAGAATATGTTGAAGACCCTTCTGTTGAGCCTGAAGATCTACGACCAATGGCACTGTGTATCCGTAGCATACCATGCAGCTCCATTGAATGTGAGAGGGCGTTCGACTGTACTATTCAATATTCTCTTTGGATTGATTGTTTTCAACATATTCAACTTTTTAACTTTTTAAAAATTCTTTCATGATGTCGTCAAGGTATTGATAATTCTTAAGCTATTTCATTTGTGAGAAATACTCATTTTCAAATCAGTTTTCCATGCAAAAATTGATAACTAAATTCCTTAAAATCGTTTGTGGCCGGGGCTCTGCCCCGGACCCCGCTGGGGGAGCTTACGACGCTCCCCCAGACCCCCTAGTCGGATTTTCGTGGGCGCTCCGCGCCCGAGAACTCGAACACTACAATTGACAGTATACCCACTGCTGATTTTACCACTACACCACTGATCTTAACTAAAGAACTATCTTAACTAAGGAGCACATCATAACTCATGAACATAACTAAAGAACACACCTTGACTAAAGAACTATCTTAACCAAAGAAAACATCTTAACTAAAGAACTAATTTAACTGAAGAAAACATATAAACCAAAGAACTACCTTACCTAAAAGACACATCTTAGCTAAACACCTCTCTTAATTAAAGAACACATCTAAACTAAAGAACACATCTAACTGAAGAACAAATCTTAACTAAAGAGCACATCTAAACTAAAGAACTATCTTAGCTAAGGAACTGTCTTAACTAAGGAACACGTCTAAACTAAAGAAATATTTCAACTAAAGAACACATCCAAACTAAGGAAGACATCTTAACTAAAGAATATAATTAAAAATACATTTTATACTAAAGAACTATCTTAACTAAAAACACAACTTACCTGAAGAACTAACTTGCCTAATAAAGCCCGCATCTTAACTAAAGAACTATCTTAACTAAAGAACACATCCAAACTAAAGAACTCTCATGACCAAAGAACTCATCTGAGATAAAATACACAAATATTGAACACACCTTAATTAAAGAACTATCTTAACTAAAGAAGACATTCTTAGTAAGAAGCTATATTAACTATACAAGCACATCTTAACAAAAGAAGTATCTTAACTAGAGAACACATCTTAACTAAAGAATATAACTAAAGAACACATCCTAACCGAATAAATCTTTTAAATAAAGTTAACATCTAGACTAAAGAGCTATCTTAGCTAAAGAATAATCTTAACTAAAGAACACATCATATCTAAAGAACTATTCTTGACTGAAGAACACATTTTAACTAAAGAACTATCTTAACTAAAGAATATATTTCAGCTAAAGAACAATTCAAAACTGAAGAACAATCTTGACTAAGCAACACACCTAAACGAAAGAACACATCTTATTTAACGAACACATGTTAACTAAGGAAATATATTAAAAACACAGCTTAAATAGAGACCTATCTTAGCTAAAAAAACACATCTTAACTCAAGAAATATCTTAACTAAAGAAGACATGCAAACTAAAGAACACATGTTAACTAAAAACATAATTACAGAAGATATCTTAACTAAAGAACTATCTCAACTAAAGAACACATCTTTATTAAAGAACTATCTCAACTAAAGAACTACCTTAAGAAGATATCTTAACTAAAGAACTATTTTAACTAAAGAATACATCTTATCTATAGAACTCCCTTGACTAAACAACAAATCTTAACTAAAGAACTGACTTAACTAAAAAAAAACACATATAAGCTATAGAACTATCTTAACTGAAGAACACAGTCTAACTAAAGAACACATCTGAACAAAAGATCTATCTTAGCTAAAGAGCACAGCTAAATTAAAAAGCTACCTTAACCAATGACTATCTTAAGTAAAGAACACATCTAAACTAAAGAACTATCTTAACTAAAGAACAAAACTTATCTAAAGAACTAACTTGCCTAAAGCACACATCTTTATAAAAAGAACTGTCTAAAATAAAGAATACATTCAAACTAAAGAACTCTCATGATTACAGAACTCATCTGAACTAAAGAACATAATTAGTGAACACACCTTAATTGAAGAACTATCTCAACTAAAGAAGACATTTAAGTAAGTATCTATATTAACTAAAAAGACATTTTAACTAAAGAAGTATCTCAACTAAATAACACATCTTATGTAAAGAACATAATTAAAGAACACATCTTAACTGAAGAGCTGGTTTAAATAAAGTGAACATCTGAACTAAAGAACTATGTTAACTAATGAACAATCTTAACTAAAGAACACATCTTAACTAAAGAACAATCTTGTCTAGAGAACACATCCAAACCAAAGAACACATCTTAAATAAAGAACATATAATTAAAGAACTCATCTAAACTAAAGACCTATCTTAACTGAAGAACAATCTCAACTAAAGAACACATTTTATCTAAAGAACTATTCTTTACTAAAGAACACTTTTTGACTAAAGAACTATCTCAACTAAAAAAACATCTTTAATAAAGAACTATCTCAACTAAAGAACTACCTTAGCTTAAGAAGACATCTTTACTAAAGAACTATTTGAACTTAGGAACGAAATCTTAGCTAAAGAACGATCTTGACCAACAGCTCTTAACCAAAGAACTGACTTAACTAAAAAAACATCTAAGCAATGGAGCTATCTTAGCTGAAGAACACATTTTAACTAAAAAACACATCTAAACTAAAGAGCTATCTTAACTAAAGAACGCATCTAAACTAAAGAACTACCTTTACCAAAGAAATATCTTAAGTAAAGAACATATCTAAACTAAAAAAAACTATCTTAACCTAGGAACACATTTTGACTAAAAGCATCCTAATTGAAGAACTATCTTAACTAAAGAACATAGCTTATCTGAAGAATTAACTTGCCTAAAGCACACATCTTAACTAAAGGACTATCTTAACTAAAGAACACATTTCAGTTAAAGAAATGTCTTAAGTAAAGAAAATATTTTGACTAAAGAACACATCCTAACTGAAGAACTATCTTAAATAAAGAGCACATCTAAACTGAAGAACTATCTTAATTAAGGAACAGACCTTAACTATGGAACTATCTTAACCAAAAAGCACATCTTAAATAAAGGACATATCTTAACTAAAGAACCATACTAACTAAAGAACACATCTAAAATAAAGAACTATCTTAGCTAAAGAACACGTGTAAACTACGGAATTATGCTAAGTAGGGAAGAAATCTTAACTAAAGGGACTATCTTAACTAAAGAACTGTCTTAACTAAAGAACACATCTTAACTCAAAAACAGAATTAAAGAACACATCTTAACTAAAGAACTATCTTAACTAAAAACACATCTTATCTAGAGAATTATGTTGACGAAAGAACACATCTTTACTGAAGAACTGTTAACGAAAAATCACATTTAAACTAGGGAACTATCTTAATTATAGAACACATATAAACTAAGAAACTATCTTAACTATGGAACATTATCTTAACTAAAGAAGTATCTTTAACTAAAGAACACATAAAGCGGATGGGTGAGAGGAGAGGTAGGTTGGAGGAAAGGGATTGGGGAAGCGGATTGGTGGGAAGGGGGAAGGGAAAGGTAATGGGCATTGAAGGTGTTATAGAATTTTCAATTACAGTACACTACAGGGATGACCTTCAACAAGTATTTAGAATGCATTACAGAACTTTTCAGTTACAATACATTACAGAGATGACCTTCAACAAGTATTTAGAATGCGTTGTGGAGCTTTCCAGTTACAATACAGTACAGAGATGACCTTGAACAGGTACTTACAAGACGTTATATAACTTTTCAGTTACAACACATTGCAAAGATAGCATTCGTTACAGTACAATGCATTGCAAAGGCTGAGCATGAGCATTGAACGGATGTTTCTCACACAGCCATCCGTCTGAAAGTCGAGCGATCGGATTTATGTACTGTAGACAACATAGTCAAATTGAGTTGTATAAATTTGAGCGGATCGGACGTAAGGTAAGTCAATGTAATATAGGCATAGTGACGCAAGTTCAAGTAAGGTTAGGTGACCTGAAATAGGTTAAGGTAAGGTAATCCAAGGTAAAATTATGTCTTTTAAAGCAAGATTAGGTAAAGTAAACTAATTTAAGCCAAAGGAGATAAGATAAGGTGAGGAATGGTAAAGTAACACAGGTAAAGTAATGTAAGGTGATGTAGGGTAAGGCTTAGCTAGCTGCGGTAAAGAGCTTCAAGGTAAAGGTAACGTGAGGTAAGAAAACTATTCAACGCTTCTTACCTCGCCTCTGTCGCCTGATAAAATTCATTTCAGCATCCATCTCTTTATTTCATTTTTCTTCATTTCAGCAGACATTTTCTTTGAACCGGTGATTCTTCCTTTCGACAGAAAAGAGTTTGCCTGAGCAGGAGACACCCTAGAAAGCGGCCCCATTTGAAGTGGAAGCGATGAATTTCTGTAGCGTTGGTAACATAATCTAAAATGGAGTTACAAAAATTGCTTGTATCGAACTAAAGGATGGCAAGATATCCCATCGTCACACAAGAATGACGAGAATATTACATCATCTGACTCAACTCGGCGATCTATGGCTGAGGAGGATTCTGCAGACGAATGACGCCAAGAGCAGATGATTTAACTTCCATGCAGCCATCGACGCCACAAAATGTTGCATGGACGTCGGTTGCACTTTTGGTCGTTTCACAACTTAAGCCATAAGCTAGGCCAGTGCAGGCGTGTGCTTTCCTCAAAGCAAACAGGAGCAGCCGCTGTCTGTTTCACCGTGCAGTCGGCAACACTCCTGGGCGTCCTGGCCACTTCAAAACCCGACCTATAACTTTCAAAATGCTGCTGATCGTCTAATCCGCGCCTCAGATTCGCATTTCTGTGTGACTTTGCGCGCGTTAAAAATGTTTGTATTGATAATAATAATAATCGGCGGAAAGCCTAGGTTTAGACATTAGTCCAATTTCAAGTGAGAGTAACTGCACTGTTACCTATGCAAAAGCGCATTGATTTAATAAGATCTTGATGATTATAGTCTGACAGACTGAGTTCCATCTTATCTCGAGGATCTTTGAGTTTCAGTATCTTCCTTCTCGAGTCGCAGATTTCTCCTCTCCGCAACGCATGGCGACTCGGTTGTTGCACCGGACATTTACGGTCCAGTGTTAAAGTTTTGCTGTAGTCGACCCATCCTCTTGAAATAATTTACCTAACAACCTGCGACATGAACTCCTCTACGTTTGAAAACCAATCTGCTCATTCGTGGTTTCATTGTGTTAGGTCGGGAGTGCCTCTGATGAGTCTATATTGAAGTGGCGCTATATAAATGTACAATTACAATTACAAAATACAATTACACGTACATGTATCAGGTCAGTGCAGGCCGCTGATTTCTTCAAGGAAATTGGAAAAGGTCCTACCTGGTTGTCCTCTTCGTCTTCAACTTCGTCCTTCTTCTCGGAAGTCAACTCGACTCCTCCTCCGTCGCTGAACACGAAGGTTCGCCTCATCGGCTTCTCACTCCTTCTCAGAACAATGGAACAGCCGGACGAGACGGCAAACAAGGCGACGCAATATTTCTAAAAATATTAAACCAGAACAGTATTCAAACATTCAAACAACTCTCGAAAATACGCCAAAAAATCGACCATCGATACGATCGCCAGCAGAACCAACTACGAAAAATAGAGAAAGACAGATGATGACGTCATTTACATAATGGAAGCAGATATTGGAAATGACGTCATTTGGTCACTCCTAGGAAATCTTTTAAACGTTTAGTTGATTTATCAAGTAATGGACAGGTCTAAGGATAGTATAGGAATAATTAAAATAGGTCTATAAAATAACGGTAGTGATAATAAAGATGTTAAAATCAAAAATATAATTAAGCTTACTTCAGTTAAATGACTGATAGTTGCGCGACCTGTTTCTCCGGAGACCATTGCCTGAATCGGTAAATTTGTATCGTGCTTCAATATAATGCAATGTAGATGTCCGAAATTTCTCAGCGTTACACAAATGCCACGTCGGGGAGACCAGTTTTATGACCGGCGCTATGTTAAATCAAGTCCACAATAGCCAGGGTGTTCGGTCCGCTTCGGTGCCAGGTCAGAATCCGAGGAGGTCAAGCCGAGGAAACAGCATGGTGCTACGGTGGAAGTCGTTGAGGATGGCCGATGGTGGTCGTGTGGTGGCGCAGGAGTAGAATCAGAATGGAATGTATTGACAATTCAATCGTCTATTATTCATTCATTATTTAGCATATCTCCTAAAGATGTGATTTCAGGTGGGTCTTGGCGAAAGAGAACAATTAGAGGCGTTGATAGAAGGTGCATATTATGGTCAACACAAAGGCGAGAAGATGCAGGTCAGGATATTCCAGGCTGACGGTCTAACCACTGCAAAGGCTTTAGTGTTCCTTGCCGAACTTTGTGCAACCAGTACGCGAAGATTTTTTCAGAAGGTCCAAAGGTTTTACTGTTAATTATTTCCCTTACATAGGGCACAGAATCTACAGGAACAGAAGTCTCGTCGTAAAAGGGAATTGAAATGGAGTTTCTTGTCTTAGGCCTGTTGAATGCTAGCACCATTAGGCTAACGTAATCAAGGAAGTCCTTCACTCACGATTGTTTAGCACCATCGATTGATGCTTGTGGGACAGTAGCCGATTGCTTAAAGTTCTCTTTGTAACCCTTTGAGTACGGTTTCGTGCCACCCATGAGACGTTTACTGTTTAGGGATCTTAAAATATGTCCTTCACTTAATATTACTCAGCGCCATTAATCGCTGTTAGTAGTCTGTTGATCATTAACATTAGCGCTTAATAAATGCAGAATAATAATGACGTGGCGAAATTCTCCTTTAGGATTGTTTATTTGTGGAGGGTGATTATCTGTATTATGACGTCACAGAATTGCTCTGGTTAAGATTTACGATGGTCCTATGAACGATTTAACGCCATGACGTCATCGGATAGCTACGGTGCAGATTGACGGTTTGGAGCAAGTAAGTTGCATGGGTGAAATATCGCTATTTGCAAATATGGGCGCAGATCGCCGAAAATGCACCGCTTTAGTAACATGGTGGAGCCCAATATGTGAAAACTTCGATTGCGCCTCCTGTGTTGGAGATCTGTTTCTTCAGTAAGATTTGCTCCCGGTCAGGGAGAGAACGAAGATACAGAAGTGAAAAATAAGGAGGGAGAGTAGAGGTCAAAGAAAGTTTAAGAGAATAAGTTGTAGACTTGATTTCGGTTTGAAGTAGGCTAGTGATTTATCACGGTGACTTTACGTTGTTGCGGAAACCTATCCGTGCCAAGGATTTGAAAACATATTTTAATAAATACGTCGAACGGTTCGAGAAGTTGTTGATACCAAGTCCTGCTATAACACGGAAGCCGGACGCAACGAACAGGAAGTTAATCGGCGAGGCCTGACTGCGAGCTCTCGCTCCCTGGTGAGGGAGGGAAATATTAGGCCCAACGATAACAGCATAATCGAAGCCCGGCGTCCTCGACAATAATAATCATAATAGTCAAATCAAATTTGGAAGTGTTATCTTTCTTGAGTCAGGAAAGATAACACTTTTTAAGTGATCTCGCGATGGACTCCAAAGTTTTCACTAGGAAACAGATGATCAATCATCGTCCTCAAACTCATCCTCAGCCTCTATCTCCTCATCATCATCCTCAACTACGTCATCATTCCAAACTTCCATCTTCTTCTCAATTTCATCATCTCATCATCCTGATTCTCTTCATCCTTATTGTCCCCCTCTTCAGGATCATCATCATCATCATTATCATTCTCAACCTACTTCTACAGCTCCTCCTGTTCCTCTTTCTGCTCATTACTCTCATATTCCTATTCCTCCTCCTCCTACCCTTTCTTCTCATTCTTCTTCACCTCACAATCATTCTCGTCATTATCATAATCACCCAAACTATAACTATGTTCTACGTGTAGGACAATCCGGGGTCGCTCTGGAGATATTCTGAAGACAACTCTACGTCACTCAGAGACTCTGTTATCTGTCACATCTAGTTGGGAATCCGTTGAGTGCGCGATCTAGCCGCAGGTGACTCTTCTAGATATCTGAGCAATGTTCGCCAACAGACAAACTCTCTATCGCTAATTTAGTGTAAACCTCAATCTATTGTTAACAGCTGCGTTCTGACTGTTGTCCTATTGAATAAACGAATATACAATACAATATTCTCTTCCTCATTTACCTGCTCCTTATTTTTCTCCCCCTCCTTTTCTTCTTCTGTTCCTCCTCCGCCTCCTCCTCCTCCTCCTCCTTCTCCTCCTCCTCCTCCTCCTCCTCCTCCTCCTCCTCCTCCTCCTCCTCCTCCCCTTCTCAGTTTCTCCTCCTCCTCCTCCTCCTCCTCCTCCTCCTCCTCCTCCTCTTCCTCCTCCTCCTCCTGTATCTTCTTCTACATCTCATGATCGCAATCTTTGTCATCTCTTTCGTCATTCTACGATTACATCGGGCGCTTCCGAAGCAGCCACACACACTCTAGAATTAACATTGGCTAAATTTACGATCATTCATTGACTTCTAGATGATAGCCTGCTACTAAGATTCTTAGTGGTCACTGGTCAATGTATTTAACTAACTGTGAGAAGGGAATTCTTCGAATTCCTCTTTTATATCCGACAGAGTGTTATTCCAAGATGTCGAACACAGTTTGTAGTAGTGGCGGACTGGCCATTGTGCCCGTGTGCCGTGGCACATGGGCCCCTCTGGTTTCAGCTTGCATGGCTCCTAGGGCAGAAAGGAATAGGCATAATGCTTATACGCAATACACAAATATTCTAAATATGCAAACTCGAAAGCGATCATTAAACTACCATTGACAATGATGCATCAACAATCGACCTACGTAATCAAATAGTAGGATATTAAATACCACCTAAAAACAATAACAAAAGCGTTTGAGGCCTGTCAATATTATTAATATTGTTATTATTATTGTGTGTGCATGATGTGCCCAAAAAAAGTAATTCGCGCAATGTTGCACAAAACACACCTTTTAGGCCGTGGTTTTAATGATCTATCGTTCAATGTCATTCACTAATCTGTCATTAGGTGTCATTCACCGATCTATCTTTAAATGTCATTTAGCAATCTATATTTACCATTGTTTCGCGAAACCATTGCTGCTTATTTCAGGCATAGGAACTAGGAGGTTTACGAAAGAAGAAATCGGCGGCAGACACCGATGACGTAACCAGATTATGACGTGAGTCTATTGTACACAACCCCAAACAAACAACCCATCTCGTCCTTGAAGCGGTGGCCAATAGGGAATCGGAAGAGTTCATCACGTGATGTGTTTATGCTTTCGCTTACTAGTGATTAGGCCTGCTGAGGCGTTGAGTGCGGATTACTTTTTCAGGCGTCATGTGACAAAACATCGGACAAACATCGGACAAAACGCTATCACAGCTGCAGTCCATGACTGTGACAAAACATCGGACAGAACGCCATCACAGCAGTCTATGAATTTCTGTAATATATATGCATGTAGAAGTTAATGAGTACTAGTAGTCATAGCGACTCGTGATGTGGCATGGACAAGCGCCTTGGCAACATTCATTGGAGTGTACACAGAACGGTACGCTGCTTTACGCATGCAAATATATTTGCCTGTCTGTCTGTCAATGTGCATGTATATATATGAAACGCATGCATTATGTCTATCTGTCTCTATATTGCATGCATGCACGCAAGTATGTATGTCTGTCTGTACATGTACGTATGTATGCATGCGTGTAGGAATGTATGTGTGTAATAATTAGGGACCTGCCCAATTCGATTCGAGATTTGATTCGACTAAAAATTTGTGATTCGCAGTTCCCTAGTGTGTATGTATGTATGTATATCGGTATCTATAATTATATATTGTATGCATGCATTCTGTATGTGTGTAACTGTGTATGTATATATACAGTATGAGTGAAAACAATTACGTAACACCTTGCCGGTTATAAATACGGTCACGGCGCTGGCTATGGAACTACTACAGACAGAAAAAACTCCGCCACTGTTCGTACTCTGACAGTGCCAGTCCCAAGCCTGGGTAAAGGAGGAGGGCGACGATAATTATCTTTGTTATGACACAGCGTCGTTAAACTACTACAGGCTATGGATGCGTCACCGTTACGAATTAACAATTTTCGATCTCTGCGTTTAAGATTAGTGTATATTAGGCCCTAGCTATTAAAAGATTAAATATGGTTACGAGTTAAAAATGCACTTATTAAGCCATTAAAGAAGTTGGTCCATTTTTTATACCGAACTCAGTTTTCTTTTATCGAGTTTGTGCTTGGAGTGCCTCCGAGTTAATGTCGCAGAGGATCTATACAACTACGATGGGTGTACCTGTATTTGTAAAAAATGTAAACTTTAAGTTGAAACCATATTAAGAGCTCCTGGACTACGTTGCATCAAGGAAGAGGAATGTTTGTATTGAGACAGCATATTATCATCATCATCATCATCATCATCATCATCATCATCATCATCATCATCATCATCATCATCATCATCATCATCATCATCATCATCATCATCATCATCATCATCATCATCATCATCATCATCATCATCTTTGCATTCATCTTCTTCACAAGCTCCTTCTTCATCGCCATATCTTTCGCATCATCCTTCTTCTTCTTCACATTCTTCTTCTGCCTCCACATTCTTCTTTCTCATCGCCATCATTTTGGCATTCTTCTTCTTATTTTTCTTCGCATTCTTGTTGTTCTTCTTTTTCACAAGTTTCTTCTTCGTCGCCATCTGTCTCGCATTGTTCAGATTCTTCTTCGCATTATTATCGTTTTTTTTATTTTCCGCATTCTTCTTCGCATTATTCTTTTCATTCTTCTTCGCATCCTTCTTCTTCGCTTTTTCGCATTCCTATTCTTCGCATTCTTCTTCTATATATTTCTTATTGCACTTCGTACATGCGAAAGACCAGTAGGTCTAGATGTACTAGACAAGTCATTCGCGCGCATATATAGGAAAGAACCAAGCGATTTTTACAGTTGTGTTGACGAAGACTGTTCGTTAAGAAACATTTCTTGCTCTTGTACAAATTTTTTCTTCCTGAGGAACAAATATACCTCGTGTAAAATATATAAATAAATAAATGACACATAACTCGCCCAGGGCTGTTACACGGAGAACTCTCAGCGAGAGAGGATCTCAAATCGTTGGATTACAGACCTAGTGCAATACCGAATGGTCTGTTTAAGGCTTTACAATATACAATCATGTTGCAATAGAAATGACGACATTGAAACCTCGTCATTAGGGTTGAGGTTCGCACAAGGCTTCGAGCGGTCGGTATAATACTTGAATACTATATTGTGCTCGACCATTGAGACACTCTGTCGCATTTACACAGTGTCCAGAAAAAAGGAATGCTAATATAAATTATATTAACTAAAAGTTGTTTTTTAAAGTGTCAATACATATGACAAATTCACATTAGAACAGTGAATGGTATTTATTTACATTCTCATCGTCTATGCTCAAACGCTCATTTTACACCACAATTCTCATTGTGGTGTAAACATTGTTACACTTGCAGCTGTCTTGTTCACTGAAAATCATCACAGATTAGAGTTAGCGAGAGTATTTACGTCATGCGTATTTACTTCAGTTTAGTTTAAAATGCAGAGAATTTTAGTAAGGTTATTCGAACGTTGCTAAAAGTTCATGTTTCTGAGCATTAAGATCATTTATGTATTTGATTCCTGTCGTACTTAGATGTACATACATAGAGCGTTGAAAGTATACACACACAATCCTATAGCAATTATATAATTGCATGCATAAGTGTATTGTACATACGTATGCGACAAACATTTATAACACTTTATTTGCCTCTGGCGATGTAAATAGGTATTTTTGTGTTTATACAATGCATCTATACTCTATAAGCAGGTATATACGTGTATGTGTATCCAGCCATATCTTAATTGTTTACATTGTTCGCTGACGTCGGTCGCTAGTCGGCTTGTACCGTGTCATCCCAGGATATAATTTTATGGAATTGCGCCGGCAATGGGGCTTCATTCGATAATTCTCTCTAGCGACATCTGCCGCGGTGTCCAAAACGTCATGGCTCTCAGCGGATGAGACGAGCGGTTTATCTACAACTGCTGAGTCAGACGCTGACAAATATCGCTCAATCCAATAATAACCCCGCTGCTCTTCGTCCTTCTGTCGCTCCTTTTGTGTTGGTCTCTCTCATTCACTTTCACCCTCCCTCCTTCCCTGCATCCCCTCTCATTCCCTTTTCCTCCCTGTTTCTCTCCTCCTCATCTCTCTCCCCTCCTCGGTCTGTCTGTCTGTCTGTCTGTCTGTCTGTCTGTCTGTCTGTCTGTCTGTCTGTCTGTCTGTCTGTCTGTCTGTCTGTCTGTCTGTCTGTCTGTCTGTCTGTCTGTCTGTCTGTCTGTCTCTCTCTCACTATGTTGTATTAATGGACGAATATTTTATAAATCCTACATAATGCTAGGTGTTTATCGCATGGACGAGATTTGCCATCCCGTTTAAGTTGCTGAATTGATTTTTCGGCGCCAAAGATTTGTTTAGACCGAAATAATTATATTATCTGCGCATTTAATGAGTGAAGTATGAAATACTCTGAATTTTATCCTCGTTAATTTTAGACTCGATAGTGTAGTGACTATAGTGTGCTAGACGGTAAGTCGAGAGGTCGGGTTCAAATCAACGCTAGAGCAGATATTTGGTTCGACATTTCTGCTCCACCTGCGCCACATGGCCGACTCAGCTATAATGAGTACACTGTATTCTATCCGGATATTTATAAAGCGCCTCTCAGAGTGTTCGCTAATCAGAGGTGGGAAGATGAGACGGCGAGGGAGAGGACTGGCCACCCACCCCTCATGTGCCGAGGCTAAGATATCGAAGTCGCTAACACTTCATACTCATGACGTCCTGAGGGCTAACTTAAGTGACTGCGCTTCTTCTCTAATTTTAGGCCTACTTACTTAATCGCTGTGGCTCTTTTAACATGTTTGTTGGTATTATATATAGACCTAATGCCTCTGACTATATCAACGCGTTTATTATTAATATCACTAGTAGTTTGCCCGTCCTAAGACGGTTGAAAAAGAATTTGAAAGTGTGTTTTCTAATGTGCGTGAATGTATTATGTAGGGCCTATTTGGTAGCTTCAAGACATTAAAATTGAAACAAACATTATATATTTTTGGTAACTTCAAAACATTAAAACGTAAAACAAAAACTGATCCAATCCCTAATGTTAGTGTGCTGAGCAGTCAACAGAGAGGTCTGGGGTTCAAATCCCCACCAGGGCAAATGTTTCAAGAATGCTGCTCCACTGAGTGCCCCAGACAACTCAGCTATAATGAGTACGTTGACTGTATATTCAATAACATATTTGTTCAATAACATATACTAAACTAAAACCACTAATTTGTCATCACACTGAACTTGTTGTATGTAAACTACAGCGTTCTGCCTGTTGTATTTGAAATAAACGAATATACACACATACATATTGTCTTTGGGAAGATCAAACAGCGAGGAAATAGACCTATACCGACCACACGACCTAAGGCCGAGGCTAAAAGCTGAAGTCGCTAACGCTTCGTACCCATGGTTGCTTCTCAAGCTTAACATTTTAAGTAAATTTGGTTTAAAGCCGTTAGTTTAAAACAGCAGACCTTTACCATGTATTTAAATTTCGGTTCATTTAAGTGTTAAACTTAAGCGTCACCGTAAAGTTCACTTCATTATTTTGCCATTTCGTGATTTCTTGATTAAGTGATTTCGTGACATTTCTGTTCGTTTATATAAATAATCATTTTTATTATTGTGAAAATAAGATTTATAAGCGCAAATTGTTAGAACTAACTACGCCGCAAGTGCGATAACTGACGCTTGGCTTATTCACACGACGTGATAAGTCTTCCTGAAAGTTTTTATAGAAAGTCCTGGAGTACGGAATTCGACGGGCAACGCAGTCCAGAACCTTGGGCCAGACGCACCGACTCTTTTCGTACACGTCGCAGTTGCTATTCCGGATCATACTAAGTCTTAGCTCTATTCAGAACACACTCGAGATCGACTGGAAACTGAAGATACTGGCAAACCAGTAAGTACGGGTGGCACCATTCTATGTAGACACTTGCAGATCAGATCTCTTACAGCTGTTATATGATCGAACTTTCGCACCACTAGAATGAACCTTGCGGCAGCGTTCAGTATACTTTGTAGCTTCTTGAGCAGCCCTGCACTCACAACATATAGACAAAGTAGGCCTATATTGCAGCCATCCAGACGACTACTAATGATAGCGTGAGCCAAGTGGTTGGAGAAAAACGCCTGAGACTGAGATACGTAGAGTATAGAACTGGAAAGGCGGACAGATGGCACAAGAAACAGAGGATTTTGAGTCACTTGCACGAGCAGAACACGGTGCTTGGCCATTAAATCGCAGCAGGACACAGAAAAACGTAGCCCCAATTAAAAACCTTCAAGGCCGCATTTTGACGTATACGTAGAGATACAAAGAACCTGACAGGCAGAAACATGGACGCAAAGACCTAGATGTCTACCGACAGATGTATACCTAGGGACAGTCCCACCAGCAAACGATACGGGACAACATGGCGCCCGACAAATACTGAAGAACCGGCGAACATACAGGAAAACAGTTTACGAGATGAATATTTTATTGTGGCGCCACATCGTTTAGGCTGATATGTTGTATACACCGTTCAATATAGGTCTCTATACAAGACGATCCACTATCACGATGCAGATCACAAGGCAGTGTCTGCCAATACACGACACTGCTGCCGGGAGCAGGACACTTGTGTTCGTAGTATATCGTCGATCAGTGATGATTGACCATTGTAGTCTGCAGTCAGAAAAAAGTATTCGTGTAATTTATTTAGCGCTGTGCTCGTTGCCAGGCAACATAACGATTTAGAAAAGCACTATAGAATGGAGATATGTAAAATCATAAGCACATGTAGGCGTACGCACGTATACGTACGTGCATATGTACGTGCATATATATGAGTGCATACATCTATACAAGCATACATACCTGCATATATATATATATATTCATATATTATATACACATACACACATAAGCATCATATATTTGATTGATTGAAACCGGTTATTGATTTACCAACAAACAAATCAATTATGACAGTTACACCTATAGCATTCCAAGTGCTGACTTCAAAAGGACTATTCAAAAGGGTCAAATGTCCCGCTTAATATACATATATACATACTACTAACATACATACATACATACATACATACATACATACATACATACATACATACATACATACATACATACATACATGCATACATACATACATATGTACATACATACATACATACATACAATGTCATACATACATATATACATACTACTTACATACATACATACATACATACATACATACATACATACATACATACATACATGCATATATACATACATATGTACATACATACATACATACATACATACATACATACATACATACATACATACATACATACATACATATGTAGGGGGGTAGGCCTTTAAGATCCATCCGTCTGGACTGGTCATTATAATTAACTTGCCAGTCGGTGGCCAGTCTTCAGAGGAATGTACGCCTATAGTCTGAGCGTGGGGAGTTGGCAGATGCACCTGCAGACAGACTGACTGGCACCAGGTAAAGGTATGCCGTGTAGGAAGGTTTAGATAGGGCTATATAAATGGTAGCCCTTGAGGCAGAGGGAGCAGAGAGAGAGATCTGGATCCAGCGCGTTCGTCACACGGCTTAGGCCGGACCTCTGTCCCGTTTGTCAACCGGGACACGGGGTCCTAGCTTGTATCTCATTCGTATGAATAAACATCGTCAACGACAACGTGTTTCTCTCTCTCGATCTACACCTAGTAGTGGTCACTTCAACCGCCGCTACATCTGGTGGAGAAGCCACGGTTTCGATCCTTTTCGTACCTATGTTCCCGACAGCTAGTGCATCTTCAACGACTCAACGGCCAGTTCCTGAACTGTGGGCTGAAGCAATCTCGCCATCGTCTGCCAGTGACGCGGTTAAGAACAACGCCGACAGCAACGTCAAGCCAAGCCAAACATCGCACATCATCACCGTGGACAAGAATGCCGTCGAGTCAACGGATGCCACGACTTCCTGCTACCTACCGGATCCTTTCGACACCGATTCCGCGAGCCTACGCCATTAATTGCGCCTCACATCAACTCCGACAGGTGCGCCTCACCGTTCGCTCACGAAGTTTCGATCACGACTTCACGTTTCTCCGCTGCCGTCACCTCTACACTTCATGGTAACATTCTTCTTAACGATCACTTATCTGGTTAGACGTGTGGTGGGTCGGCTCCATCGCCATCAGCTTCCATCGTTTCCTCATCGTTTCCTCGTCGTCTCAGTGCTTCATCTTATAATCACTCTCGTACAGTTTGCCTGTAACTGACCGCCATCCATCGATTCCAGAATCTCTCTTCATGAGAAACTGTCTAATTGCTGAAGGTTTATCCATGGACTGGAAAGGCAACGTTTTCTTCATTTCGAAGTTGATTGTTTAATTTATATATGGTTTGGCGTAACTAATAATTTTGATATTTATGATTATTGGGTTTATTAGCACAATTTATTATTATCTATGACCGATGATAACTGCTTGTATTTATTGTAGTCCTAGCATTCTAGCAGTTCTGTATTTTGAATGGATTTGATTAGCGATGATTTTAAGCTTCTAAGGATCTTAATATTTAGATGTTTTCCTCTCATGTGCCTAATTTGTGTTGCTACCGCTCTAATTAAGCGCATCAGTACTGTGGCCGAGTTTGGCCGGTGCCTCTGCATCTGGCTTTCATGAAACAGAGTTATACCAGGCATGCAGTCAGCTATTTGTATACATGATTTCATCGAGAGACGTTGCTTAGCTAAAAGTCAGCTAATTAAGCTAATTGAGTTGCTGCGCGCCGACGGCCGACCACTATAACCAGTTACAGAGTAGATAGTGCACTTGGTCTCATGATGGCATGATATGCCTTTCTGTCTTAAAAGCAAGTGATACTCCCTTACACAGGAACACAGGCATTACTGAAAATGCGTTCGAAGGGATACGTACCTTATGTCGGACCCAGATTTAGCCCGCTACACAGATTAAACGCGGAAGACGCTAAGGAGTCGCAAAAGTACGAAGATGTTTTGTAGCGCTTTTACGGAATCTCATTGCATACTGTCATGACCCAATACTTAGTCTGCTCTGAACGTGGTTAATAGATATGAACGCGCACTGAACAGTGAACACCATGTGCAGCAGATATTTCTTAATGATGTATACGTATGTTTGAATTGCATTGATTTAGTACGATGTAACCGATTTTTACGACTAGTATTCGGACAAGTGATGAACTACCTTAAGCTGCTGATCCTTCTGATGACTTTGAACAACTTAATTTATTTGCCGCTATTGCATATATATAGGAATCTGTTAGATATTGTTTAAACTTTTATTTCATGCATGCATCTTACGTTTGAGGACAAACGTTTTTCGAAGAGTGGTCGTATGTAGGGGGGTAGGCCTTTAAGATCCATCCGTCTGGACTGGTCATTATAATTAACTTGCCAGTCGGTGGCCAGTCTTCAGAGGAATGTACGCCTATAGTCTGAGCGTGGGGAGTTGGCAGATGCACCTGCAGACAGACTGACTGGCACCAGGTAAAGGTATGCCGTGTAGGAAGGTTTAGATAGGGCTATATAAATGGTAGCCCTTGAGGCAGAGGGAGCAGAGAGAGAGATCTGGATCCAGCGCGTTCGTCATACGGCTTAGGCCGGACCTCTGTCCCGTTTGTCAACCGGGACACGGGGTCCTAGCTTGTATCTCATTCGTATGAATAAACATCGTCAACGACAACGTGTTTCTCTCTCTCGATCTACACCTAGTAGTGGTCACTTCAACCGCCGCTACACATACATACATACATACATACATACATACATACATACATACATACATGCATACATACATACATATGTACATACATACATACATACATACATACATACATACATACATACATACATACATACATACATACATACATACATGCATACATACATACATACATACATACATACATGCATTCATACATCCTTGCATACATGCATACATGTATGGCATGCATACATACATACATGCATACAGTTATGCAGATGGAAGTGCAATCGTGCCTGAGTGAATGCGCCGTCAGAGAGACCTGTCTATTCATCGACGGATGTTCGCCTGTGGAGCAGAGGCGACCTGTATACTAGCGACTCGTTGTGGAGCACAGGGAGTGGCAGCAGATGATGATCGCTGCTTTCTGGTCTTGGATGCGATTCGTTCAAACGGTTAATATCTATTGATTTAGAATGCAAGAATGGCAGCGGTAATGACATACGATATAGAATAAATCTTCCTTAAGAAAATTTATAGCAACAGAAAATACATATATATATATACTATAGTGCTTTCTAAATATAAAATGATTACATTATTATTTTTATTATTGTTATTATTACTACTACTAGCATTGTTATTATTATTAGTAGTAGTAGTATTATCATAATTGTTACCATTATCATTTATTATTATTATTATATCAGGGACTATCTCTGATGAGCTTTCCTGATGCGGCGCTATATAAGTGTCACTTACATTACGCTAATTCAAATCTGTACAGATAATATAGAGGTCGTTGGAAGAGGAGGACTCGGGATTAAAACGGAGTAGAAGAGGGCCTGGAGAAGATGGAATTGGAGAAGGAGCAAGTAGGCGAGTGCAGCCAGTCGACTGGACTGTCATCCCTGGCGGTCACTCCAAGCCAGCCCCGTCTCCAGAAGAAGGTTGCCATAGACGAAGAGCCTAAGTCACATGATGACGAGGCGTCCCTCGTCCTCAAGGACAGTCCAGCTGACCTGAAACCGAAACGTCCAGTCCTCGATGGGCCCGTCATCGTTCTTCTAGGACGCGAGGTTCTCTTCGCCATCGGGCTCTTCTTCCTGCTCGCCCTTGTTGTCAGCCTCGTCGTCATCCACCTGACGACAATCCCGAAACTCAGATCAACAACAGAGACGGAGAAGCAGTGCAGAGGTGAGGTTGAAAACCAGAAGTTGGCTGAAGGAAGTGTGAGGAGAGACCTCAAAAATGCAGAAAACAGTCTCAAGATTTCCGAAGCCAGGAATGAAAACCTTGCTGTGCGCCTCGTCAGAATGACCTGTCCGAAGCCCGACTGCCTCATAGCCGCTGTTGACCTTCTCGATAAGATGGACTATGGCGTTTCACCGTGCGAAGACTTCTGGAGATATGCCTGTGGAGACTGGCTGGACCGGACCGAAGTCCCCGAGTCGCGGGATGCCTGGGGCCCGGACTGTGAGGCTGAGAGGAATTTCGTTCAGAGGGTCCTCGCTGACCTCAAGAACCATACACTGGGAAGCAAGACTTCGACGGCAGAACGGAAGTATAAGACTCTGTTCCAGATCTGCATGGCCAAAGCAAAGACGGCTGCGACGGATGACGTGGCTTCTGCAGATGATGATGATGATGATGATGTTGATCCGATTGATAGTATTCTCAGTGGATGGACCACCTGTCTGAATGCCACTCCTCATCACAGCACACGCGCGCGGGGTAAGTTATTTCTGCTAATACAAACATTGATTCAGTTTTTCTTTCGTTCCTTCGTTCCTTGTTCATTCGTTGCTTCAATCATTCACTCATTCATGTACTTGTTCGTTCATTTCTTCGTTCATTCATGTACTTGTTCGTTCATTTCTTCGTTCATTCATGCACTCATTCCTTCGTTCATTCATGTACTTGTTCGTTCATTCCTTCGTTCATTCATGTACTTGTTCGTTCATTCCTTCGTTCATTCATGTACTTGTTCGTTCATTCCTTCGTTCGGTCAATTATTTGTTCTTTAATCTCTTACGTAGTGAATCTTCATTTAGTGTAACAATGCTTAGTTGGTGTGATCGAATTGTTTGACGTTTAGGGAACGAAATCGTTTCCTCTTCTGCGTTGAAAGCAGACTGTCGGAGGAAGAGACAGAGGATTCTGGAAGAACTGCTCCTCAGTTACGGAATAGATGCCATTGTCCGTCTGATGGTCGTCAGAAACAATGAAACATCATCACTAATCAACATCATTAAGGTACTGACGTAATTGTGACCTTTCATCATTATAACCGTTGTCGTCATTATCGTCAGCGTAAGCGTCATCAATTTCGTCATCGTCATTATTATAATTAAGAGGAAGGTGTTGTCAGATGAGACAAGCCAGGAGAGGGCAGGGCAGAGCAGGCTGGGCAGGGCAGAGCCGGCAGAGCACGGCACGGCAGAGCAGTCAGGGCAGAGTAGGGCATAGCAGGCAGGGCAGAGTAGGGCAGATCAGGCAGGGCAGGGCAGGACAGGACAAGACGAGATACAGAATGGTCATCGATGATTTATAGCACTACTCAGTGATTCCCAGAGGTGTGTCCCTACACGCTCGAAGAATATTTGGCTGAATTGCCGCGAAACAACTCAACAGCGTTTGCTTACCAGGGCATGAGAAGGCTCTAAGCGCAATGGCTGGGGTTCGACGCCCAGACGCGGAGACAACTGGCATTTATTCTGCCACAAAGTGGTGTCAGACTTTATACAGAGCCTTGATACCTGCTCCCAAGAGGCGCTATACAAATATTAATTCTTCCATTACATCTTACCCGTCTTCCATTAAACATTCGATCTGTCGCATGCAACTCAACAACTCAACTCTGCTCTCCTTCAGTCGCACCCACCTGTGTAGATAAGCTGGATAGGTGCTTCTGACAGGTTACAAAAATGCGCTACATAAATGCTAGAAACCACAGACGAACCTTCAGCAATAGGCTATACGTGCGTAAGAATTTGGGAGAGGAAATATCGCCAATTACCCTCTGCCACTCAGTGGGGCGGCGGTGTAATTGTAATAGTGGACAGTGCGAGTTGTCTGTAGTTACTAGAAGATGCCTTAGTCGGGTAGTGGAAATAGTGGCGTTGCCGTGAAACTAGTAGTCTTTGCTAGTATCGTTTATCGTATTAGTTATATTGTATATACAATGATACATTCATTCATTCATTCATTCATTCATTCATTCATTCATTCATTCATTCATTCATTCATTCATTCATTCATTCATTCATTCATTCATTCATTCATTCATTCATTCATTCATTCATTCATTCATAGCGGACATTCATATAGCGCCTCTTCAAGGAGAACTACACAGAGGTGCTCCCGACTCCAGCACGGCTGAATAGAGCGGTATATAATATTGTTTACAGTTTATAGTATTGTTTTTTGTGATCAATTGTTACGTTAGCAGTTGTTGTAAAGTGGCGGTGTCTGCAGCAAGGAGCCATGCATGACTGTACATACACCGTCTTGCTATGACAGTTCGAAAATGTAATGTACAGACATTTGAGTTGAACTGTTAGATCGATCAGGGTGGTTTGACCCTTCCGGATCGAAGCCATTACCTGAACCGAAACAGCCAACATTCGATCCCCTCGGCCTACAAGAGGTACATATCGGACACGATGAAACGGATCTGGAAGAAGGAAAGCTCCTCCAATGCAGCGATTCAACAGTTTGCTCAATCAGTAGTCAACGTTGAAATCCAAATAGCACAGGTATAGAAATGTAGGCCTATGCAATATGCATGTATGTTTGACTTGTTTGTATTAATATATATATATATATATATATATATATATATATTAATACAAAAATTGAATACAGGTTACATTGTATGCTTAAACACGGCTTTGTTTACACACCTTAAAAGCGTCC
Source organism: Allolobophora icterica (assembly GCA_963556255.1). NCBI lineage: Eukaryota > Metazoa > Annelida > Clitellata > Crassiclitellata > Lumbricidae > Allolobophora > Allolobophora icterica. The sequence goes on along the minus strand of OY744603.1, from coordinate 55,992,572 downwards.
ATTTCTAAGCGTATACACGTAATTCTGCAGCGTCGATTGAAAGATATTCAACTACGAAAATCGCCTTCGTTCTTGACTACAAAGTCTATTTTCCACATCATCGTCGTTTTCATGCAGTGCCGCAACACACACACACACACACATGCAATATAGCCTACTAAATATATTATTAAATATATTTATTAAATATATTTAAACAATGCTAAGTCTCACTTAATCTGGTTTGGGACCAGGCAGTAGCTTTCCAAGATTGACTTTCTAGTATTGAAAAATTCCTTGCATACCCCTACCCTTCCACCGTTTGCGACTTAGGTTAAGTTGGGTGTCACACTTGACTCCTACCTCCCGTTCACAGAGCATATAAGCAGACATAACAAGTATGTTTATGTTTTTCCATTTCTATTTGTTTAGCTGCAAGAAATAACCGATGATACAGAGGAGACTAGCAGAGACAGAGATCTACAAAATCTCGGAACTATTATGACGATTGGGAAACTGCAAGAGATTTCTCCGGAGGTTAGTCATAGTAGTCTAGTGTTTAGCGTTGTCGACTATCTACCGGAAACCGGGTTTCAAATGCGAGTCTCTCCTTCCTTTCCTAAATCTATGGACTCAGCGTTTTTGGTGTCGTTCTCAACCATCCATCTGTTTAATCATTCGCTCATACCCGTGCGCGTTATACTGATTCGTCAAGTCCCCATTGAGTTAGGCCTATACTTTTATAATTATCGTTACCCCTCCTACATTTGTCATCCTCATCAACGCTGTCCGCCCACTTGACACTTCATTTCACTCCACACCCATTGTTATTATCATTATTGATACTACTACTACTACTACTACTGCTGCTGCTGCTACTACTACTACTACTACTACTACTACTACTACTACTACTACTACTACTACTACTACTACTACTACTACTACTACTACTACTACTACTACTACTACTACTACTACTACTACTACTACTACTACTACTACTACTACTACTACTGCTGCTGCTGCTGCTGCTGCTGCTGCTGCTGCTGCTGCTGCTGCTGCTGCTGCTACTACTACTACTTCTACAACAACAACTACTACTAGTACTACTATTACTACTACTGCTGCGCATTTATTAAGCACCACCAGCTAATGACCAAGCAACAACCGATGGCGCTGAGCAATTGTGATTGAAGTTGTTGTCCAAGATCGCTGCAAATAACCGCCCCAGGGAAGGCTCGAACTTGTACACTCCGCGTTAGAAGGCGAACGCTCTGACCAATCAGCTGCTGCGTCCCACTCACCACCAGAGCCAAGTCAATTCCCTCGAGTGAATACTGAAATGTCAACGATTGCTGATCCATCAGAGTGACCTCCACTGTTTAACAGGAGCACAGAAATGATGCTGACTGTAGGAAGACCACACGACGACGCACAGAACTAGTCATCCACCCTTATATGCCGAGAATGAGCTAATGAAGTCGCTAACAGTTCATACCCGTGCGCGTTATACTCAAGGGATTACTCTTCGTCATGTCCCCATTGAGTTAGGCCTATACTTTATAATTATCGTTACTTCTCACGCTTAGGTACTTTACCCGTTTACTTTTAACTATTTGGTTAATCTACTTATTTGCTTTACCCTACTTTACGTCAGTGGCGTCGACACGATTTGAAAAATAGTATGGCAAATAAGAGGGTCTGGGGAACGAAAGTGGTCGGGCAAAAGTACGTCGTTGCCGTAGGCCTACCACCTTAAAAAGTGGTACGGCAAAAGCCGTACCACGAATATAGGCGGCGACGTCACTGCTATATTTCTGTTAACCCGTCTATTTGACCTTGCATGACTTCCGCGTCCGTAAAATGCTAGACACAAACAATGTTCTGTGCAGATCGACTGGCTGAGTCTGGTCCAGGGTCTTTCGAACCGGACCACTAATGAAACGGAAGTGGTTGTTGCCAGCGATGAGTACATGTCCAACATCTCGAATCTTCTGTTGAACATTACAAACAGGTATACACACATAAAACGACATCTTAAACAGAAAACCGTGTCAAGTCAGGCCAATTAAGGTCAGATTACTATAGGTGAGTCAAGCTACCATTTGGAGACTTATGGTATGAGTCTAAAGGAAAGTAACGACAGAGCTTCATTGAGTTGATATGTGTGTATGCATTTCAGTATATGCGGAATGTCACAGAGGATTTTTAAAGAAATTTTCACTGGTGGGTAATTTTGAAAAGGGCATTTTTCGCGCGTAATTTTAAGTCAAAAAGCACTGAATCAGAGAAACCTTTTTGAGCTGTGGGCCACAGGAATAATTACTAATAATTTATTTATTATAATATTTTATATTATTTAATTTATTATTTAATGTCATAACTTAATTTAAAATTAATTTAATATTTATTATTATTATATAATTGTCTAATAAACAAGAAACATTTAGTACAGCCATTTAGTTTTAACAAGTAGGCCCCTACCTTTACCTGTATACAGTCCATTCTTCATCAGTTGAAGCTTCCTAAGAGCGCCATCTCTGCATGTCAGTATGTCACAAAGGACAAGATCATCTCGCTGAAATTGTTTCTGTAAAGTTTGGTATACATCCAAGATATCGTCCATTAATGCAGATATCCAAATTTGTCTGTCACTCCAAGTCCAAGTCTTTGTGAAACCTCGAGCTTCAGCCTTAATTCTCTTTACGGTTCTCATTTTGCTCTATAGTTTATTCCTTACAGCCTTGCAGCCATGAATGTTACTCAATAGGCTATCGCATCAATTGTACCTGATGCTGAGCGAAACGTACTTCATGATGTCGAGGAAACTGTTTGGCGTCTTTGAGCTCAGATGCAGCAAATTCGTCTTATTCTTCGATGTGCGAAAATATGTGGCTTTATGAGTTTTCAAGATTGTAAGCCTAGGATGCTTATCGTTTCCCTTCTCCCATTCCTTATGCAGTTTATCTCGATCTTTAACGGCATTGTGTGCTTCAGATTGCAAATGATCTACTATTAACTTTAAACGATCTTCACCATTAGCTCTGACACCTACTGCGATGGGCACAGTGCCGTTTCTCAAATACTTTTTGGCCTCATCTATGTACCGAAGACACAAATTACAAGACACATGCACACTAGGGCATAGCAAGAAATATGTTTTGGTTTAAAATGAACTTTGGCACAACCAGAAAGGTTGCTCCAGTCCTAAAACATAAGTGTGGAAGAAAGATTGCATCAAATTTATTGCATCTAACTTTGCCGCCGAGCAATTGAAGTTTCCTCTACTTTCGCAGGTGAAAACCATGGCAAATACCTTATTGAAAAAGGTGTTAAAATAGTGCCTTCTTTTTTGGGTTGTTTCTAGTGTGCACAAAAGTCAACAATGTTGAGTTTGGTTGATGAATTTGGTGAGTTTGGTTGGTGAGCTTGGTGAGTTTGGTGAGTTTGGTGAGTTTGATTGGTGAGTTTGGTGAGTTTGTTGAGTTTTGTGAGTTTGGTTGGTGAGTTTGGTGACTTTAGTGACTTTGGTGAGTTTGGTTGGTAAGTTTTGAGAGTTTGATTGGTGAGTTTGGTGAGTTTGGTTGGTGATGTTGCTTAGGCGGGTGAGTTTGGCTTGTGAGTTTGGTGAGTTTGATGAGTTTGGTTGGTGAGTTTGCCCATGTCTAACTGCAAATTATTGGTAGACCCCTCTTATTTTTGGTATTTCTTATGAAACCCCAATCCGCCATTTTGAAATTCATTTTTGGGGGTGTTCCCCTGGTCCGATTTTGTCCAATTTTGGATATGTCATTCAGCAATGGTCTCTGAGCAGGAAACCGTTTAAAAAGCTTCTGAAGCACTTTTGCTTATGTCTAACTGAACATTATTGTCAGGCCCCTATTATTACTGGTATTTCTTAGAAAACCGCCAATTTGCCATTTTGAAATTCATTTTTGGGAGTGTTCCCGTGGTCTGATGTTGTCCAATTTTGGAAATGTCATTTAGCAATGCTCTCTGAGCAGGAAAGCGCTTAAAAAGCTTCTGAAGTACTTTCGCCCAGGTCTAACTGCAAATTATTGGTATTATTATTGGTACCGTAAAACGGGGTGACTTTGGCCTTTTTTGAACTTGTTTTAATAATAAAACGATAATGTGACTGAATATGGTTGACTTAACAATTAGATTAGATGTGCATAGGGTTAAAGAGAAAATGTATAAAGCAAACTTTTTGGGTAATAACAGTTGAGCACTTTTTTTTAAACTTTTGGGGTGGGCCAAAGTCACCTCATCAGGTGGGGTGACTTTGTCACACAATAGTTTTTCAGTTATTAGACAAAGTAAACCTGTTACTGGGGTCACTTTGGCCCGAAGAATGTGTTTTTAAAAATATCTAAACTTAAAACTAACACTAAGTGACAATCAGGGGCGGATCCAGGGGGGCCAATCCGGCCATGGCCCCCATTTGAAATTTTTATTTATTTACACAGGCGTTTTATGGGCGTTTTATGATGTTTACACAGGCGTGCCCCCCCCCCCGTAGGCGCGGATAAGTCAAATGTACAGATGACTTGGTTCCCGTAGATGTAGACTGAAGACACAAAATAGGTTAATGACTAAAAAAAGTCATCAACTTTTTTGGGAGATGAATTCCGAAAATAATTTTTCGGTGGCCAAAAACTTTTTCGGTGGTCGGTTGGTAAAGTGATTCTTCTCGCAGAAGATGGTTGGTATGGATGTCTAATTTTTTTGGCCCCCTTGATAGACCTTCTGGATCCGCCCCTGGTGACAATGGTACCATACCGGTACTGGCATGACTAGAACGAATTGGTACCGTATGCACCGACCAGTCAAAATATCCTGAAAAGTGAAATTTTAGCAAATACATTAATTAATTTTAAAATAAACATTATATAAGCATCGCTAGGAGTACTTTAGAATATGTCCAAAGTGAAATTTATTTTAAAATAGAAATTATATAAATATCGCCAGGAGTACCATACTTTAAAATGTGGGTCAAAGTCACCCCAAAATGTGGGTCAAAGTCACCCCAAAAACTTTGTTTGCATTTATAAAGTACTTATTGGTGACATCGTTGAGCAAACGGTGCGCCATACACATGCCACTACAATGTACATTGAAAAGTGTTATTATCACCCACGGTATTATTAACGGTCTTTCTCACAGAAAAATAAGTTTGCACATCTTCAAAGTTTAACTTTTTTTAGGCTTACAAACATTTCGGTAAAATTTCAAGAAATTTTACAATGAAATAAACCAAATTTTGTTTAAATATGCGCTACATGTTTACCGATTGTTATTCGTAAATCAAGTCGAAATCACGTGATAACTACGGAAGGCCAGAAGGTTACAAACTAATTTTTCAATTTGGGCCAAAGTCACCCAGCAGGCCAAAGTCACCCCGTTTTACGGTATTTCTTAAGAAACCGCCAATGCGCCATATTTAAATTCATTTTTGGGAGTGTTCCCGTGGTCCGATTTTGTCCGATTTTGGATATGGTCTCTGAGCAGGAAACCGTTTAAAAAGCGTCTGAAGCACTTTTGCATATGTTTAACTGCAAATTATTGTTAGGCCCCTATTATTACTGGTATTTCTGAGGAAACCCAAAATCCACCATATTTAAACTAATTTTTGGGGGTGTTCCCCTGGGCCGATTTTGTCGGATTTTGGATATGTTATTGAGCAATGGTTTCTGAGCAGGAAACCGTTTAAAAAGCTTCTGAAGCACTCTTGCCCATGTCTAAATGCAAATCCGTTTTTATTCGTTTTTATCCGTTGCGGTATTATCATTGGTATTTCTTAGGAGCCCCAATCCGCCATTTTGAAATTAATTTTTGGGGGTGTTCCCCTTGACCGATTTTGTCCGATTTTGGATATGTTATTCAGCAACGGTTTCTGAGCAGAAAACCGTTTAAAAAGCTTCTGAAGCAATTTTTCTCTGGTCCAACTGTAGATTCCCTAGACTATAGCTCAATAGTCGCAAAATGTGGTATATTGGAATAACTTCAGAGCCAAGGCGGCAAAGTTAAGCAGCATACCAGAAACATAATTTCTATACCAGACACTATCCTATGCACAGGAGCAACAAATTAAGATATGCCAAACATAATCCTTTCTGGTCACTATGCCCTAATGCACACGCTTCTCTGAATCTTTAGTTGCGTCAAATGTCTCTAGTTCGTTGTTGTTCTTAAATAAACTATTGAAGTCTAGTTTTATTCCTTTGTAAAAAGAAACACTGTTTCTTTGGTTCTGAACTTTCCATCACTTAACTGATGTCAAACTTGTCGGTTGACTAGGCCTAGTTGACAAACCTGCTTCGGTAAGTTGAATAAGTTCGTTGACACGTGTTGAAGACTTAGGCCTACTTGACGATGGAATAGCATCCAGACTCACAAAAATCATTGACGATTGACTTGCTGCATTTGCTATATCATTTGCTACAATTGACGATTCACATTCGCTTGCTGCCTGACTCGCAACAGTTAACGATTGACTTGGTTCTTTACTCACACAGGTTAAAGTGAGTAGGCCTAACTGTTGTTGCCTGATTGGTTGTTGGCAGACTGGTTGCAATTGTTTGCTGTCGAGTATGGCCAAATAAATCGGATAGCTTAAATTTTTGACATTTCTTAGCGCTATCCAAAAGCAAATCTGCTTTGCGTTTCTTGGTTCTTTCTGTACTAGGCATGCTTGTAATTTAATCAATATTATTCTTGCGTAAATTGGATAAATCCCAATCCCTAGAGATAGGCATAGAGATTATCATTATCGTAACCACTAACCAAAATTCAGTTTTACGGTTTTAGTTTATGTTTAGTTTTTGCTTTTAAATGATGAAATTAGACAGATCGACACACCGAATCGTAATCGTAATCGTAATCGTAATCTCGAGACTTCTACAGCGCCCAAAAAAGCCACGTCGCGGGAACCAGCTTATTCACAGGCGCTTAATCAAATCAAAATCGGTAGGCAGAGGGGTGTCGAATCAGCAAAGAGCAGACTACTAGTGACCATAGAAATATAAGCTTCAAAGATTTCACGTCTACTGTGGCAGACTATTGGTGACCAAAGAAATATAAATAATAAAGATTTCAGTCTGCTGTGGAAGACTCATAGACGTCTATGGGCAGACTATTGGTAACCAAAGAAATATAAATTATAAAGATCTCACATCTGCTGTGGTTTGCATTTACAGTATATCATATGCATAAGGTCACACAAATGACACAAAACAATTATTTGGGACTAAAAAGGGCAAAATTCACTGGTGGGGAAAAGGGCAAGGACTGGTGGGGAATTCGAGAGGGCTGGTGGGGAATTTCCCCACCAGTCAACATGTTAAAAAATGCCCTGGAATGTCATGTATGACCCGATCAGAAGTTATATGTGTCAACAGAATCTTATTGTTAAAATCAACAATTTTCTTTAAATTTGCGAGCGAATTAAAAATCGACGCATTAAGAAGTGAATCAGACGAAAGAGAGACATGGCAAATTGTTCAGACTCGATTTATCTCTGATAATTATCATCTAATTTTATTATTTATTAGTTAGAGACTTATAAAATACAATGCCGTTACAGACTATCTAATTTTAATTTTAACCTAAATGATTTAGGTGAGGTTTATTCTTATTGGCTAAATCTGGTCTATCGGTTGGTCTTCATACTGTCCTCTCTAGTTCTTCATACTGGTTTCAGTCGGTCTTTATACTGGCATGGGCGTCCGGAGGGGGAAGGGGTATTCCCCCTGATTTTGTAAATATAAAAAAAAATAAAAAAATTTGTTCGATTACGATTAATTATTTCAACAGTCCCTATACGATTTTCAATGCTAAAACACTTAATAATTTAGGTAAGTCCTTGACCATTATTTATTTTTACAGTTATCACGTGTAATGTGTTCAGGAATAGCTATGCTATGCAAAAACATCATTTTGCTCACCCTAAAACCTTTGCCCTTCCATAGAAAATTTTGCCCTCCTAGAAAAATTCCTGCGGACGCCCCTGCATACTGGTCCTGTTTCGTTCTTCGTACTGGTCTGCATTGTCTTCATACTGGGTCTCTGTTGATCTTCATACTGGTCTCTGTTGATCTTCAAACCGGTCTGTGATGGTCTTTATACTGGTCTCTGTTAATCTTCATACTGGTGCAGTGGTGATATTTCTGTTGACCTTCTAGTGACCTTCATAATTACTTCACTTGGCGCCTGGTCTTCAGTCTGGCTCCCTTCGTTTCGACGTCAATGAAAAGCCAACAGATGGCCTTCATCAAAGGCTAGTACTACAGTCCACAATTCACTCTAATCAATCAAACAAAGCAGCGCAACAAAAAAGACGTATGATGCATAGCTAAATAAGGTCTACGTTCAGCTTTACACTATTTGTGGAATTAGCAAAGAGATCATTATGGAACGTTGACGGTGGCGGTGGTAATAATGATGATGATGACGCCAGCAGCACCAACAACTCACAATCGTAACCTGTAACCTACTGCATATGTTAATCTAATCTAAGCAAAAGCTAATTAAGGCTAACCATTTGATTTTATCTCCCAAGGCTCTGCGAAGTGATAACAAATACGACATTACGTGGTCAATGTTTAAATATTTTCGTACTAACGAAGTGTGCACAATTTAAAAAAGACAAGAAATTCCGACTTACGTGAGTTGTCTCTGTTCAAAGGTAAACCAATCAAACAGGTGAACGGATTGAGTCGACAGAGATATTGTCAGGAGATTGTGACGGAGGGATTTTCTCATGCTGTTGTCTCATCGGTTGTCTTAAGACAGGACAACATGGAGCACATCCTCAGCAATGTTAGTATAGTCACTTTTTCCGATGATGATAACGACAACGACGATGACGATGATGCAGAGGATGCTGATGCTGATGCTGATTATGATGCTGATTATGATGATGACGATGATGCTGATGCTGATAATGATGATGATGTCAATGCTGCTGCTGCTGATGATGATGATGACGATGATGATGATGATGATGATGATGATGATGATGATGATGATGATGATGATGATGATGATGATGATGATGATGATGATGATGATAATGCTGATGATAGTGATGATGATGAGGAGGAGGAGAAGGAGGAGGAGGAGGAGGATGGTGACGAAGATTGTGTTGATGATGAGATACAAGTGCAAAATGTCCAATTTGAATGAGAGGCAGATGCTTTTTATTACCACGTGTACTCTGGATGATTCATATGTTTGTAAGTCTTTATATAAGCTGGCGACGCTTGGTGTTGGTTATGGAACTGCCTCAGAGGAAGGTAAGCGAATGATAAAATAGTCAGCCACAATTTGATTCAAACCAGAGGTTAAAATAGGTGTCCTATGTCTTAAGATTAGAAGAAATATCTTGTGTCGTAAGATTAGAGGAGGTATCCTGTGTTATAAAGTTTGAAGGACGTCTTCTAAGACTAACCCAGCGACAGAGGACACCTTGTCCTGTTTCAAAAGGTTAGAAGACGTCCAACAGTACACCCAGATGACAAAATACGAGTTCGGTGCCTCAGTCAGGGAATCATCCAGATGCTAGTTTTCTTCGTCGATCTTAGATCGAGCCTTGGGTGTGCAATCCACACCGGTATGTACTGCGTTTTGGTCTGGTTCAGCCGAAGCCAATTTGACGGCATCTATGCCTAGAATGTCGAAACGATGCTACGAGTAATAGAACACGCAGGCATGAAGGTCAGATTGATGGCAAGTTGAATAAAGCTAAACATTGTCAGCATTCTAATGACGCCGCGTGAGGGCTTTCGAATTATATGTGTAACCATCGGCGTAACGTTGTGACAGGAACCTCCTTTAAGTTTTACGTCGGTGGTGTCCAGTCACCACCACTTTTGAAAGTGGTGGTGACAGGAACCTCTACTTTTTGGCCTTGTAGTGAAATATCTTTTACAATATGGCAGCGCAATTTTAATTTGAAGCAAGTTCAAGCAACGACAGTTAACGGTGTTGTATTCTTGCCAACTTAACTATCGCAATGCTGATAGATGCTTTCACGTTTGATTACTTACTTATTGTTTTATGAATTGGTGGAGTCATCCGTCTTGTTGTAGATGACAGCATCAGATGAAGTGTGCATAGAATGTCAGAAGGGAGAGGGGAGGAAGAAGAGAAGGGGAGAGAGAAGGGATGGGGAGGGGAGGGATAAGAGCAGGGGAGAGGGGAGAGAGAAGGAATGGGAGAGGGGAGGGATAAGAGCAGGGGAGAGGGGAGGAGAAGGGAAGGGGAGAAGGGATTGGTCACCACCTCTTTCTGGGGCAAATCATGTGTTAAGCCCCCATCTGAAACAGTATGACTGGCTGCTTTGGACTTTGGACATCAGATAACAATAACAAATAAACCTCACAGCAAGGCATTGTTATCCCAAAATTTGATAAATTTATAAATTATTCATTAAAACTTTAATTTCGGCACAAGATAGCTAAACTTATTGTAGACCGTCGGTGGCGCCACCAATTCTTCATGTGAACAAATGAATGAATGATTGTTTGATTAATTGAATTAATTACTTAATTTATTCAAAATATTTGATGAACCAGCTTTCAATATTTCTTGATAACCCAGAAGCAAATGTCATAGAAAATTCGTCTTCCATGTGAACAGGTGACAGACATGGCGGTCAGCATTAGGGAAACGTTGTTGGAGAGTCTTCGAAATGCTGACTGGATGGACAACGAAACATCGACTGAAGCACAGGCGAAGGTCAGACCCAGTTCCAATTTATATAGCGCAATTATTTGTGTGCAGTTTCCGCAGTTCTCTCTTTAATGTCTTTAACTCGTGTATGCATAGGCGTGGGACTATATAATAAACGTCGGAGCGAATATTAGACGGAGCACAACCACTGCATATAGATAACAATACATGCATTCACGTATTATTATTATTATTATTAATGAGCTTTTATATAGCGCCCCTTCAAGGTTATCTACTCAGGAGCGCTCCTAGTCCAACCACGGCTAAAGAGAGTAGTTTTTAAGTTTGCAAGAAACAAGGTAGAGTGAGTCATAGGGACCAGGCGAAGTGCAACAGGAAGGCCATTCCAGGTTGCAGGTCCAGCGACCGAAAAAGAACGTCGCTGCATAATGGCTGTCCGCGTGCGGGGGACCAATAGCTCGGCCTGGTCAGCCGAGCGAAGAGCAGATCTCCGCAAGACCCCCGAGGTAGAGCGACACAACTCCCGCAGGTATGGGGGAGCAAGTCCCTCTAGACAACGCCTAACCAGTGCAGAGACCCTATAGGCGATCCGCAGCGGGAAAGGGAGCCAGTGCAGAACATCCCGCATATAAAGAGAAACCTGGCCAAATCTGGGGATGCGACCAATAAGACGTGCGGCTGCACGCAAAACCCGGTCCAAACACCCAAGGCGGGCAGCTGGGAGGCCAGCGTAAAGGGCGCTACAGTAGTCCAGACGGGAAACCACAAACGCATGGACAAGGGTAGAAGCAGCTGCCTGCGTCAGAGTGCGGGAGACTATGTATGTATGTATGTATGCATGTATGCTTGTATGTATGTTTGTACGTTTGTTTGTACTATGTATGTATTTATGTATCTAGCTATTTATATAGCGCCTGTTGAGAAAGTGAAGTCGTTGTATTCATAATATAGCATATGCGTTGATCCTATGGGGACAGAAGTGACCTGTCTCCAAATATTTATGTTTGGGACACCCGTGGGCGTATGTCCGTTAATATTATGAATTCTCTTTCAATTGTCTGAATCATACATACACATCATACACATTAAAATGGAATGGACAATAAAATTATTGGTGTTGTGAGTCAGTCACATTATATAGATGGAGGGGAATTTATTCTCGAAAACCCGATGAAGGTTTCTGAATAGGTCTAATGATGGGAAATACAATTCATCTAAATTTGAGCTTAATACACTCATAAAGAAAAAAGAAGTGAAAAACAACTCGAAATACGTATCCTTTCTGTTGGATTTGAGTCCGTAAGACCCGCTTTAAAAAGTCTCCAAACTGCCACCTACCAACGAGTGAGAAAAGAAGATAAAGATATCTCCTTCATTTACCTTTGCAATGTTTGAAACGTATCGACACCACTCTATTAAGTGATCCAAAGGAATACGCCCAGTCATACACTAGGCAAACTGACATGCAGGCTACTGTTATTCCATTAATGTAATCAATATAATGTTATTCAGTTAATGTTATCAATGTTATGTTTTTCAATAAATGTAATCAATGTAGTGTTATTCCGTTAATATATGTAATGAATGTTATGTTATTCGATTAATGTAATCGATGAGTGTTATTCACGTAACGTAACGTAATTAACGTAATGTAATGTGATGTAACCCGATGAATCCAACCTATAACGCAGTGTCATTTTATGTAACGCAAGCCGCTGAACGAGAAACAGCTTATAGATTTCTATTAGTTATTTTACTTATCTATGATTGTTACCAATTGCGTTATGTCAAATGGTTGACGAATAAACGAATATTGATTGATTGATTGATAGTGGTGAACGATCGTCTTTTGTAAAGTCACAATGTAACGTCCTTTAAAGCCTGTCAGTGTAAATTATTGTTTGATATTGTATAGCGCTAATCAGTTTTAATTTTCTTACTATGACGTAATTTTCAGTTACAGGATATGAAGATCGCCGTTGCATTTCCGGATTTCGTCCTCAACGAAACGGAAGTCGATCGATATTACAGCGCTGTACGTATTTATCTAGCGTATTTATTTGGTTGGTCCTCTACAGCAGTGGTTCTCAACCTTTTTTGGCACGCGACACACCTAAACTTGCCACCAAATTTGGCGACACACCACGCAATCGTATGTGAACATTGTTAAAAATGTTAAAGTTAAACTAGTTTAACATTTTAAATTTTTAACATTTTAAAGAATGAAAATGTTCATGTTGAATCCTTTCCAGTTTCTACGTTAACTTAGTAGCATGCAGTTACTGAGATTTTGGTCCTGGATTTTCTGTGGATTATTTGCAAATGGAGGATCCACAGTTTTTGTAAGTGCATCACGTAAGCAGGCTGAGAGAGATCTTCTGACCACTTTATTCCTTTTTTTCTTTATGTTGATCATCCGAGAAAAACCTTGCTCAGATAAGTAGGAACTATGAAATGAAACCAACTCTTTGATTGCTTTGCTCGCCAGCATGGGCGTCCGCAGGAATTTTTACAGGGGGCAAAATTTTTTACATGGCACAAAATTTTGTAGGATGAGTAAAGTGACGTGTTTCCATATTCATGAACATAGAACACGTGACAACTTTAAAAATAAATAACTGTCAAGGACTTACCTAAATAATTAAGAGGTTTTTGCATTTAAAATCGTGTTGGGCTGTTATAATAATCATAGTAATAAAAAGATTTTATTTTTGTAACATATTTGCAAAATTCGGTGGCAAATGCCCCCTTGCCCTCCTCCGGACGCCCACCTCTCCAGTGTATTGTAATGTTCCCCTTTGTATGTCTTAGCCCAGAACTGAGTTCTTGAGGATTGCTTGTACATAACTTTCTAGATTTCTTCTTTCTCATGTTTTTCTTGATTGGTTTACTAAAACTAGCAGTGGCAGCGTCATTGTTTGCGTATTCACTATTGTTGGTGCTAGAACCCGTCTCATTGCTACCAAAATTTGATTTCGCATGACCAGTAGAAGATTCGCAACATGTTCGCTTTATAGGGCCTACTGATCAGTTTATCCTTTCCCAATGTTGCAATAATGGGTAAAAGTTAACATCGGCGCCATCGCAAACGTGTAGGGGTCTATGGTGTATAAGATAAACATCATGGCCACCTTAGATTACGATATAATAGAATAGATATTATAAATGGATTGTTAGGAATTCTCACAGCCTACGTCCGCTAAGCTTCAAGTAAGTAAGTGTAATGTAGAAATGACGGGCGTAGGCTGTGAGAATTCGCGACACACCAATTTTATCGCGACACACCAGCGACACACCAGGTTTACGCGACACACTGCCGGTCGATGCGCGACACACTAGTGTGTCGCGACACACCGGTTGAGAACCACTGCTCTACAGTGTAGAATATCTGTGCTAGTTCGGCAAAATGCTTCCTATATTCCCCCGTAAGCTGTTTCCGTGTGTTGGATTTCCCTCTTGGCTTTCTACCGGACTCAACCTAGAATTTGACCCTTCACAACGATCTTGCTTAGTATAGCGATCGCCTACTGAATCTTGAGCATTATCAACCACGCACACACGGTAGAGAAGTTCTTAAAGTAGATTAGAAATCATCTGTTGCTTATCGTCAGCTACGGACCACGAAGCACCTACAAAATACTGTCCCGATTCATCAATGCCCACGTATACCTTTGTTGATCTCATAGTATTTGCTAGACAGCGCCAAGGTTGGCAAGGTTCAGCATCGTGTACTTTACAGTCGTGTACTTTACAATTGCTCAACATCTTCGATTGATGTTTGATCATTCGATAGTGGTGCTTACTCATCCAGCCCCTAGAGCAGGTTCCGATGCCGTGGATGTCGCGGCACACAGGTTGGGAAACACTGGTTTAGTTGCAGATGACAATGAATTGGCATTAGACATATATAATGTTTGCCACACTAATGTCTGCTCTAGCTGTCTAGCCACACATACTTTGTAGAGAGTACCAGAGTAGGCAGATTAGACACTTTGTCAACGCACTGCAGTCAGTCTTCTGGTTTGTCCAACTTATCGGATTTCAACGTGGCTTATCCAATGGATCACTATTCACTGTTAGAGTTTCAATTGAAGCTAACATCGATTGGTCCTTTTTACATCATGATAATGGAGCCATAGAAGTCACTAGATTAGATTAAGAGTATATCTCAACTGGTCGGTAGAGTAGACGACAATAGTAAACTCGGCATTTCCTACAATCCAAAACATTTTAAACAGGGCCAGGACCAGTTATACATTTCTAGGCACTACATCATCCATTCAGTTGGATTTTTAGGCAGATGTTGGTTGTGTAATTTTTTCAGTATGTCGTCAACGAAAGTCAGTCCTACTCTGAGAACATCCTGAATGGACTGAGACACCGAACAGAACTGATGAGACTCCGATTGGATTATCCTGGCGACATCTACGACGAAAAGTAAGTAGTTCTGCATCGTCATCATAAATTGGAATGCGTGTGGTAGGAGTAATATGTGGCGCTCCATGACTCCTTATCCAGGACATGTCAATCGCCCACTCAGGACCTCAGAGAAGAAACGGACGCCTCCTCAACTTCTCTTTAAGGGCAATTTGCCTCTAAGCTAGAGAGCTACAGTAAAGTAAGGTAAGGTAAGGTAAGGTAAGGTAATGTATAGTAAGGTACATGTAAGATAATGTAGCTCCCATCACCCTGTAAGTGCGACTTCACACGCTTTCAGTATTTATGTAAGTTAAAATATGCGTATAGATATGTGCTTACATTCGTTTAAGTCTTACATTCGTATACGTCTTACATTCATTTACGTCTTACATTCATTTACGTCTTACATTCATGTACCTCTTACATTCTTGTACGCTTTCATTCATGTACGTCTTACATTCAGTTACGTCTATTACTCATACTAAAGGTTATTTTTAACAACTGAGTTCGCTCAGAGATACATGTACAAAGCAATTCATGTCAACATTGTAAGATCGTGTAAAATCAACGACAACCTTCTCCACAACCGTAAAATTTCTTTAAGCACTGCATACTAATTCACTAAATGACTGCATACTAGTACGTTAAATGACTGCACACTTTTATTCACTAAATGACCGTACACTAATACATAAAATGACTGTACACTAATACACTAAATGATTGCACACTTTTATACACTAAAATGACTAAATGACTGTATACTAATACATTAAATGACTGTATACTAATGTACTAAATGACTGCATACTAATACACTAAATGATTGCACACTAGAACACAATGACTGCATACTATTACATTAAATGACTTAAGTTACTTCGCTTTGTCGAACCGTTGTAACCTTGAAGACCATTGTCCTCGATATGTCTCCCTAAATCTAGCAACACTGCATTCTTAAATAACACAGCCGTATTTGTTGACCTATTCAAACACTCTTCTCTCGCTTGATATCCGATTCAGCCAACAGTATTCGGTGACAAGAACAGGCCTATGATAATAATAAAAAAAACTCCTAACATAGTTTTTTTCCTGAGGACTTATTTCTAAATCGTGTACAAACATATAATGATTATTATTATCATCATCATCATCATCATCATCATCATCATCATCATCATCATCATCATCATCATCATCATCATCATCATCATCATCATCATCATCATCATCATCGCCGCCGCCACCACCATCATCAACATCATCATCATCATCATCATCATCATCATCATCATCATCATCATCATCATCATCATCATCATCATCATCATCATCATAGATACTGTTATTATTGTTGTTATCATCATCATCATCATCATCATCATCATCATCATCATCATCATCATCATCATCATCATCGTCACCACCACCGTCATCATCGTTATTATCATGATTAAAACTTGACATGGCGTTTTAATTAGAGCAATTCGTTTCTCCCTTGCAGATGGGAGGACAATCCATTTCAGCCGAAGGTCTTCTATCATCCAGATGGCAACACTTTTGGTATGCGTGACTACTTATCATCGAAGAGTTCTATCACAGACTAGCATAACTCTCCGTATACGGTGACCTAAAACGACCCATTCGAACGAACTTCATATCACATTGACGATTCAGGCCCAAGTAGAATTTGGAGCCGTAATCGTAATCTTAAACTCCAGATTTCTGAAGCGCTACTCTAAAGCTAAACGCAAAGCATCAGTTTATTCACGAGCGCTGCGTCGTATCAGATGGGTTGTCCAGAGGTCGTTGTCCATTGGAGGCCGAGTTCGGTTGCCAGAATGACCACTGACCAGGAGAGGCAGAGCAGCTGTTACGGCGGGTTTTGTTGAGCACGAGAAAGCTTGGAAGGCAGAGGATCATATGGATTAGGGTATGCAGAGGATCGGATGGATTAGGGTGGGTAGAGGATCAGATGGATTATGGCCCTATGACATTGATCATAATTATGGTATGATCTCTGTGGGTTGTATGTCTTTCGTGCTTGGGGGACACCTAGTGACAGTTTTTATTACTGCCACATGGGATGCTATTACTTCCTATTTTTAGGCCTATATGTATACGAATCCCGAGGTCCAGAACTTAGGATGTGTCTTGCAATACCCAGCTGACACCGATGCCAAAGCAATACCAAGTATAAGTCTACCATGCAGGCTCCGGTGAATAAGCTGGTCTCCCTGACGCGGCTTCTTTGTGGCGCTCATAAATCAGGGAGATTTACATTGTACAGTACATTACATAAGAAATTGTACTACTTGTTCACAGAAACACTTATAAGCGAACTCTGGTTGTTACACGGAATAGGCTGAGTAATATGCTTGAATTTGCAGATGGATTAGCGATTGAGCCCGCTACGGAATATCCACCAGGTCGAAGAGTGTTCACGGATGAGCGCAATAAACAAGTGATTGCCTTACATTACCGATTAATTTATCGTTACCTTGCAGGTGTTACCGCCAGTCTTCTACAAAAACCGTTTTACGATCAAAACCGTTACGTGTAAGTGTACCTTCTTTGGATAAATTTATCAGAGCTAAAGAAAAAATGGCGATTGTGAGTATAGTAACTAAGACCCGGTTCTTGTAGGTGTCTCCGCAGTTGAAAAGGTTAATAAACTTCCGCAACTGAATTCTACCTCAGAACTTCAATTATCCTATTCTCAACTGGGAACTATTTAATGTCCACTTTTCGATTATTGCCCGATAGATGATTCATAAGTGATTCCGTTTTAAAAGCTCTGATAACTATACAATAATCGGTAATACTTTTATTTCTTCCACTCCTTCATCCTTCCTTCTCTACCTTCAGTCCGTCCGTCCGTGCGTCCGTCCGTGCGTCCGTCCGTGCGTCCGTGCGTCCGTCCGTGCGTCCTTCCGTCCGTCCGTCCGTGCATCCGTCATTCCGTCCGTGCGTCCGTCCGTGCGTCCGTGCGTCCGTCCGTGCGTCCTTCCGTCCGTCCGTCCGTCCGTGCGTCCGTCATTCCGTCCGTCCGTCCGTGCGACCGTGCGTCCGTGCGTCCGTCCGTGCGTCCTTCCGTCCGTGCGTCCGTGCGTCCGTCATTCCGTCCGTGCGTCCGTCCGTGCGTCCTTCCGTCCGTCCGTCCGTGCGTCCGTCATTCCGTCCGTCCGTGCGTCCGTGCGTCCGTCCGTGCGTCCTTCCGTCCGTCCGTCCGTCCGTGCGTCCGTGCGTCCGTCCGTGCGTCCTTCCGTCCGTCCGTCCGTGCGTCCGTCATTCCGTCCGTCCGTCCGTCCGTCCGTCCGTCCATGCTTCTATACCTCTTTCCCTCATCTGTCCGTTTTCTCTATCGTCCGTTTTTCCTCACGGCTGTCAGACTCTCTCTCTGTCCTCACGTCAGTCTGTTCGTCCCTCCATACACCCGTCTCTCCCTCGGTCTCTCCGTCCTTGTTTCCTTCGGTCCGCCTGACCCTCCTCCCTCTGACCTCTGTCCGCCCGTCCGTCCCTCCGTCCGTTCGCCCCTTCCTATAGCTGTGTATCATGAATATACAATAATACATGTATATACAATTATACATATATTCATATGTACGTCTTGAAAATCGTATGTAATCAAATCCTCAATTTTGTTATAGCTACATCAACTACGGTTCACTTGGGACGATGATCGCACATGAAATGATGTCCGCCGTTCTTGATCTGGGTAACCTTCCTTCCGTTTCTTCGTCTTTAAGGTGACCTACGATGGTCGGTTACCCCTTGGTCTCTTCACCCACTCATTCTGTTTCCAGAGTTTACACACAGCAATTACTAAACAACTTAGAACAGCAGCGCCATTTAATAAATCGTTTCAATAAATCCATTAAATTAATTGACTTAATTAGTTTATTAAATGGCTCTTTCCACATATCAGTTTTCCACAAACCCATTGCATGAACTTATTCTTTCTGAGGGTTCACTCCAAGCTCGCGTGAATACAAATAAAATACATTAATCACTTGGCTAATATACTGACTAATGAGTTTATAATAATTTAATTCGTGCATGTAATTTCTTAATGGCTGCTTTATTGATGATTGATCAATAAATTGTCAATTAACTGAAAATTTGTGCCGAAAGTTAAATGACGTCGATTAAGTGAAAAATGGTCCTATTGGCGTTAAACGTGTGCTTTCTAGATGTAATAGAAAAGCACAACATAAATGTGTACCTACCTACATTATAATACAAATAATTATTACACTTATGAGTAATAATTATGTCGCCTTCGATAGATACTTTTACGGCGCTCTATGAATGCAAAGCTACAGCGCAATACTTTACAAAATACTTCTCAATAGCGCCTCAGCTAATGCAACGCATATGGTGCTTACATTACGTTACAAAGTACTTGATGCAGTCGAGAGGATATATACATATATGTGTGTGTGTGTGTGTGTGTGTGTGTGTGTGAGTGTGTGTGTGTGTGTGTGTGTGTGTGTGTGTGTGTGTGTGTGTGTGTGTGTGTGTGTGTGTGTGTGTGTGTGTGTGTGTGTGTGTGTGTGTGTGTGTGTGTGTGTGTGTGTGTGTGTGTGTGTGTGTGTGTGTGTGTGTGTGTGTGTGTGTGTGTGTGTGTGTGTGTGTGTGTGTGTGTGTGTGTGTGTGTGTGTGTGTGTGTGTGTGTGTGTGTGTGTGTGTGTGTGTGTGTGTGTGTGTGTGTGTGTGTGTGTGTGTGTGTGTGTGTGTGTGTGTGTGTGTGTGTGTGTGTGTGTGTGTGTGTGTGTGTGTGTGTGTGTTCAGAGGCGTAATGCATGTGTGTTTTTGGCAGAGAATCGAAGTCTTGTGCCTGGATGGTGGAGTGATGAAAGTTCAACCAAGTTCATCAACCGTACACAGTGCCTAAAAGACAACTACAGTCAACGACATGCCGATTTTCAGGTAAGTAAGTATGTATGTATGTACGTATAAATATATACGTATGTAATATGTATGTATATAAGTAGGTCCTGTATATGTATGTATTTATGTTTGAATACGTATTTATGTATGTTTGTATGTATGTATGTACATATGAATGTATGTATGTATGTATTGTATGTACGTATAAATGTATGTATGTATGCACAAATGTATGTATGTATGTATAAATGTATGTATGTATGTATGAATGTATGTATAAATGTATGTATTTATGTATAAATGTATATATGTATAAATGTAAGTATGCATGTATAAATATATGTATTTATGTATAAATGTATGTATGTATGCATAAATGTATGTATGTATAAATGTATGTATGTATGCATGTATGGATGTAAACGCTTATTATAGCGCCTCTATACCTCTTGAAGCCCTGCACTTGATAGCCTAAGTTGCTTTTGAGTTAATTAATAACAGAATGTGTTCGTCTGTTAGTAAATAAAGCCCAAATAGTGGCTAGCTCACGCACACAGTGCAGTTCCATCGAGAACTGATATTTGACAGCACGTTCAGAATTCATGATAGACAGAGACTTAAGCAACGGAAATAACAAAATGAATAGAATCGGTTTCGTTTTGTAGGGTATTGGCAAACTGACATTCGGCGAACATTTCTCAGACATCAGTGGATTATTTCATTCCTACCAGGTAACACATGTTGCGGTAGTAATTGCCAGCTTTAAACGACATCTTGGTGACTGTCAGGGCCGTTAAAGTCGACCTTAACTCACAATAAATGTTCATCTGATTTGCGACCTGAAATTGCGACCTAATCCGTTGATGCTTTGCCTTTGATATCGTTTTCCTCTCCAAGTCGAATTCTTTCTTTTGCATTCGTTCTTGACTCAAACGGCGCATGGCAGAAAGTTCTGGAGGAAAACGATTTAGCATGCAGTGGACGGACAGCTATGCTGCTCCAGCTCATGATAATGATTATGATGATGATGACGAAGACGACGATTGTGGTGGTGATGATAATAATTATGATGATGACAACGACGATTATGATGATGAGAGGATGATGAAGAAAAGAATTACAATGTTGAAGCTGATGATGATGATGATTACTATGATAATGATAATGGTGATGATTACGACGATTATGATGATGAAGGCTTATCATCATGACTTATCTTACAATAGCTTACCTTACCTTACTCTACCTTACCATGCCTAATCATCGTCATCATGATCCTCCTTCTCCTACTCTCCTCCTCCTCCTCATCATCATCATCGTCGTCGTCGTAGTCGTCGTCATCATTTCCTTCATCATCGTCATTGTCATAAATTCCTTTAACATCGTATTCGTTATCGTCATCACAAATATCATTGTCGTCATCATCTTCATCATCATCGTGTAGACTGGAATTTTCGGGTCTCGACAAAAGATTAAACGTTCTTATCTTATTTAACATCGCTTCACTTCAACATACATTTACATCGGTGTTATTGTTTAAATAAGAACTGCTTATTGTCACACCCTGTTATTATCTTATCTAACTGTATCTCATGTACTTATGAAACTATTACAGGCGTATAAACGCTGGGAGGAACCGAACGGGGAGGAGTCGTTGTTACCTGGTCTCAACCTCTCCAATGAGGAAGTCTTCTTTGTTGCATTCGCTCAGGTGCTGCTTTCTCTATTTGTAATCGTAACTGTAAACTCCAAGTTTCTAAAGCGCCACTCGAAAGCTAAGCGCAGGGCTTATTCATCAGCTTATTCACGAGCGCTAGTCTGTCTCTTTGCCTTCAAGTCCCATTACCTACTCTGTTCTGCTCTATCCTATCATACGTTAACATACTTGCATACATTATAATACCATCCCATTACATATCCATCCCTACACTTTAATACCATACCGTATCATATCCAACCATACCGCATCTTTATTTACTTTTTCACACCTCTTTCACTGTGCCTTGCCTTAATTAACTTGCCTTACCTTACGGAAAAAGGAAAAAGATCAAATTAAAGACTTGTCAGCAAAACATTGTTAGGAATAAACACAGCAAGAGAACCATTTAACGAAACGGCTCCTTCCAACAATAACGTCACCCTACGTTACCTTACTTTGTCTTACCTTACCGTAATTTATCTTACCTTTATTTAAATCTTACCTTATCTTACTTTATCTTTTCTCACCATTCTCAACTTGCTTAGCCTTACTTTGTCTTACCTTACCTTACCATAATCGTCTACCATACCTTAACCCGTCCCCTACCTAATGTCTGTAACAAACTGTGGAAGCTGGACTCCCTAATAGAGAAACGTTGTTGCTGCTTCTGTAATCACCCGTTCATTGCTTTTCATCAATGTATCTTGTAACATGTATAATTACAATTCGTAATGTAAACTGTTTTGAATTGAATAGAATTGAGTTAAATTGAAAATTGAATTTCGTGCAGAATCTGTGCAAGGTGAGACGAAATCGGATCGATAAACGGAAGCGATTTATAATGACTGACAGATCTCCGGCCGAGGAATTTCGGTAAACAAATCATTCGAAAGAATTATATTCAGGCGCTGTATTAATGAACCATTGTGCTAAGAACATATTTTAAATCACGTTTTCATCTGATAATCGGGTACTGACTAATTTCGGTGAATAAGTAATTAGTTAAGTTGCTTAATAAACAGATTTCGAATTAGTGCTCATTTACTAGATTGTTTTAATTACTCGGTTTAATAATAGTTATTGTATTATGCATTTTATCAATTACTTCGGCATTTATTCAATTTTGTATTCACTTTATTTTAACTGTATTGTATTGTACTTGTTATTCAATGCTTTAAGTAACTTTTGCATTGTTTATTTCTTAACTTCACTTTCTAATAAGCTAGAGCTACTAATGAAGTAATTCCAAGCACACCTAGAGACTTACGTAGAGTCTTTATTATGATATATGATCACCTGTTTACCACTTGTAGCTATGTAGATGTATACATACAAGTACATACATACATGCTGGCATTCATACATGCGTACATGTGTGTACAATTGTACATACTTGTGTACGTATGCAAATATTATGTAATGTGTGCATATATGTGTGTATTTGTGTATGTATTCATGTATGCTTTATGTATGTATATATGTGCTTATGTATGTTTTTATTTATTTGGAATTTTAATTTACCTCACAAAATATTTGTTTATTGCATGCTGCATACTTTATATCACGTGTTAGTCACGTGATTATTTTTCGTTTATGTATTTAGATTGTTGTTGTTTATTCTTAAGGGTCCGAGAAAGTTTATTCTTGTCGAAGGACTTTCAGAAAGCATTCAAATGTGAATTTTCGACTGCAAGCAATGCGACTGTGGCGCCACAATGCGATCGGATTCCATGGTGAAATCCTGCTCCTTTCTTTGTCCCATTCCTCCTCCATCTCATTTAAGTCTTCTTATTATTATGTTTAGTTTTTTCTTTTCTCTCCTCTTTTCTTTTAAATTGTCTACACATTCTAACTCCTTTCAACTCTTAATTATGCTTTCTCAACTCTCCTCTTAATTTCCTTTTTGTCTCTTTCCTTAATTCTCCTCTTCTGCTTTGTTTTGCTCTGCTTCATCCTTTATCCGTCTGTTTTCTGCTCGTCCCTATCCATGACGATCAGTGACTAATGCTATAACAAACCGGTTGCCTTGAGGAGATACAACTTCCAGCATTTTCTCAATGTTCATTGATAAACCTTGCGACAAGTTGTCTGCAAACAACGTATTTAATAAGAATGCAACACTTGAGATATTTCAGCCACGAAACGGAATAATTGCGAACGTATATTGACTTGTGCTTATTCGAATGCTCATTTCGTGACTTCTCATCTAATAGTTGTTAAACTCTATATTAATATTATATACACATATAAGTATACATACAAGCATACATACAAGAATACATACTTGCATACATACAGGCATAGGCCTATATGCATGCATACAAGCAAACAAACTCTGTTAATACAGTCGATGGCAGTATAAATTAGTAGTCAGTCTTTTAGCCTATAGGCCTATAGGCTGCCCTGGATGTATAACCAGAAGTCAGAGGAACACAGAGAATAGATGATCTATAAGGCTGACCATTCATTAGGCAAATGGTCTGAAGCCACTCTCTGTTAGAAGCCGAAAGCTTCTTTGTAATCGAAATCTTAATTTGAAAATAGTTCTTTGCACTAATTTTACGTTTCAAATAAATTTGTGGTACGCTAAGATTTCGAGGTTGTTCTTTTGTGGTCAGTATACGAATGAGGGACCATAAGCTCTCTAATCCTGAGAGTAGAGACAGGAGTAGTAGGATTAGGAGTAGTAGAAGTAGGAATAGGAGTAGGAGTAGTAGGCTTAGGAATAACTAGGATTAGAAGTAGAAGTAGTAGGAGTAGAAATAGTAGTAGGTGTAGTAGGATTAGGAGGAATAATAAGATACTACAGCAGGTAAACAGAATAACTGCGACAGTGCCGTTTTAAGGCATAGGCACGCGAGGCCAGGGCCTAGGGCCCCGCGCAGCGGGGGGGCCCCGCGGCGGCCCAGAAACAAAATAACAATATTATAAGTTCTGTTCTAACAAGTAACAATTCTGCAAAGTAAAGTAAGAACAATAACACATTTTTATTATTTTTTTAAACAAATGTCTGCGGTCTGCATTTTTAGTTAAATATAATTATTGGTAATAAAATCAGAGCGCTATAGAAATAAATCAATAATTTTAACGCATGGCGACGATGGCGCACAACCTGCTGTAGGCTTTTGGCTATTATGTTTGTTTTCATTTGTCTGCTTTTTCACAACGCTATTCAAGGAATTTTTATGTCTTGGTAAGTTAATATTAATTTTTAATATTAAATCTCTCTGTCCTATAATCTAGTCATTTTATAAATTGTTTTAAAGTTTAAATTGTAAAAAGGGCAAAAAGCGTATCAAATTTCGCACAGTTAATAGGATAAATAGAATGATGTTGGCGTGTCGACGCTCGGTACTGAGTCGGTAGTGAACTTGGCAAACTTATTTAACTTCACAAAATCACTTCATTTCCACCTCCCCAATGTGTAAGGTTGAGGTTTTTTAATAGTTTCTACCCTTTTTGTTATGCAGATTAAGATTCTGATTGTTAGTTATCACCGTCGTTCACGGTAAACCGATTTGCCACTTTTGGCCAATTATCACTAGGCCTACGATCAATTAAACGAAATATCAGACAACCCATCAAAAATGCGTAGAAATTATATGATTGGTGCCGTGAAGAGAAAAAAGGAAGCAACTGAAATTTAAATGTCGAACAAACATCCAAAAGTATCTTCTTTTTTTCAAAGTCAGAAAACACAATCATCATCGCAGTCCGACATTGTTGAGACGTAAGATACTCCTACGTTGTCTTACTCGTCTACTGATGTCATTGTTTGCGATAAAGATGAACAGTTATTGTCGCTGCAAGATGATGGTCAACCAGTCGAAAGTACAGATGTTGTCACAACACCAAAATTCGAAGCCTATTTCGCAAGATGTAGGCCTAAGCCCTACGGAGTCAGCGGACTATCCAACTGATGCAGCCTTATGGAGTCCAATCACGGAGGAATTGCGATCTTATTGGATTCGTAAAGGTCCTGCTAGTTGCCAGCATAAAGAGTCTGACTTTAGTACGACTCAACGCGTGTATCGAACGGGAGATAAGTTGCATAGACGTTGCTTAACTGATTCCTGTTTCCGTCGTGAACTGCGAAATGGTGAATCAGTTTGTCGCGAGTGGCTGCTATTTTCTCCATCGCAGAAGTCTGTGTATTGCTTTGTCTGTCGCTTGTTTTCAACAACATCGATGGGTCATCAATCTTTCTGTCAATGATGGTGACAAACTGTACGGGTGAACGTTCTTTCTCAAAACTTAAATTAATCAAGAACGAGCTTCGCAGCCATATGATGCCAGAACGATTGAACTGCCTGTCTGTTATGAGCATAGAATCAGATGTGTTGGAGTCTTTGAATTTCGATGATATTAAAAAAGACTTTGCTCAGAGCAAAACACGAAAGCGATGTTTGTAAGAAACTGTCGTTACAAAGTCACAATCCATGTATAGCAAACATGTACTCATTAGGCCTATAATCACACTTTCAGTTTGTATAACAAATAAACAATGGAAATTGTAAAGCATGTTAAACTAAACTTTTATTTTACACTTGTAGTACAAAGATTGATGTGTTAGCTGTGTTATTATGAGTTTAGTAACAGTATACTATATTAATACATTTAACAAAATGACACATATGCACGTACAATACACTAATGCAATACTCTGTATCTGAGACTGAGATATTGAGACGGAAATCGGATTACGTTTAAGGTTATTTAGGGTTTGTGCGGGTTGTGCCTAGGGCCCCCCAAACTCCTTAAAACGGCTCTGAACTGCGAGGTATATTGACTTGGAGTGGGAGTAGAAGTAAGAGAAGAAGTAATAATAGAATTATATTTATTATATACAATTACGAGTAATAATAATAATAATAATAATAATAATAATAATAATAATAATAATAATAATAATAATTCTACTGACCCTTATGATTACTACAGTGCCGCTAACAAACTATGCTTCGTCGATAAACTTGAAGTTGTACTTTGAACAGTTACGGCAAATATGAGGACAGACGTATCTACAGATTACACCAAATGTTTCAACTTATTGCAGACGATAAGACAATACGGGAAGGGTCCTTGCATTAAGAGAAGGACCTTCTGACGCGCTTGAAGGTCTCGCCCACCCACTCAAGGATCGCTTGATGATCAATCGATAAAACACAAGTTACAAGGCCAACAAGGCCTTGGTCTAGAAGCCTAGCTCTCTACAGAATGACTCACTGGATATGCAAAATTTCATTATTATTGTTGTTAACACTGGCGTAAACTTGTCCAAAATACTGGGGGGGGATTTGGCTATTTTTTCTACACTTGTTGCATTAAATGTAGTCCATCTCAATTATTGGGGGGGGGCACGTGCCCCGGCTGCCCCCAGAGTCTACGCCTATGGTTGTTAATGTTTTGTTGTTGTTGTTGTTGTTGCTGTTGTTGTTGTTGTTGTTGTTGTTGTCTTCTTCTTCTTCTTCTTCTTCTTCTTCTTCTTCTTCTTCTTCTTCTTCTTCACATGCTTCTTCTTCTCTTCTTCACGTGCTTCTTCTTCTTCTTCTTCTTCTTCCTCCTCCTCCTCCTCCTCCTCCTCTTCTTCTTCTTCTTCTTCTTCTTCTTCTTCTTCTTATTATTATTATTATTATTATTATTATTATTATTATTATTATTATTATTATTATTATTATTATTATTATTATTATTATTATTATTATTATTATCAAACGTCCAGAGTTATTATTGCCATTGTCATCATTGTCTAAAGCTTCATCTCAGTAGCGTTGAGAGTACGATGGTAAAGTTCCAGAGAGGCAGATTGCGTTTCCCTGTTGAAACAACAGACAAAATCTTATAGACCAACCAGGAGATCTCTATAGGGTCATGGGTTTCGTCTGCTGTCAGGCTCCCCATATTTGTAATGAAATCCAGATCTTCCTAGCCCCATTCACCGCTGGTGTCCAAGAGGAACGCCACAAAGGCGTTGGCTGAAATGAAGGTGGCGCACGTAGCACTTTTTGACGGGGCTTTATAACGAACGGCAGTGCCACCTGCTTTGATCGATAAGTGAGCGAAATAAGAATTGGCGCAGATGTTTGTTAACGTAACTTTCCAAGCCAGGCACCATCCACGCGACCAAGGATGAATATCACACCATCCGGACATTTTCCGTCTTCCATTGAGAGCCTCGTAGCCTCTTTCTGAGCCGGGAGTTATACTCTGCATGCTAAGCGTTTTGTAGATAATGTCGTTCAGCACGTTGTGAACTAAATGAGCAGTTGTTTTGTTTCTTCGCCGTCTCCTCTGTAAACCAGGGTTGTGAAGTATCTTTCTCCGTCGACTTTTTTCCCGCAGTAGGTCGAATCTGCGCATTGGATACCTGGATGACCTAATTGGGTGGTAGGAAGGAGCAGGGGCGGCGCCAGGCTTAAAAAAATTGGACGCACACCCCTTCCGTCTCCTCCCGTCCACACCCGTCCCCTGTCTGCCACTCGTAGTCATACACTGAAAATGACTGAGTGACTCCTAAAAGTACAGTGTGACACATGCATACGATATCATATGATATTATTTATACATACTGTATGGTAAACCAAAAATGCACAGTAAAAGTGTCAAAAATATTGATGTGATGCCTAATCCTTGTGTGGATTTGATTTGGTGGGTGGACGCACGTGCGTCCAGTGCGTCACGCTGCCGGCTCCCCTGGGAAGGAGACCGTGGCCGCCGATGTTCACCTGATTGTGCAGGTATCTAAGGAATCAAGTGAAAATCGGCGGCCACGGTATCCTTGCTACCACCTAGTCAGTTCATCCATGTATCCAATACGCAGATTCGACCTCAGCTTTATCAGAACCGGATGTAGTATACGAGAATCCAGAAGGTCCAAGAAATCGCCTTGCTGGTCCCCTCCTCCGATCATATTTTGTTGGAGCTATAGAGCAGCAGCGAATGGTTGGATTAGTCGCATGAACAGCTGCCTCAGCTCCTCTATCCTAATCTAACCTTATCCAGTCTGATCTAATTGTCCTATAATCGAAAACTCCCTTAGTCCATCCTTGTGAAATATGTTGTCTAGCATACATGTTCTTATCGTTTTCTTTTATTCTTTTCCACTGTGGGTTTCCGCTGTCAGACCAGGAGTCATAGGCGTCCGCAGGATTTTTTTAGGGGGCAACAATTTTTAGGGGGGAAACTTTTTAAGGGGAATGACGTTTTTGCATAGAAAAAATTTGCATAGAAAAAAATTAAAAATAAATAATGATCAAGTACTTTACCTAAATAATTGTTTTCTTTTACCTAAATAATTGTTTTCTCGCATTGAAAATCGTGTTGGGAGTCTCGGGACTGTTGTAATAATCATAATAATCAAAAGATTCTATTCTTGTAAAATATTTGCGAAATCCAGGGGGGCAGATGCACCCCTTGCACCCGTTCCGGACAACCATGCCAGGAGTGCTCCGGAGAAGTTTTCGTGAAAAGGTATTCTTCAACTAATACAATTTACGATTCATATGTCGTGTACAGAAACATAGGTTACATTTTGAACCGGATGTGTACGTAGTTGTTTAGAGTGTAAGTCAATTAAAAAACATGCGCGCATGTGATTCTTCAGGGTTCTACAATCAGTTGTGTATTAGGTAGAGAGTTGTAAAGCCTAAAACGGTAGATTACAGCTGGACAGATCGGCACAAACACATAAGCAGACACATTGGTAGATAGACACTTGAATATCACGCTCTTGATCACGCGAAGGCCGCGACAGCAATGATTAACCCAAACCAATTAAGGCCGTTATTCGTTTTCGCAAGCCTATATGGCTGACCCAGATATAGGCCTTTGACATGACCTAAATTTATTGCTACAAATTGACCTATCGATCTGGTTTATAACAGCCGAACAAAGACCTATGTAATTTATTCGCTGCGGTTCGGTCCCTTAGCAGTCAGAATGCAGAGGATTAGAACGATGCACGCGGCGCCATTCACAGACCGAAGACTGCGCACGTGAACAACAAAGACTTTTGACCTAACAATCAGTCACAGCGCATGCAGTGGGTGTGCGACTCTTCTAAGATTGCAGAACCTTAAATCAGCTAAGCCACGTATCCAGTTGATTTGAGTCGCAAGCACTGCGTGTACGGTGTATACAAACTCACACATGTAAACGCTCTTCGTGTGATTATTAGTAGTAACATCTTCGCAGTCGTACTTCTCTGTAGATTTAACGACGACGTAGCATCTCCTACTAACGAGATGATCTAGTCGGAACGAGTTAGTGTTTCAAATGAATTGTCTAATTATGCCGATTAAATGAAGAGTAAGCAACTCGAAATAAAGACTTCTGTCAATGTAAGATTTAGCTATTAGAGGAAAATATAACTGTTAGAAGAAAGATTTAATTGCGCAGCCGGGCGAGATAAGAGCCTCTACGCAGAGCCATTCGGAGTAGAATATGGTTAATCTGTTGTTTCCACTGCGATAAGATATATCGACCTGGGATTAACAATGGGTAGCGTGGATGACAAAACAGCAGAGTCACTCATGCATGGCGATGACAAGGTGTCTGAAGCGAGACGGGAAAGCGTCGTAAGGCGCGAAAGCGTTTCAGCATCGACGGCCAATCTGAACTGGAGCGGAGGCCAGGCCCACGCTGGCCGGGTGTTCGGGTCCACTGAACTGCAAACGGTCACCGACGAACTTGTCATCCCTTCGCCAAAGGTACTGCGTTATACATATAAAATTATATATATATATATATAGTATATATATGCTCTGAATGATCAAATGACTTATGTTATTATTTTTGAACTATAATGACCACCATAATGATGATGATGGCAAGGATGATGACGACGACGACGATAACGACGATGATGATGATGATGATGATGATAATAATAATAATAATCTTTATCAATTCAAACTGACAACTACGCATTAAGATTACATTGAAACATTACAGTACAATCAAGATCTTAATTAAACACGGTTTGGCAGCCATGCAAGGCGCCGCCCTAGAGGGGGTTACGGGTATCGAACCGCGAATCTAATGCTCTCCTGGCCATGAGTGTTACCATTACTCTATCCCCTCCCCATAACGATATGATGACGATATGATGACGGTGATGTATCCGATTGTCCTTGGCTGCATATGTGAAGCCCCTTCCTTTCCTCACTCACTCTTTAACCCTACTTTACCAAATTCACTTCTGTTTCAACTTGCATACGCACACCTCTGTTTCTTTCAAACCTATCTTTGCCCTCTTTTCTCACCGCTCTTTGCCCTTCTCGTACCCACCTTCTTCCCCATCCATGCCTCACCCCGTCTCTCATGCGCATCCTCTCTGGATGCGATTTGAGAAATTTCTGGATCCGATTATGTCTCGTTGAAAAACCTTATTTAAGTCCTCATCAAAAGTCTTCCACCTTCCCCTGCAGTGCTGCCAAATTATAAATTCAAAACTTGAGTAATTAATTAATTACTTCATGCCTTCCTCACTTCCTGTCTCTTTTCTTTTTCTGTCCATCCGTTCATCTCTCTCCCTCCTTCGCACTTTTATTTTAGAGACCAAAGTTTGTATAGACAACAATAGATCGGAAGTTTACAAGCTGGGCTTAAGACTTAATAAAATTAGCCTTTAAACCTGTTTTGTGCTCGAGTAGGACCAAAACACAGCGCTGGCAGTATTTCGTAACCTATCTTGCTGTAAGGTGAACTGCGCATGGTTCAAAGTCTCTCTCTCTTCAGCTGACGTGTGTCTGTAAACATACGATGTAATTCGAAACCGATGTTTTCCATGGTAAACATGACACACTGGAGCAACAGTTCACCGATAGGAAAATATTTTTAACTAAGTCCTGGACTTGTCGTGCAGGGAAAAAGGTGAAAGTCTTGTAGACCATGAAACAAAGGGCTACTGCGCTACATAAAAGTACGGAATACTTCGTGTAACATGTATCTCTAAGTGAAGAGACAACATTAATTTTTAGATAAGTCTACGTATCCAGCAAACGGATGCGACTTCACTTTCTTAGCCTCGGCAGTGAAATTAAATGGCCAGTCTCTCCCGTTGATCTTATTATAGTTTCTATGAGGCACAGACAATAACAGTTAAACAAAGGATTCCTCGACTGCGCTATAAGCTTACCTTTAACACATTGCAATGTATGTAAGCTAACATTTTCACGGCACCAAAAGAGTCTTCAGAAACGCCGCATTCAATGGCGTCAATAAGACCGTATATCAAGTAGGCCTATAGATTAGTTTAGATGGTTTGAAGAAGACCAATTAAAGTCAGCGCAAGAATAGATGTACACAAAAATCCTGTCTGCAACACATAAGCCGAGAACCAATTAATTATATTGATACGACAACGCTAAACTAACAAGTAAGCCGATTTAATCGAGGCCTTACGCTGGCCCTGATCCAGACCCTGACTCTGACCTTGACCTGTTTACGAGACATACGATAAGAGTAAGCTAAACTTACGCAAACAGACATAGGCTTACACATAAACATATGTATACATATTGTTATATAGGCCTATTATGCCAACGACATACATATAAGCACATATACACGTCGTATACAACATAACGAGACATGACACAACATAAGCCTAATATAAACGTAACATAACATAACGTAACATGACAAGACATGACCTGACATTCCACAGCATGACACGACATGGGCGTGACACGGTGGCCGATTGGTTAGAGCGCTTGCCCTCTAACGCGGAGAGTATGGGTTCGAGCCTCGCCCGAGGCAGTTACTGTGTAGGGACCTTGAGCAAGTCCTTCACTCACAATTGCTCAGCGCCATCGATGCTCTGTCGTATGAACTTTGGAAGGAGAGCAATATCAAAATACAGTTGTATTTATTACATTGTATAGTATAACATAACCTCGTCTTTCAGCCGTTTAAAAACATCTAATCTGGTTAAAAAGGAGTGCAACCTATATTCACAACATATACACATACAAACACGCGTACACACACACACACACACACACACACACACACACACACACACACACACACACACACACACACACACACACACGTATATACACATATTTATGCGTAACTCTATGCATGTGGCATACTTGTAGATAGCTATGCAGGTCATCCTCAGATAATTCAGACGTGTTTAGGCAAGAGGCGAAAATGTTAATCTTGAGTTCCCATGAGGCTGTTCAGAGGGCGGTACCTAGTTCTTCCTCTGCAAGCCCCTTCAGATAGGAGAGTGCTACACCCTAACACGGTTTCGCTCGAAATGTAAATATAAATATAAATATATACGTACATACACTATTATATGCATGTATAGCTATCATTTAACGCTAATCCTGCTCATTTTCATCGGGCGAGATCCTTTACCACCTCTGCCTTTTTGGGTGCCACGACAGTTAGGTTCCCCGTGTCCTGATGTAGCCTACTACAGCTCGAAGTTAAGGCGTCGACCTTTACAGGGCCTCAGATTTTTCCCTGTTAGAGGCCTTTGGCATTCTACTTGGAACATCAGCGCCACAAAACTCATGGAAAGGCCCCCAAACTCTGAAAATGATCCTCCTAGTGTGTAGTGAACCGTTTATACTATAATTAGGCCTATGTCCAATGAATTATTGCGATTTAGGAATGCGATTCTACTGAGAAGAAGCGACCATCGATTGATGGCCTGTGCATTGCGATTCCTACGCTATAGAAGTTACCAGACATGTACTGGATATAAACGCAATGCGGGTAGTAAGTTACACGAAACGCCCTCAGTCCATATAACGACTGACTGTAGGCCTAAGCTTCTCCGTAAGAATCACATATAGTCATATAACATCCAGTTGGCGAAACGCAACAGTGGCGCCTCAAGCGAGTAAGTTCTTCCTATTCGCCAGATGGCGACTATATGATCTTATCATCATCAACATCATCATCAGTTCCTGACGCCAGCCATTTGGCGGCGATGGCTACAAATAAATAATATCCGTTGTCCTCGGTCATTTGTCAAGTCTATTCCCCCTCCCCGTGTTAGATCAAAGCGAAATGATCTTAACAGACAACAAACAAACTGAAGCGAATTTAGTCTGAACGGATCTGACCCGATCCGACCCCAATGCATTCGATCTAATTTAGTAGACTCTACTCTGATCTAATCTAAACGGATCTGATACGATGGAATCTGATCGAATCTAATCTAATCGGTGATTTCTATACAAAGTAAACTCGACGTATAGCTTAGCCAAAGCCGGACCTGGACAGTCCAGTTATCAGAGCAACCCAAGGAAAACCGTAAATCTATGCGACCGAGAGTGAAGTCATCTACACTTTGAAGGAGAACTAGTGATATTTCTTTCCATTTTTTATTCCGGCAGGCAGGCAAGAAGGAAGACAGACAGACAGACAGAAAAAAGAAAGTCAAACAAACGGACATATAGGTAGAGAGTCGGATAGACAGACAAACAGACACAAGGCAAAACATTGCAGTGCATGCGTAATCCGTGCGTGTTGAGTGCAGGCAAATGATGACGGACGAACAAATTGCTCCGCACGTGAACAATCATGACTCCTGTGAGATGTTGCTCAACCAAATTGAATGATATGTCGTCCTAATATTGCACTCACACAACACGCCCACCGCATCTCGCCTCTATTTATAGGCTAACGAAAACAACTCTGTACACATAAATAATTATATGCACTCGTATGTATATATAAATACATAAGCGTATCTATACATAGATATTCATGTATATAGTATATGTGCATTTATAGATTGTATACGTTGCATCCAGTGTTTTTACGACATCTAATGGCATATCGACCTTACCTTACACACACACGTACACGCACACACAAACCTACACACACACACACACACACACACACACACACACACACACACACACACACACACACACACACACACACACACATAATATATATGCATATGTAATCAATTGTATAAATCAAGGACTAGATTAACTCAAGTACATGAAAGAATTAACGGCGCTGGCTTGAGTGGCTTCTGTTCAAAGAGAAGACTAAGAGGTCGTTGAACTCAGTTAATTGATCGCTATGCGATAATTCATCCAGTCCTTCTATCTACACTGTTACGTAATGAATTTAACAAATAATTGAATAACTTTGTCATGCTGGGCGGACAACAATTTGAATTTTGTAAAAAAAAAAACTAACGGCTCCGAGTGTTTGAGGTCATTTAGCTGAATCTCGTCAAAAGATGCCGAGTAGGGGAAGGTCTAGGGGAAGTAAGTTATGAGTGGGACCGGTTTCGAGGTAGACCAGGTGTTCCTAACTATTCCGATGATCTGAAACAAGATAGATTGGTCGAAATTGTGTCGAACGCAGCATATGAGTCAAGAAGAGCAGGTGCAGTTACCTTGTCCATAGGAGCAGCAGTCATTGTGGGTAGATTGGAGAGTCGTCTCAGAATATTGAAACACGATATGCTGACTGGAAAAGGAAAAGTAAAGAGAATGAAGAAAGATGGGTCTATACCTTCGCTTTATAACGACACGCTCGAAAAGTTTAGAAATAAAACTCAAATTCGGAACTGAAAATTTGAAATAGTGACAGCATCCAGAGCAGCCTTCTTAAACAAAAGACTGAAATCATGAAGAATAAGAACCCTCAGACAACGACGGATTAAGTAATGTCAAGATGGCAATTCCGAGCAAATCAAAACAGATTCTGAGCAGGTGCTTCATCCAAAGTAGCAGGTGCAAGGGAGACGTGTCATTCTGAAACAGTACGATGCAGGCGTATATGTATTTATGTACATCCTTACTTCTGACTTACTTACTTGTGTGTTTGTTTTAAACAGGGACGTGTAACTCTTCCTCTAGCGATAACAGCTGCAGTTACGATCTTCGGTAGTTCCTTTCCACACGGATGGAACACAGGTGTCTTAAACACTCCGGCTCAGGTGAGCTTCGTTTGCATCAAGGCATTTTTACAGCGCCTTTCAAAAGCTCTCAAAAGCGCAGCTTACATGGCTATCAAACTATTTTAAGAAGGCGTCGTTGAAACTGAGATCTAGAGATCTCTGTTCTGGCTTGGATTTGAACCCCCAATCTTCTTAATGATGGTTCAGTATTCTAACCACTAGACAATCTCTCTGTATCGAATTCTGTACATTTCACCATAATGTTACATTGCAGTCCATTGAGTTGTGTGGTTTATTTGTATGTCTTTGTTTGTCTAAATGTCTGTTTTCTATATTCATATATATAGGGTCTATCTATGTATTATATGCACGCATGTATAGCTAAGAAAAGAAGGCATTATATATATATATATATATATATATATATATATAAAATTATGTAACTGAACTATTTCAGCTAATCCAAAACTTCCTGAACGAGTCCTACACGGAGAGGTTCGGTGTACCGCCAGAGCACTGGATGCTGAACCTGCTCTGGTCATCCTCCGTATCCGTCTACTTGATCGGAGGATGTGGAGGGGCGTTCAGCGTCGGGTGGTTTGCTAACAGATTCGGCCGGTAGGTGGAGGCGGAATCTTCTTTATCAACATTATTCTTCGTATTTTGGAGCGCCTTTGAGTAGGTATACTGAAGGAGGCGCTATATATTAAAACTCTGACAATGAAATGAATGAATGAATGTATGAAAGAGTGAATGAATGAATTAATACCACTTTGCAACCACTTGCGGATCCAGAAGAGCCATACTTGCTATTGTCCTTTTCGTCTGCACATGCTCCTTGTTCTTTGCGCTGACTCTGGAGGGAAGACCACGGAAACCACAAGGGTAATCTGGGACAAACAGCTAGCCACAGAAAACTCATCTTAAGTTTGCTACGCGTACATACATTATAAATACATAAATAAATTTGAGCGCTTCTGTATAGCCCTGCTGCGAGAAGCGCTTTATAAATGTTCAGATAAGATAAGATAAGAGATAAGATAAGAAATACCACGTCTTTTTTGGATTTTCACTGCATGCATTATAATTACTTATCGAATTAAGTAACGAATGAATTTGGACATTGTGTGTAATTATAACAATTAAGTTAATTATAACAATTAATTGCTGTTGACAGCAGTTAAATTCAGCCGGACCCCATGGGATCTGAGATCCGGCATCTCTGAACTATGAGATCCGTCACCTAAATGTATCTCTGTTTCCAATAATCCATCGTATGCGTCATGTGTCATGCATTTTTGTTTTATCCGAAAAGAGAATAGCGAGTATCACTTAACGATTAACCAGGGAGTCTGGTTTTAGTTTTGCCAATATTTGGAGATCCGCCACATCTGGATGAGCATAATAACCATTGACTGTTAACATGTATACAAGGTCAGGCTTTCGAAGTCTCTGAACCGAGGTTCTTTTTGCCAGCGTCTGTAGGACAGACACGTTTGCAAGCTATCCGCAGAGTCCGACAGCTCCTGCCTAGAGCTGTTTAATCCGAATGATTCAACACTTTC
Source organism: Allolobophora icterica (assembly GCA_963556255.1). Taxonomy (NCBI): domain Eukaryota; kingdom Metazoa; phylum Annelida; class Clitellata; order Crassiclitellata; family Lumbricidae; genus Allolobophora; species Allolobophora icterica. The sequence continues at coordinate 55,955,425 of OY744603.1, read as the reverse complement.
AGCCATCATCAATGAAAACTTGCGCCATGTGACCAAGAAGGCTTCATAGGTCCACTGAGCAACATTGAGCTTAGTGGACAGCTAGCCAAAGCACTCCCAAATAGCCGCATATAAGCGAAAAACGTTTCAATGGCTTGTAATGTAATGTAATCACAGATTTCTATAGCGCCTCTTCAGAGGCACTTCCGATAGAGGAACTGATTCGTTTCTCCTCTGTGGACGGTCTGCGATGGTTTTCAATGTCCCGGTATAGATTAAAGAGCTCTGTGTTCCAGTTATGGCAACCGGGTCACCGTTCACGATGCTCTGGTTCCCTCTGAGATTTACATTTTCATCGCTTCCACACATCATTACGAGCTTATCGGGCTTCCTCGTGCACTGGACCTTCCTTTCGGAACATGCTTACTTTAAACATACTGTTTCAATTCAGCTCGACGCATAGTTTTCTGTTTTCCCCAAGTAAGAATTTTTTAGGTCAGTCAGATGAGCAAGCAATTCTTTTGGGAGATGCTTGAAAGGCGCTATATAAATGCTTGTTGTATTACAATGTGTTAGGAAGAAAGGTCTGTTGATCTGCCACGTCTTCAGCTATGTCGCCGCCATTTTGTTTGGCTTCTGTAACATGGCCAAGTCTTTCGAAATGCTCATTCTGGCTCGGCTCTTTACGGGGTTCGGATGTGGTGAGTTATATATTGTCACTTACGGTAGGCCTATACATTGTCCAGAAGAAATCGACCCAACATAAATTAAAACCAGTGAAGTAGGCCTATATTTTAAAGAGAACTGTTACTACATTTCGAACACATGTAAGCCTAGTGGAGGAGTCAGAGTATCCAGTATATAGATGAACGCTAAGCCAAATAGCATTAACTGGAGGATGATTACTTGAAATTGTGAATAGATTTGAATCATCTGTATCACTGGCAATGGAAGCCTGTTGGTTCCACGCTCTCGTACGATTCTGATGAATCTTTTTTGAGTGTATTGAACCGTCTCGTAACGTTTTCAGATTATCTTAAGTTTTATAAATATTAGACCTATATGTTTGACAGCCGTGTGCCTCAGCGCCCTGTGGAGTTCTTTTACGCGGAGTTTTCAAATGTTCGAATATTACATAGAAACATATAATATTAATAATAGAGGAGTCAAAATTAGACCTATTTAGTGGCAGTCATAGTTTATGTTCGAAACGTCCCCCTTTAGCCGGGACATCTTCAGTAAAAGCCATTATGGGTTAAAGTTAGCGAAGTAAATAGGCAATGGATTACTAACAAGGCATTGCATTATTATTATTATTATTGACAGGTGCCGGAAGTGGGTTAGTGCCGATGTATCTGACTGAAATTGCGCCGGTCAACATTCGAGGTGCTATGGGTGTCCTGCACCAATTCGCGCTAACTTGTGGCATACTTGTGTCGCAATGTATCGGACTAAGACAACTGATGGGTAAGCAATGACCACATCAACACACACACACACACACACACACACACACACACACACACACACACACACACACACACACACACACACACACACACACACACACACACACACACACACACACACACACACACACACACACACACACACACACACACACACACACACACACACACACACACACACACACACACACACACACACCTGTATCAGAGCATTTCTATAGCGCATTTCCCTTACCTCGCAGATGCGCTTCTCGCTAGCCTAACTTATATCAGAGATGTCAAAGAATAAGTTTGTCGGTATACGATTGATGCTCGTGTAGCAGGAGATGGTCTCCACTTGCGTTCTCCTGCAAACACGTAGAGTTCGACCAAAACAATTCCCATTTACAGCCGACAGTTAACGCTTATTTACAATCCGTAGTTTAGATGTCAGCTTAGCAAAATTATGTCAGAAATATAACTTAAGGTGAGGTCGACGTAAAATGTCGTCGAACACTTGGATTGCGCTGAAGGTGAAAAGTTAGTCAAAGGGCGCAGTTCACAGACCGAAACAATTCTGTTAAAATGCGTAGACCACTTTGTCTGCATCGTTTGTTGAGGCACTGACTTCCCTACAGTAATTTTGATGTTTTAGCAACTAAATATGGACACATACAGTGACATATTAGTGAATAGACGACTGGGTTATCTTCAGATATGTTTGCACAAAGGTCTACATGATTATAGTTCGATTGCTGATGAGCCAGACCTCAATATTATGCGTTGGGCCTAATTACACACACTGTTAGAACGATTACGCTAATGTTTAGAGTAGATGTCTCTCCCACCGCCTGGTCTGTCTGTCCAAAGAATTCGTAGAACGGTGATCTTCGAGAATCGCTCCAAGAGAGACTGCAGGCAACACGTGTTGTCCATCTGGACGCTGACTTACATTAACCCGATTCTGTAGTTCTGACACAAATCTCCGAGTGATAAAACTCTCACGTTGACCGCCGACATAAGAGATGCATAGGCCTAAGAGTAATGGCAGATGCGCGAATTCTTTTCTAACCTTGTCTTACTTTACGTCATGTTCGTCGGTTGCGTAATGAGTATCTTTATACTTGATTTAATATTAGACATTAGACCGACCAGTTGCAAGGGTTGCCATATCTCTCCTGCATGTAGACCTTTAACTATAATGAGCAACGATTTTGTCTAATATCGGAATTCAATCTTTGGTTGGCAGTAGCCGAGTAAAATATCCATTGGCTGAAGCGAAATGCATTGGAAAATTCTCTTAATCATTTCCTCCGTACAAGTCGAACCCAGCTTAAGAATTTCTAAAAAATCCGTTCAATTATTTGACCTTGACCTACGAGTCATACGTTCAGTCAAAGGATGTGGGATATATTGCAGATGCGCTATTTCCTTACTTGACCTGTTTTAGGGCGGGATGATCTTTGGCCGATCCTGTTGGCTCTGATCGTCATTCCGTGCACAGTTTCTCTTGTCGTTCTTCCCTTCTTCCCAGAAAGTCCTCGATATCTTCTCGTCAACAAGGGACTCGAGAAAGAAGCAGAAAAAGGCAAAATTTTATCTTTAATATTTTTCGTATTTATTTATCGCTGCACAATGTATCAATCTACATCGCACAGTTGTCCTAGCACATTGTGTGACACGTTGGCAATGTCAGTTCGCAAACTGACTTTGTAACCTAACGGTTGCGGGTTTTACCCTGCTGAGGGGACTCGAACGCTCCTGGGCAAGCTGTTAACAGGAACGTACTTCTGTCACTTTTGAAGTGCTATTAATTATCTAATGCATTATTGTAATGATCAAAATTCAAAGTTCAGATTAGATTAGACGAACATTGTTCAATGATTCAATTGTCTTAGAACTCTGATTAGGCCTATATATATACTAGTGTATTAGCCCGTCATAATTATGACGGCAGTGTATATCGTTGATTAAAATGCTCTGATCGCCGTCGTCAAGACTGACGTCACAAACGGTATTTCACAATAGAACAGAAACCGTTTGTGACGTAGCGTTTATCGTCGGACGGACACTATATGGATATTATATGTACAGATATATATATATATATATGTATATATATATATATATATATAATTAGGGTGTGTCTTAAAATTAAAGTTTCAAAATTAATATCGGCCAGGTTGTTTTTGTGTTTCATCTTGAAAAGCATTAATATGTGCCAAACTACATAAAAATCAGAATAGATTTAGAACTTGCGAAAAGCCCAGGAAGAATTATCACATAGAAAACAATGTTATACATTGTAATTTTCAAAGATCCAAACAATTTCAACGCTTAAACATAAAAAAAGGTGAAAGCAAAGGAAGGACTCAGCTATTTGTCATTTATTTATTCCCTTTAGTGCTTTTGGGAATTTGTTTTGAAGGTACTCGACCATTTGCAGATCAAAGTGCTACTCTTTCTCATTTCGGAATAGGTTTCATTGAAGGACTGCATAAGCCACTCCTTTCTCTGCCGCACGGTTCATCACTCATAAGACGGATACGATATGTCTTTTGCCTCACTGTATACGATTGTTCTGACTCTCATTGTTGCGGGTCTCAATCAAGAAAAGCGTAATCCAATCCGAGGATCTGGAAAAGTTTGGTGGTAGATATAGTGAAGAAATGGGGTAGTGCTTTTGTAGGTGGATCATGTCTGGGAGGAAGTCTCCTTGGGGGTTCGTCGGATCCATGATTGTTGCGCATGCTGTAGAGCAGTGGTCTCCAACCTTTTTTCGGTGAGGAGCCGCACTGCAAAGTTTAGCAACCTTTGGGAGCCGCAAGGGCGAAGTTTAGCAACTTTTGGGAGCCGCCATGGTTTTAGGTCGAATTTAGGAGCACAGCAAATACTAGCAAATGACACTATTAGCCGCTAGCGCTGATCATAGGCTCTAATATATAATATCATTATATGGACCGACACAGAAAACAAAGACCTCGTAGAATTTTGAGCTCAAGCAACACGGGAAAAAGGCCATTTTTAGCACAATTTTATTTCGTCACATAGAAAATGTCATTTCCTGGAAAGTTCTGGAGAGCCGCCACAGAACGTTTCGAGAGCCGCATGCGGCTCGCGAGCCGCGGGTTGGTGACCACTGCTGTAGAGTGTAGACCAAGCGCTACTTCTCGTCGACGGTGACTAAACGTCGAAAAGGCTGAGGCCAACCAAAGTCTCAGAAAAAGACCAAAGATGTCGAGAAAATGCTGTTAGCGCGACCTGTGAGACTTCCTTATCTGGGTAAATATGGATTCCCCTCAAGAATTGAAGATCATTCCTTGGGCTTCATTGAGTGACGTACAGCAGAACCAGTACTTCATGCAGAGCGTCTGATTTAAGGCGAGCGATCGATCGCTCTCCTTGGTCGCTCGCCTAGCAAAGGTACCGGCGAGCGATGTACCGCTCGCCTAGCCGAAGGCTTCTCACCGTCGATGACAGTCGGTCGTCGCTCGCTGAGATTAAGTTAGACTCCAAGATTAAGTTAGACTCCAAGACGATAGACGAACCTGGAGCCAGATCATTATTTTATTTACCTAATTGAGATTACTTTAATTTACTTACTTACGGCAGCGGTGAATGCGTGCCGTGAGCTGTCCTAATTGCTGACTAATCACTCCAATTTCGTGCAATATGATTAGCCATAATCACACCACCGACACCTCATCATCCGTAATATCATCCGTAACATCATCCGTAACATCATCAATTTCGGAAATTATTTTAAACAACAATGGCGGCGAAGATGAGCAAATCGAAAAATAATGTACAGTTGAGCACGTATCTGTCATGGTAATTAGGCGAAACGTTCGATGTCGATGTCGAAATAGAAAACTGTCGGATTGTGAACAAAATTTACTGTAAGTGCTGCAGAAAGTACGCCGATAAAATTCGAATGGATTGCCGGCTGAAAGGTCAAGCCAAAAGAGAGTGTTCAACTATTATGCTGAAGGCCCAAACACCGTTGTGAAATCAGTCGTCACACGTCATCTTACGTCACTGGTAGGCTTCTAGTAAATGTTCATTCATTCATTCATTCTGAGAATTTAAATACCGCCTCTTCAAGAGACCTAGTCATATAACAAAGCTGAATTGAGATTGGCCTACTAGAATACTAGATGATTATTATATGCAGCTATACGAACGAATACGGTATATAAAATATACCGGTACTGTGCACAAAAGCTCCCAAGGTCGACCCCGCATCGCTCGCCTACTCGATCCAGCGGGATCGATTTTCAACCCGCCTACTATTTTCAAATCAGACGCACTGACTTCATGTGGATCGAAAGATTCACGAATCTCAGCTGCTCGGGCTGCACGGTTGTCTTTCCTTGCCCGATGGTTTTCAGAAGGACTTACGATCAACCCACCAGCTGGCGTTGCATACAGATTGAATGCAGCGAGAGCAGAGAAAAGTCAGAGGCCTTCCTGCTGCTGGTTTTGGACTTTTGGTACGATCTAGAGCTGCTGCAAAATCACAGCTAACTACAGAGATTGTTCCTCTGCCCCGCTTTGGGCCTTTGGTGACCCAGCAGGCGTTGAAGGTTCTGGCTCTCTTCTGAGCTATTTGATGACGCCTCTTCCTCAGATGACGTTTCCAACAGAGAAACCCCCGTCGCTACAACTGTGGTTGCACAATATCGTTCCTCACGCTCTGCAACTTCCGCTCATCCTGCTCATCTTATTGCTTTGAAATTGCAAGTGTAACAGTACATCAATGCCTGCCGTGGAACCATGCTGTACTTTTAAAACTGCCTATCCTCTTCTGCCTTGCTTATAGTTATGGCATCTTGAATAGGCGTTCGTGAATAGGCTGGTATCTTGCGCTTGACCTTCTAGTGGCGCTTTAGAAGTTTGGAGGTTACGATTACGATGCGATTGGGAAGCGCACCATTAAAGAGTTCCTGCAGGGAATCCTTGAAACATCGCGCTTTCACTTTTTGATTTCAGGCTTCCTCGAAATTTTGGGGGGGGGGAGATTTTGCCATTCCTAGCTTATCCCAAACATGATCCTTATCCCTCGTTGGAATCCGTGATCTTTCCAAATTAGAAGCGTCATACGACCGTTTCTTTACCGCTGTCATCCAGACTCTGATTCCTTTGCGTTTGGAAATTGAACAACATCCTGAAACCTCTCCTCGTGTAGGTAGCTTCGCATAACTGAAGTAATCTTTAGTACTGCCAATTAACCAAATTTCAGTTATCTCAAGTCAATTTTACCACCTCCCATGCGAAATGACACAATAATCTAACATAATAATTAAATACTAAAAGAAGAAGATCGAAAACACGAAGAACAGACATCGTGCCATCAAACTTTTTGCCAAAACGGGGAAGATCACTGGGTTCCTAATTTCGGTCAACTTGCGCAAGTCCTAAATGCACAGCTAGCAAAATATAATTTCGGATATAGAGTTTATGTGTGAATTGCCATGATAATTCGACCTGGCTGTTGAAAAATCTTTGAGTTGAAAATATCCTGTGCACCATAAAAACACCCTAATATATATATATATATATATATATATATATATATATATATATATATATATATATATATATATATATATATATACACGGTACAATGCGTTGACCAATCGATCATTCATTTCATCTGATCTAATTTCATCTGATCTAATTTCATCTGATCTAATATCATCTGATCTAATTTCATTTGATATAATTTCATCTGATATAATTTCAATATGATCTAATTTCATTTGATCTAATTTCATCTAGTCTAATTTCATCTGATCAAATTTCATCTGATCTAATTTCATCTGATCTAATTTCATCTGATCTAATTTCATCTGATCTAATATCATCTGATCTAATTTCATCTGATCTAATATCATCTGATCTAATTTCATTTGATATAATTTCATCTGATCTAATTTCATCTGATCAAATTTCATCTGATCTAATATCATCTGATCTAATTTCATTTGATATAATTTCATCTGGTCTAATTCTATTTGATATAATTTCATCTAATCTAATTTCAGCTAGTCTAAGTTCATCTGATCTAATTTCATCTGATCTAATTTCATTTGATATAATTTCATATGATCTAATTTCATCTTATTTAATTTCATCTGATCTAATTTTATCTGATCTAATTTCATCTGATATAGTTTCATCTGATGTGATTTTATTTGATATAATTTCTTCTGATCTAATTTCATTTTATATAATTTCTTCTGATCTAATTTCATTTTATATAATTTCATCTAATATAGTTTCATCTGATCTAATTTCATTTGATCTGATTTCATTTTATATAATTTCATCTGATCTAATTTCATCTGATCTAATTTCATTTGATCTAATATCATCTGATCTAATTTCATTTGATATATTTTCATCTAATCTAATTTCATTTTATCTAATTTCATCTGGTCTAATTCAATTTGATATAATTTCATCTAATCTAATTTCATCTGATCTAATTTCATCTGATCTAATTTAATTTGATATAATTTCATCTGATCTAATTTCATCTGATCTAATTTCATTTGATATAATTTCATCTGATCTAATTTCATCTGATCTAATTTCATAGGATATAATTTCATCTGATCTAATTTCATCTGATATAATTTCATCTGATCTAATTTCATTTGATCTAATTTCATTTTACATAATTTCATCTGACCTAATTTCATTTGATCTAATTTCATTTTATATAATTTCATCTAATATAGTTTCATCTGATCTAATTTCATTTGATCTGATTTCATTTTATATAATTTCATCTGATCTAATTTCATCTGATCTAATTTCATTTGATCTAATATCATCTGATCTAATTTCATTTGATATATTTTCATCTAATCTAATTTCATCTTATCTAATTTCATCTGGTCTAATTCAATTTGATATAATTTCATCTAATCTAATTTCATCTGATCTAATTTCATCTGATCTTATTTAATTTGATATAATTTCATCTGATCTAATTTCATCTGATCTAATTTCATTTGATATAATTTCATCTGATCTAATTTCATCTGATCTAATTTCATCTGATCTAATTTCATTTGATATAATTTCATCTGATCTAATTTCATCTGATCTAATTTCATCTGATATAGTTTCATCTGATCTAATTTCATCTGATATAATTTCATCTGATCTAATTTCATTTGATCTAATTTCATTTTACATAATTTCATCTGACCTAATTTCATTTGATCTAATTTCATCTGATCTAATTTCATCTGATCTGATTTCAGATGATCTAATGTCATCTGATCTAATTTCATCTGATCTGATTTCATATGATCTAATGTCATCTGATCTAATTTCATCTGATCTAATTTCATTTGATCTAATTTCATTTTACATAATTTCATCTGACCTAATTTCATTTGATCTAATTTCATCTTATCTAATTTCATCTGATCTAATTCAATCTGATATAATTTCATCTAATCTAATTTCATCTGATCTAATTTCATCTGATCTAATTTCATTTGATATAATTTCATCTGATCTAATTTCATCTGATCTAATTTCATAGGATATAATTTCATCTGATCTAATTTCATCTGATATAATTTCATCTGATCTAATTTCATTTGATCTAATTTCATTTTACATAATTTCATCTGACCTAATTTCATTTGATCTAATTTCATCTGATCTAATTTCATCTGATCTGATTTCAGATGATCTAATGTCATCTGATCTAATTTCATCTGATCTGATTTCATATGATCTAATGTCATCTGATCTAATTTCATCTGATCTAATTTCATTTGATCTAATTTCATTTATATAATTTCATCTGACCTAATTTCATTTGATCTAATTTCATATATGTAATTTCATCTGATCTAATTTCATCTAATATAATTTCATCTGATCTAATTTCATCTGATCAAATTCAATCTGATCTAATTTCATTTCATCGAATTTTATATCATCTGCTCTGATCTCATCCGTGATGTCATCTGATTTAATCTAAGATAATCTAATATTAGAACTAATATAGTACCATTATGATTCTTGTTGGTGTAAAACTGATCGCTGATTGATTGATCGATTGATTGATTAATTGATTGATTGATTTATTGATTGGTTGGTTGATTGATTGATTGATTGATTGATTGATTGATTGATTGATTGATTGATTGGACAGCTCTGCGAGTCTTCCGTGGTAGGGACGACGTGAGGGAAGACATGGACGAAATGCGGGTGGAAAGCGAGGTGCAGAAGAGGGAGAAGAAGTGGACATTTGGTCAGTTGTTCCGGGCCATTGACCTCCGACTGCCCCTCGTCATTGTCTGCGCTCTGGCTACATGTCAACAGTTGTCCGGAATCAACGTCGTAAGTCTTCCATGACTGTCATGAAAACACTCACTGATGTATCTAATATGATCTAATTTCATCTTATCTGATATAATTTCATCTGATCTAATTTCATCTGATCTAATGTCATCTGATCTAATTTCATCTGATCTAATGTCATCTGATCTAATTTCATCTGATCTGACTTCATATGATCTAATGTCATCTGATCTAATTTCATCTGATCTAATTTCATATGATCTAATGTCATCTGATCTAATTTCATCTGATCTAATTTCATCTGATCTGATTTCATATGATCTAATGTCATCTGATCTAATTTCATCTGATCTGATTTCATATGATCTAATGTCATCTGATCTAATTTCATCTGATCTAATTTCATCTGATCTGATTTCATATGATCTAATGACATCTGATCTAATTTCATCTGATCTGATTTCATATGATCTAATGTCATCTGATCTAATTTCATCTGATCTAATTTCATCTGATCTAATTTCATCTGATCTAATGTCATCTGATCTAATTTCATCTGATCTTATTTCATCTGATCTTATTTCATCTGATTTTATTTCATCTGATCTTATTTCATCTTATCCAATTTCATCGGATCTAATTTCATCTGATCTAATTTCGTCTGATCTGATCTGATCTGATCTCATCCGTGGTGTGATCTGATCTGATCCAATATAAGCTAATCTAATATTACAACTAATATAGTACCGTTATGATACCCTACTAAGCAGAAATTCATGGTACTTAACGATGATTAATGAGTTCAAATGCATGTATGCAAATGTGTATGTGTTTAGGTAAGTACTATGTATGTGTGCATGCATGTATTTATGTGTGTTTGCATGTATGTATATAAGTATGTATGAATTTATGCCTTAAGGCTCTTCAGCACCTCTTAGGAGCTCAAGGTGCGTATAGATTTTGTATAGGCGTGTGTATATGTGCGTATATACGCCATCCATATTGCATTATATTGCATCATGTATCGACATATACCCACCCTATACTTGGCCTTTCAATTCGGTGTGAAATAATCCTGAGTTGCTTTCAACTACAGCGCGTATAAGGGCTCCGTTTAGACGAATCACTTTCATTCGATCCATGCATGTCAGCTTCGTTTTCGTTTAACCAACGCTTCACATGAGAGTGTGAAATTACATACGGCGTTCAAGCTTAGCTTCTGATGAGGTTATTTTTATCATGATCCATTGCTCGATCCATTGCTTCCTAATAATGAAAAGGTTTTCGTAGTATGGGATTCGATAGGCATACTGCATTCAATAGCTATGCACTGGAAACTATCTGAGTATTATGTACATTGTAAATGCAGGATAGTATTTAGAAATGCACATTGCACCTATGAGAACATCTAAAAAGCCTGTATCAGAGGTCTTCGGATCGTTTCTCGGTCCAACGTAATCTGGCTTCATTGGAAGGGTTCGTGCAGCGTGGTGGTAGCAATAGTAATAGTAGCTGAACAGTTTATATAGCGCCGCTCAATAAGTTCTGCGGGAAAAGTGGAACATTTTGGTACGTTGGTTTAGAGGGAAATAACTTTGAGGTTGATGTACAACACGCTGACTGTCCGTGAGTATGGGATATCCGACCTAATCAAGTCCCTACACCAACAAGACCTGCGGGCATGCAATCGTGACTATGTGTCAGAGGATTGTATTTCTGACTGGTACAATTGGCATACAGGAACCTGCAGCGTCTTAGTAGCCAGAGGAGGAGTTTCGGGATTGATTTAGCTGCAGTAGCTTGTCTTCCGAATCCTTTCCTTACTCGCTAAACTGTTAAGTAACTAGAGATCCTGAAATTCAACACGGTGTATAGGTTATGCCGTTGCTATAAACAATTGTGCACAGCCTATGCAAACATTCACAAACGTCCGTAATCAGAAAGATGTGGTGGTGGTAGTGGTGGTGGTGGTGGTGGTGGTGGTGGTGGTGGTGGTGGTGGTGGTGGTGGTGGTGGTGGTGGTGGCGGTGGTGTACTACGCATATCTCGTAATCGTAATCTGCGAACTTCTAAAGCGCCACTCAAAGGCCAAGCACAGGGCACCGACCTATTGACGAGCGCTAGGTCAAATCAGAGGGATTTCCAAAGAGTAGTCCAAAGGAGATCCGAATCCGGTTACCAGACGCAGATGGGAAAAGCAAGTTTGGCATACACACTTCACGTGCTCTGAGGAGGTCAACTCTTGACCCCAGATCAGACCCAGATCACGTACATTAATGGAAAGATATTTCTGGGAGGCAATGTTGCATATAAGGCAACAGACGAACTGGGTTTTCTCGGACTTCAGCCGGAGACGACCGACAATGTCCAACCGCCTTTGCTTCAACCCCGACATTATATTGATCGCTCAGTAAGCCTATTAAACAACATAATAACCGTTGTACGTCTGTCTGTCTGTCTGTCTGTCCGTCCCGTAACAAACACTATTGTGACGTCACTATGCTGCCACCTTGGCGACGGTTGTCTTGACGACGGCTATAGGCCTATAATATGGCGTTATTGTTATCACTGCAATAATAATTGTGTTTTATATACCGTGATTTTTCACGGGTTACAGCTAGTGTTCCTATACAATGGTTGTGTGTGTTTGTGTGTGTGTGTGTGTGTGTGTGTGTGTGTGTGTGTGTGTGTGTGTGTGTGTGTGTGTGTGTGTGTGTGTGTGTGTGTGTGTGTGTGTGTGTGTGTGTGTGTGTGTGTGTGTGTGTGTGTGTGTGTGTGTGTGTGTGTGTGTGTGTGTGTGTGTGTGTGTGTGTGTGTGTGTGTGTGTGTGTGTGTGTGTGTTGAAATAAGACAGGATTAAGAATAAAGGAAAACGTAAGAAAAAACAAGGGAGGAACCTTCAAACTTATAAATAAGCAGAAAGAAAGACTGGAGTGACGTTCACAGTCGCTTTATATGGTGGGCGTCAATTTTAGGTTCCTTGGGTCATTGCCGAGGGCTCCTCTGGGTGTGCATAATGTGTACAGGGACAACATTTTACAAGGACAACCCAACCCCACACATCTACGTAATCTGAGTCTTATTATGACTTCATTATGACCCCATTCAGACATCACGGTCTGAGAGAACTTCCTCCCCGCTCTCCACCTGAAAATTGGACCGTGCCAACACGCCAGGTCTGAACTCGGCCAAAAGTTGAGATCTAACACGAAGCGATGTGAATTTATCATAACAGGGTTAAATTTAATTGAACTGTATGTGGTTATTTTAAGTAGGTCTCAACTCGGCTAAAAGTTGAGGTCTGATTATAATCTGAAGACTGGAGACTTCCCTGCTTCTTATTTATGCATTTCTGAGATGCATTCTATCCGAATTCAGTTACCTGATTGGCGGAAAAGATTATAGGACAAGTCTGAGCTGCAATGGCTGTCATTAAAAGACGTTGTAATATGGCCAGACAAATAACATACAAGCAGACATTTCCTTTGCTAAAAAGCCACAGAAGATGACCATTCTGCTGTGACTTTGTTTAGTAAATCGATCGGTTTCTGTTTGATTGTTTTAGTGGCTCCGTTTCAATAACCAAGACTTTGATAAATGGTATAATAGTATCTGATGTTTCAGAGTTTACCTATTAAAGATTGCAGAAAACATAAACGTCTCTTATGAGCAGATGACGTCATGTATATTGTCAAAATGCTATTTTTAGACATTTGCTTTAATTAAGAAGGAAGAGGTAATCGAACCTAGATCAGAATCCATTTATCTGAACAACTGCAACAATCAAGAAGCAGTCATTTCTAAAATAATATTATTCTACAATGCAGTTTTAACGCATATATTGTGACGTAGAGAAGCAACTAGGATGAGAAGTGTCTCTCCCTCCGCTAGTGCAAACTTCACTAGCCCAGCAATGCACATCGACAAAATGCATTGTACTAGCAGTAATAGTAGTAGTGATAGAAACAGTGGTAGGAAAAGCGCTCTTTCGCTGTCACAGGTTCATCCCTATGGAACTTTCTTCCCTTGGTACTGCGTGAGACCCTACTTGCTCGGTTCTGTCTCTGTTGTTCAACATTTAAAGTCTTCTCTGTTTCCGCGAGGCTCACACGCTGAGAGCGCCTCTGAATAGTTCGCACTGTTAGAGGCGCTTTATAAATTCCCAGATACCATACCAGACCATAGTTGTAGTAGTTTTAGTAGTAGCAACAGCAGCAGCAGCAGCAGCAGCAGGTAGTAGTGGTAGTAGTAGTGACCTCTGCTCAGCTGCTGTATTACTGTTAGTAAGCTTACTTCTGCCCGTTCACCATTCCACTACAAGGTTAACTGCTCCTCTTTTTAAATTACCATCCCAGTTACAGTAACATATCGCCAGTTTTAAAGCAGGACTCTTTGACGCAACAAGTTGTGTAGCGCTTAGGAATTTCGGCGATTTGCATTACGTTGTATCATTGTATGGTTACTATTAGAGCAATAATGGCAAAGGTTGTGGTCTGTTTTCTCGTATTCAGGTGTTCTATTATTCCACTGGAATATTTCTGTCGGCTGGTATTTCTCCTGATATGGTACAATACGCCAACATTGGAACGGGGGCTGTCAACGTCCTCATGACCGGAATTTCAGTAAGAATTTTTATTCGTTGCTCGCTAAAGCCTAGGAAAAAGATCCGTTAATTTGCCAACTCATCTTTTTGCTGCATGGTAGAACAATAATTGACAGAGACGATCTTAACTGACACCTGTTTAGGTCAATTAGATTGACAAGCTGTTTCTGCAGGATTTTTGGAGGTTCAAATAGGCGCTATGTAAATGCTTCTTTGCATTCGTACCTACATACATACATAAATTTATACCGTATCGTATCGTATTTGGAGATTTGTATAGCGCAGCTCACAGCTGAGGCCACTCAGCAGCGCTCCCAATGCGAAAGCTCCGAGAGAAGAAAAAGGTTTTATGCTTACATACAGACACAATTGCATACTTACATGTATGCATGCGTACACGACATACATACACGCACATGCATACCTACACAAATACACACATGTAATGATTACACGCATGTATGTATGTATGTATGTATGTATGCATTGTATGTATGTATGTATGTATGTATGTATGTATGTATGTATGTATGTATGTATGTATGTATGTATGTATGTATGTATGTATGTATGTATGTATGTATGTATGTATGTATGTATGTATGTATGTATGTATGTATGTATGTTTCATTACATTACATTGTAATGTAATAAAACATACATACATATACATACTTGCATGCATACGCACATGCAAGCATGCATACATACACAAATAGGGGCCTGTATACATGCATGGGAATTCTGAACATGGGAAAGACGCGTGATGCATTAGAAACGTTAGTGGAGGAAGCAAGAAATCTGAGCCATCATTGTTTTAATATGAGAAAAGAGTTGAGAGTTAATTTCTTATGTTCTGTATATTATACGTTTTGGCTTAGACCAGATGTACGCTTCGTTTTTCCAGGTTCCTTTGATGGAGAAATCTGGAAGGCGTCCTCTGCTCTTGATCGGAATGGGAATCATGGTCTTGTCCGCTGTTGGGTTAACCGTCGCCCTCAACCTACAGACGACCATACCTTGGATGGCCTACCTCAGCATCCTATGTCTCATCACATTCGTCGTCGGTTTTGCCATCGGCCTTGGTCAGTCTAATTAGAATATTCTAAATTCTAATTATTAATTTGTGTAGCGCATCTTCAAGAGACATTCACAGAGAAGCTCTTGATCTGACAAGACTACGATCAGTGTAAGGGCGACTTGAAGCAGCAGCCATAACCGTCTGTATGAGATTTTGCTATATTATCTCAAGCATGTATGTACACATATACACATGTATTATGCATATTATGTATATATATATATATAATTATATATGCTTTATTTAAGTTTATTACACTAAATACACGCTCACACACAATTACGTACAAATGTCTTAGGTAGGCCCTATATTGATATATAATTAATTTAAATGCATCCATTGCATATATATATATTAATACACATACACATGTAGGTAAATACATGTATGCATAGTGCATACACACATACTACATATACATGTAGACATAAATATATACCCTGCAACTTGTAATGTGGTGTGACAGGTTCGATTCCTCAGTTCATCGGAGCGGAACTGTTTAAGCAGGGACCTCGACCACCAGCCATGTCGTTCGCAGGACTGCTCAACTGGCTCTGCAACTTCATCGTCGGAATCACCTTCCCATCGATGCAGGTACAATTACCAGGACTTGCCTCTATATGTCACGACGCAAATGATGATGATGACGACGACGACTAATACTGACTGACGTCATAATTACACACATTGATCTTACTCAAGATAACACATTCTATCATACATATGAATGGTTTTTGACCATTTCCGAATTGTTAATTGGCTGAATGAATGAATGAATGAATGAATGAATGAATGAATGACAGTTAAACTTATTTATTCAAATTGCCTGATTTGCCTCATGCATTTGTGGATCGCAATTTGGAGATGTTTATCAAACAGACATCAACAGCAAAAGCAACAGTTATGACAATTACAATTGTGATAGTAAAATTATTATATGTTAATTAACCACTTCAATGTAACATAATACAGAGAGTTTAAGGCACTTGAAAGCCTTGATGAGCCTTTATTTTGCTAGATCCTTACAATGTAAGATACGATAACAACATTGAAGTGGTTAATTTACATATAATTATTTTTAGTGACTCCAGCTGTGACCAACAGCCAGACACAAAATATCTTAGCCATATATGGTTAGTGATGGTTAGCATGCACTCGTCTCCCGACGGTTTCTCCTTCTGACAATATTATTTTCTGCCGATATCAGACACGACATTCACCAGTGCAACGATAACAGCAGCGGAATTAACAACAATAGTAGGCCTAATGCGAATTCTATTAGTTTAGATGAGTCACTGAGCGTTCATCTTCTGAGGCGCAGAGTGCAAGTTCGATCATATTTTGAGCCTGCAAAACCAATTAAATGCATGTATGCAATCATACAAGTTTCATGTCGACATGTATGCATGTATCTCTGCATTTTTATTTTTATGTTTCCAATTAAATATTTATATAGCGCCTTTTAACCAGCCTTTGAACAAATACTTAGACGATTTGGTATCGCCAATGATTTATTAAATAATTAATTACTAATTAGAGTGATTGTGCTACGTTTGCAGAGTGCACTGGAGGCATATTCCTTCATCGTCTTCATCGTCATGGTGATTGGTTTTGGGATTTTCCTCTGGTGGAAACTTCCCGAAACGAAGGGAAGTACCTACGACGAAATCTACCGCAAGTTGGGCATACGCCCTCCCCCTCCAGACGAACACACGGTCAGTCAATGGTCACATAACCGGACTCATATCTTTACTTGGCATCCTCTGAACAACCACTCTGACATGACGCAGCGCTCGTGAATAAGCTAGTGCCCTGCGCCTAACTTTGCAGTAGCGTTCTAGAAATTTGGATTTTACGATTGCAAAACCATTCACATTTAGAGCAAGCGAGTCCAGTTGGAACCAAATAAGGTAAGGTTAGGTAGGTAAGGAAAGGTAAGGTAACAGGTAATGTTAGGTAAATGGCAAGGTAAGGTAATGGCAGGCAAGACAGGGCAAGGCAAGATAAGAAAGGTTTAGGTAATGCTAGGTAAGGTACTGCAAGACACTATGGTAAAGCTGCAATATCCATATATACATTATATATATATGTATATATATGTATATATATATATAGTGGATTGTACGGTGGAGCTGATTTCTCCCTTCTAAGCCTTTGAACATGCAATGGACGAATCCAAAGGTCCTCAAGTCCTAGACACATTGACTTCCAATACTTATTTATGCCAAAGCTGGATTATACTGCTTTAATCAGAAAAGTAAGTTTGCGCAAAATAAATGTCCCATGGTCTTTGTACGGGAATCCACTCAAATGCCACGAATCTGTAATCTATCGAAACATGGAAGCATATATGAATAAATAATGTAAAAGACGCGTAAAGTCAAGAGTCATATTTCACTCACTCTTTCATAATCCATAGATACGGGTAAGTTAAGCTATTCTTCAGAACACCATGCATGGACACGAATATGAAAATCGTCATCCCATACTTCGCTATTCGTAATGCATAAAGATACGACATATAATTTCATTTTATTAAATTTATTATTTCATTCATTTAAAATATAATCTTCCAACTGCTGTGTACCTCTGTTTAGGTTGAGATGGCACCGTTGACAAAGAATTCGGATGATTTGAAGGTTGGCGCTGAGCGACATCTCGTTACAAACGATGCCGTCATAAGGGAAGAAGATGACGTCAAGAAAACGGACGATTTGGATCGAAATGCAAACATAAAATTATAGAAACATGTCTCAATAATGTCACAAACTAAGCACAATTTTGCTCAAAGATAGCCAGGCTTGTAGGTAATAATGTGAGTTACAGTCAGACACAAATGATAGTAGTCTTAGTCCGTGTTCTTGCCGTTTGTTTGTCGATTTCTCTTTGTGCCAACCATCGATTTATATCCAATGCATTAAAAGAGTACTGCTTATTATTGTTATTACTACTACTACTATTATTATCATTATTAGGCCTACCATTATTAAATTCATCATCATCATCAGTTCCTGATATCAGCCATTTGGCGACGATGAGTACGAATAAATGATCTCCGTACTCTTCAGTGCTCCTCTCAAAGTGATGTTATATCCTCATTTATACACAGTATAAATAATTACACAGTACGTCGACTCTCATTGCTGGCTGTTGACTAGTTTTTCTGGTCACGTGATTACGACGCCATCTTGAAACATAGCTTTTGAATTATAGATTTAAGCTGAAATTAACGTTAAAAATAATATTGTTAATTCTAATGAAGTCCTCAATGTTGTTGTAACGTTTAAAAAATATTTTATTTGATGGATTCCGGTGTATCGGCGTGTAGTCCTCAATGTTGTTGTAACGTTTAACAAATATTTGATGTGATTGTTTCCGGTGTATCGGCATGGTAAACGGTCTCTTTCAAGATGGCGGTCGGTCACACATTCTGACTGCTGCAGAGGCCGGGAGTCGACGTACTGTGTAATTATTTATACTGTGATTTATATTATCTATCCCGCGTAGTCTTGGTCTGCCTTTATTTCTGTTTCCTTTGAATCTTGCATGTAGTGCACTGTGTGGGATTTTATCTCTATATAACCAAACTATAGGAGTCTTCGTTGAACGATACTGTCTAGCAGAGTTGTTTGGTCAACAAATAATTGTCTTTTGTCATCATTTCCTATTTTCTGTAGTATTGAAATTGCTGCAATTTTCCGCAGCCAACTCATTTCTGCTGCAAAAATTCTTTTGTCATCTTGGTTTCGCATTGTACAGCATTCTAATCCATAGTGAAGATGGGTTGTATCATTGTCTCGTAAGTTTTTGACTTAATGTTATTTTTTCACCCGATCATTTGATCCCTCAAGTTTACGAAAATTTGGAGTTTGGATCTCGAATACCAGTCTCTGCTGCGCCCTTCTGGCACGTGGATAAGCGGATAGGGCGCGCTGCCAAACCGTGTGTTTAATTAAGATCTTGATTGTAGGCCTACTGTCATGTTTCAATGTAATCTAAGCTACTGCGATGAGTAACGGCGTTGACACACTGAATTATTAGCAAGACTGCAATAGTCGTTAAAATAGATGACTTGTTTCTCTCTTATTCCTGGAATTTTACGACTTAGATTGTGTCCCAACTTTTAAATGAATGTTTTTATTATTATTATTATTAATATTATTATTATTATTATTATTATTATTATTATTATTATTATTATTATTATTATTATTATTATTATTATTATTATTAATATTAGTAGTTGTAGTAGTAGTAGTAGTAGTAGTAGCAGCAGCAGCAGCAGCAGCAGCAGCAGCAGTAGTAGTAGTACTAGTAGGCCTAGTAGTAGTAGTAGTATAATTTTTTACCAGAGGTACATTCAATCTCTCAGGATTTCAAAAATTAGGGATAGCATTATTCTGGGATGACTAGTAATTATTATTATCATTGTTATTATCGCTATTAATATTGTTGCTATTTTTATTATTATTATGCTGATTATTATTACTGTTTTTATTATCACGGTTGTTATTGTAAGAAGATTCTATTAACATATCTAAATACGCAACAAAGGCTTACATGTGATGAGTAGCTTAGATTTTATTTTTAAAAAACGTTATTAAATGCTTGTATACGCTTTCACAATTAATAACTGTTAACAACAGATACTTGTGTCGTTTAACAGAGAAAGTTTTATAGAGATAAAGTGTCTAGTGTCGGGACAAATTTAATATGCATTAATTTTGATTATATACAATTGTGTCTACAAATGGCCACATTTTGATCAGGGTACAATGACAATATAATATGTAGCCAGATGGCTGATCTCCATCAGCGTTCTAACAAGTATCTACCCACACTAGAATTTGTAACCTTCAAAAATTCCCTTAAGGGTGTACAGCAAATGTCTAGTTGATAATTAAAAGAGTCATTGTAACGCTTATCCAGCAGAATTTACGAGGCATTATTACGTAAACCTATATATATCAATCAAAGACACTTCGTTCCCTGATCATCCCTCCTATACTGCAGCAACTGCTGCGCTGGATCATCGGGTTCTTTAACTCTTAAGGAAATCACGCACTAGTGTTGCGCACTGTGAAGTTCTCCGTTGCTGGTCCATTGAGTTTTGTCTCAGCCCTTTAATGTCATTCAGGTCTAAACTTAGGACTCGTTTGTTTCAATTCGCATAAACTGAGATTTTTCTACAATGATCTCTGTTACGGTTTCGTTTGAATCGGCGCTAAAGGAGTCGTTATTGCAGTGGCCATACAGCGAAGTACTTTATACATACAGCAGTCATTGAACGCTGATTGTGTTTGATCTTGATTGGTCTCTTTCATCAGGATTCGAATCCATATCCATAATTGGCTATTTTACTTTAGAATGGAATTTGCTGTGTTTTAATCTCCACGTGTCTCTTGCCATGAACTTGCCCCAGTAGCCGATTGGTTAGAGCGTCTCCCCAATAACGAGGAGAGTACGGGTTCCAGCCCCCCCCCCAAGACGGTCACTGTGTAGGAACCTTGAGGAAATCCTTCACTCACAATTGCTCAGCGCCATCGATTGATGATTGTTCATTAGATAGTAGCGCTAAATAAATGCATAATAATAATAATAATTATTATTTTACTAATAATAATAAATTTGCATTTCGTTGCCTTAATCTGTCTTGTGTTGCTAACTTATTTCTTTCTCGTGTATTCACTTAATTATTATCGTGCTGAGTTCCTTGTTTATGACTTTATTCATTAAATTTCGTTTTGGAAAATGTTACTTGACCTGCATGTTTTATAACTAAGTTTTAATGGATAGTTAGTTATAGAGTAACTCTGTCCCTATCAGTTGGAACGTTACGTGGCACAAGACAGTCGATCTCTCTCCTGAATTTGGCAGATTCTCGGTTCCTCCATCACCATTGCAACCTGCCCTCCATCGTCCGCCTCAGACCCCTCTATCTATCACACCCCGGGCTTTCCACTCAAAACTAAAGTCTCACCTTTTCAAGAATCCCTATTCTGACTCATCTGATCCGTCTTTTCGTCCTCAGCGACACTCTCTTTAGCAGCTGCTCTGCCTCCTCTCTTGATTTGGATCCCCTGGAAACCAGACTCCTACGGATTACTGTCTGGAGAAAACCCTCTGACTTGACGCAGCGCTTTTGAATAAGCTGGTGCCCTGCGCCTGGCTTTCGAATAGCGCTTTAAAAGTCTGGACATTGCGATTACGATTACGTCTAAGTGATAAATTTTCTAGTACCCTGAAGTCCTAGACTTATGATCGAGACACTTGTTTAATTTTCACAGGCCAAACTAACAGTTACTTACTAACTGAAGGCCACACAGACTGCCTCGCAGTTATACCAGACATTCGAACGCAGCCACTTTGGCGTTCAGCATCGGAGTTCAAGCGATGCACACTTATATATGGTAATTCTAAATGGAAATTTTTATAGCGCCATTATATTAGTAGTATTATCACTGAAACCATAATTTTCATTATAAGTTTAGTTAACTTTTTATTATACATAAAATAGTATTAAGAAAGCTATTATTTTAAATTGATTCACAGTTACACTCGTGCACACAACACAGACCTAACTGTTCAAACAAATGACCAAAAGTTATTCAGTTGACATCTTATTACTTTCACACGACCGCATTTTCTCGTTGGAATACAGTTTGGAAGATGCCCGAGTTTCATCCGCTTGGGATTGGGCGCTATATCATGCCATGTCCAGTTTCTGAAAGGTTTCCGACGATAGAGGCAGCTGAAAGAATCAAGAAGAAATGTCTCTTCAATAAATTAAAGGTATCAATACAAGGCAGGGTATAAGGTATCAAGGAAATATTAGCTGAGGTAAGATAAGGTACGCAAACATAAGGTATGCTGATTGCTGAACTAAGCTAAGATTGAGTAAACTACGGTAGGCCTAAGGATAGATAGACGGGAAAGGTCTGGTAAGATGTGGCAAGTTGCGGTAGGCTAACGTCAGTTAACTAAAGTAATATAGAGCAAATAGTCAAGAAAACGATATATAGGCTAGGCCTGATGAATAGGTGTGAGGTCAGATAAGGTAATGTAGAATAAGATAAGAAAAGGTGTGGTTAGTAAAAGTAAGGTGAGATAAGGTAAGGTAAGGTAGCGTAGGGTATGTCTTTGTTTTGTAATGGTGTAATGGTGTATATTTTTTAATGTATTTAATTTATATAATATTATATTTATATAATATTTCAGCTGAATTATAATCCTCTGATGTCAGTGTAAATGGCTCGACGTTTCTCAGTCTAAAGATTTTAAATCGGGTAAAATTGTTAACAAGCGCGAAAATTTTCGTCTTCAATCTTCTGTCCTTCTTGCCAACAGGTCTACTAGAAAATAATAAAGAATTGGAGACACTAGAGTCGCATGAGCCACAAGACTCTTTTAACCCGTTTGGACTCAAACCAGGCTTAACAAGAATAAAGTGAAAAAGTAAAGGCACAGAATGTTTATGCGTTGGGTGTTGATGGGGACGATAACGATATATCATTCAAAACCATTCACTGTGCACCGCTTTCGAATTTAAGTCGAACAGTTAAGCGGAATTATGTTTACAGGGGTTCAGAAACCCGTTTCAAATTCACGTGGGCTCTATAGGCTGCAATACCTTGGAGAGTCGTTGCTCAGACAAAATATACAGACCTACAAACAGTGTTCTGTCTCTATCGACAATATCTGTATGTATGAGTGCATGTACGTATTGTATGTATGTATGCATGTATGCATGGATGGATGGTTTGATCGATGGATGGATGGATGGATGGATGGATGGATGGATGGATGGATGGATGGATGGATGGATGGATGGATGGATGGATGGATGGATGGACATGGAAATGGAAATTCATTTGCGTTTGTCTGCTTAGACTACTTGTGTGATTTAATCCATGTCGCACTGAATCAACCCTTTCGATTTGCTGGCATCACTCGCTCATCCGCTGCTGAGATGCCTTTCATTAGCAATCGATCCGTTCGTTCATCCGCCTCAACGCCTTGTCATTATCATCTGCCTATACTACACAGAACCTCGATGCATTATATATATATACATATATATATATATATATATAACAGATAGTTATTTATAATTATGGTATGGCTTGAGGCAGTCGATCGATGGATATAAATGGAAACATGATGAGATGGTGAAGAGGAAGAGATCAGGCATCGATAACGTTAGATTGTTTAACCTCTGTCACGATAAGTACATGCGTAATAATACTTTAAATATATCTGCCATATACATATATATATATATAGGTATTACTGTATGAACCCTATATATATATTATATATATATATTTATATCTACAATATATACATGCATTATACGCACTTACAGGTGCATACCACGCATAAAGACATAAATAGATACATACATACGGTCATAGGCGTGGCTGTCTGTGAAAAGGAACATATCAACCAATTTTAGCAGTTGAAAAAAGACAGAACAGAGAGGCAGGTCGAACAGTATGAACAGAAAACGCTCAAACATACATACGTATACACAGATAGATACATACACAGGCCTACATACCTTGCAGTCCCTGCATCAGGCATCATTACCACTGAGATAGACCTCGAGCACATTACTGCCTGGGCACACAGCATGCAACCTAAGCCTCAATGCGAGCAACGCCAGTGAAATAATATTCACGCGCCCTCGGGGAACCATTGATATACCCCACCTTCCTTTCTAGATGGTATCGCTAGGGTGCATATTCTTAATATACTGTATATGCCCCTACTGGATGTGGAGTTTAATGAGAAATTTGGGTTCTCTAACCATATCAACACCTGACCATTAAGGCAAGGCAGTCCGTATACGTTCTTCGGGTTTTGAGGTGGCTTTGGCTTTCGGGGGACTGTTTATTTGACGGGTTAGGCGCCACTACAGTTGGCAGGATGCTCTACTGCTCGCCTGTGTGGTGGGATTTTGCGATCGGGCAGAAGCGGTGAGGCCCTGGATGGAATAATCCGGAGGCTGGTACGTCAGGGATACTTTCCTTCATCATCCCCCTCATTTGAGGCACTTTGCAATAATGCTGACGATAGTCTCTTTGTTAGTATTTTGCACAATCCTTGCCATGTATTACGTATACAATGTTGCCGCCGATTAAGTACAATCGCTACTCTCTGCGCCACGGTCCCACAACCGTGAGCTTTCAAAGTATGATAACTTGTCTCAGAAATGTTCATCGCTATAGGATGATATGCAAATAACTATGCTCTCCAAAGATCTGGCTACCTTACTCCTATCCTCTCCTATCCTTTATATATCTCACTTAATTCGTAGTAACTTCTCTTTTTATATATAATTGGTTATATTGCTTGATTGTTTGACTGTAATAATTATGTTTATCATGTATACAACGCTGTGCGTTTGCTAGTGCTTCTCAATAAAGAAAATATTTGCTTGCTTACATACTTACAACGTATATATAATTATATATATACATAGATACATACACGGAGACATATATTCTTGTAAGCATGCATCTTACATAGATACAGAGTCATAGCATTACACACAAACATGCATACATGCATACATATAAAACATACATACGTAAGTACATGCATACATAAATACATAGAGAATGAAGAGTAGAGCCGGATTCATGTGCGGTTATGTATGTATACGAGCCCTGAAACGTGGTGGGCTTACATTATACATTAGTTTTATTGTTAAGCATATATATATATATATATATATATAATTGGTGTCCAAGTATTGCGACGGTTATCGTGACACTCGGCCTTTCATAAGAAGAGGGAGGAAGGAAGAGAAGGGAGGGGCAGGCGGAAGAGGAGGCACGAGGGAGAATGGACGGACGGAGATGATCGGTAGACAGGTAAGAAGAGAACGCTTTTCGATCGCCCTACACAGGCAAATGGTTCCAATTTGCCTATAGCACGAGGCGCAATTAGTTAGTCCTTTAGAGACACGTAAAGCAGAAATCAGTCCGAT
>OY744603.1:55902486-55924986 GCA_963556255.1 Allolobophora icterica | reverse complement strand
AATTGTTCCCAGAGTTCAATAAGAGCAACACTTAACAAATAATGCTCAAGTTACTGAAAAAAGAAAGATAATTACACACATTAGATAACATTATACAATCAATTAACTAATAGCAAAAACTACCAAATGTGATCTATCAGACGTAGAGGAAAACGTGTTTCATCAGTCGTAGTTTCACGCAACGGACAGGTAGCACCACATTTCACATTTCATCGAGATGGAAAACACTCGGCGGCCATCTTGGAGTTGCGTAAATATTGGCGCTCACGAAATAAAAATACGGGAATGGGTACATAAAGTACCACGTGTACAAATACGCAGAGGCGAACAGCCGTTCAGATGGACAGACTGACACAGACAGATACAAGGACAGTGAGGCTGGTAATTCTATTAAAACTGAAACACGACCAATCAGTTGATTTGCAACGACCTTTGCTGTCACTAGAGGCGCCACACGCACTTGAATTAACAAACGGGCCTATTTGTTTGTAATATGATTACTATGCCTCATGTTTTTGGTATCTGTACATGCATAATATATACATGCATGCATGCATATATATACATACATATATGCATACATGTGTATACCGTACTGTACACATGCATGCATATTAGTGTGGTCCAAAAAAATAAAGTTCAAGCTAGAAACCAGGACACCCTCTAAGTTTTTTAGAC
Organism: Allolobophora icterica; assembly: GCA_963556255.1. Classification (NCBI taxonomy): domain Eukaryota; kingdom Metazoa; phylum Annelida; class Clitellata; order Crassiclitellata; family Lumbricidae; genus Allolobophora; species Allolobophora icterica. The sequence continues at coordinate 55,924,308 of OY744603.1, read as the reverse complement.
CTGTCAATAGTATTATTGAGATAAAAATTTTAGCTTCCTATTCCAACTGGAAGATGGTGCTCAATGACATAATAAATATTACCATATAGTAGTATTTGCTGTAAATCTTGATGCCGCATAACTTGGTCAACATTTCTCATGGAGATGAGCTTGAAATAGTTTCTGTTGTGTTATCATACTTACTTACTTACTGGTACTTGGAACAAAAAAGTGTACAGTTCCTGTTGAAGGTCATGGTGCCTACTTCCTGTGTTTTGGGCTGACATGTTTTCAGAAGTGAATTTTTACATTACAATTGCTGCAGCGCTTGGCTGTGATCCTTTTGCCCTGCCACTTTGAACCATCCACAGAGTGCGTAAGAAAGCCAGGATACAGCATGCTGAAGCTGTAAGATCTGAATTTGTACCAGATTAGCCACTGGTACTACACTGGGTTGGGGAAAACCCTGCCTAAGATCTTTGGAGCAGGAAATGTTGACCGCCTGCCAGTGCTGGTTTCAGGTGGTGGTATGCATAAGCTCCTCTTTGTGCCCAAATTAGCCTTGGGACAGGATACAATGAATTCATGGTCGTTCATATTCTTCTGAAGTTGTGAAAACTCACAGTTGACAAGGTTCAAGACTTGAGCTTTGATACATTGTCTATCAACACTGGGCATTTAAACGGACATTTAAACTGGGCATTTAAACGGAGTGTGTGTTCTGCTGGAAGACAAATAAGCTGAGAGCTCTTGTGGTTGGCCTGCCGTCATCATGTAATGGAATTGATTTTAGCCAAAGTATTCACCTTGTGCTGCAGTCCATCTGTTCACCATTAATCCCAATCTTCAAGAGACTTAAAGCTGCTGGGAAAGTGTGACACGTGTCAACTTCCGAGGACAGGAAGTCATATCCGGCACTGAAGACCCCATGAAACAGCGTCAGTTTTCTCAAGGAGTTTGCTGAAAGAAAGTCAGATTCAGAGATCAGAGACAACTACCAAGAGCTCGTTGATACTGACAGTGGTTGTCCTTGAGAGTCAGCCTTCAATAATTCACTGGAGAGCCCTGGGCCAATTCACCATGCACATTGGATGGCCAAGTTACTGTATGCAATCAAAATCTACCTTTTTTCGCGATCAACCTGATGTACTCAAGAAGAAACTCAGATTCATTGATTTTTGAAGTTTGGTGCCCTGATTACGCAGAGGCATGGACAAAGGCCCTTGCTGCTGAAGCTCCAGAACAAGATCTGTCACTTTGGATTGGTCTAGGACAATATGAGTCTATTGACTGTGAGATCAGCATTGCTGCCAGGAAGGTCCTAGAAAACCACTTGTGGTACCTTTCAGCTGAGGCTGTACTTCCTATAACAGATAAAGTGAAGACTGTCGACAGAATGACTGCAAGACCAACTTCCTGTAACAGATAGACTGAAGATTGTCAACAGAATGACTGCAAAGCCTGGTGAAAGAAAGTGAGAGCTGATGCTACGGTACTGAAGGAGGGGTTTTGGGTGATTTTACAACTCAGTGAACATTGACACTGCTGTCATGCCTGAAGATGAGTGATTCCTTTGTTACACTTCCACCAGAGTAATGGATCCAGAATGAGGATCACAAGCAAGGTAGAGATATATGAGGATCACAAGCAAGGTAGAGATATAATTCAGCAGTTGAGAGTGGTGAATGACGCGGCTGAGAGGGTGTGAAGTTCTTCGAGGAATTCTACCGACTCATCACCAATGATGAAGAAGAAAGGCAGTTTCTTCTGCTAGTGGTTGAGGCAAATAGAAAAGCTGTTCTCACTCACACAACAAAGAAGTCTGCTGTCGGCGCAGTGCTTGCAAAGCCTTGGAGTTTCTGGAGTCAAAGACGGTAATGGGTGTTGAAATTATAAAACAAGAAAAATCGACATTCGATATTCATGGATTGGACGATGTTGTTTGACATTTTTGGACATTTCCAATTCATTAAACCTACTGAAACTTTACAGTTCCATCTGGCTAACTGTTCTTGTATCACATATGTTGTCAAATTACAGTAATATTTGATCAAACTAGAAATAAAATGCATTTTTATGCTTGACACATTCATTTCTGCAATTAATGTCTATTTATCGGTATATGACAAAGTAAAACAGTCCGTGAGCATCGTCTTCCAGTTGGAATAAGAAGCTGAAATTTTGTCTCAATAATACTATTGATAGGTCTAAAAAACTGAGAGGGTGTCCTGGTTTCTAGCTTGAACTTTATTTTTTACCATGTATCCGTGAACCACCCTAATGCATATGTTATGATACATGGATGCATCATGCATGCATACATGCATTTTATTGTAGGGCTCCATTCTTTCCTGAGTGGGTGGACCATTACGGTGGCCATTGGACTAAACTGCTCAGTTTGGGCACCAGTTACATAAGGCTGATCTGCCCAAACTTGGACAGATCAGCTGTATACACATTGACATTATAAAGGAGCGCCCTCTGCTTGAATCTCGAGTTCATCAGTATGCTGATGACGTCCAGCTGTACTTGATGTGCCACCCAACTCACACATTGGACTGTGAAATGCAGACAATAGTGTAAGTCTGGACGACTTTGAATTGACTGAGGTTGAACCTGGAGAAAACGGAACGGATGGTGGCTGAGCAAAAGACAGGCATGAGAAAGAATTGATAGGGAAGCATAAATTGTGGCATATCCAGGTTGGAAACAAATGAGGTTGTCCAGAACCTTGGGGTGATCTCTCTATGCAGGAACACATTGCTCCTCTTTGCAGGTACTGCTCTTACCAGCTCCGTCAGATGAGAATCATCGTCGAAATCTATCATTCATACGCCGTTTCTGCTCTTGCCTATACGAAATTCGACCTGGACTATTGTAACTCTGTCCTGGCAGGCCTGCTGAAGTTCTGGATACAACGGCTTAATGTGTCCTTAATTACTCCGTCTGAATCGTCGCTGAGTCCCAAAGTTTTTGCAAGCTTCGAGCTACGTGAGAGAGACGCTGCTCTGGCTTCCAGTTGAGATAGGAGGATTAAGTTTTAGATCGCCCTCATGAGAAGAGGTTCGATGGTCGGTGCGGCCCCAGAATATATGAGATTTATGTGTTCCTGTCTCCACACACACACACACACACACACACACACACACACACACACACACACACACACACACACACACACACACACACACACACACACACACACACACACACACACACACACACACACACACACACACACACACACACACACACACACACACACACACACACACACACACACACACACACACACACACACACACACACACACACACACACACACACACACACACACACACACACACACACACACACACACACACACACACACACACACACACACACACACACACACACACACACACACACACACACACACACACACACACACACACACACACACACACACATATACATATATATATACATACTATATATGCATGCATGTTTGTTGACGATTGTTGCGTTCACCGCGGCCTGTGGAGACTCGATGGTCCCGCGAGCTGGTACGACAATAGAGGCAGACCGTGCTGTCTCGTTCTTTGGAACATCCTTCTGGACCAGTGCATATTTTAAGGAATTTTGACTACTGGGACAAAATCAGCCATGGGTCGGAGAAAGTCGGCCATGATCTGGTCGAAGAACTTTTTTAAGGATTTAATCTTCAAAAAATTACAACTTTTAGACTTTTTCTAAAAAAAATTTCAAAATTCATCTCCCAAAAAAGTTGATGACCTTTTTTTTTTTTAGTCATCACCTTTTTTTTACAGCTTTTCTTGGGTCTCCCAACCAATAACAAGGGGTCATTCAACAATAATGTCATTATACTACTGGGACAAATCTTTAAATTCTTCCAACATTTGTCCCACTAGTTGTACTTTATACATACATTGCCTGGGACAAATCGCTCTGACTACTGGGACAAATCCTAAGACTACTGGGACATTTGTCCCACTAGTTATACAGTTAAAATATGCCCTGTCTTGATTTACAAACGTGAGCTACTTTGTACTTTCAGAAACTGTTTCCAACCGATCTCTATGTACACTTATTTAGATTTGTTACTTTGTCATGTTTAACACTCTTCTGAGGTTCTCAAAAGGCGCTACATCATAGCCAGATACACATCATAGCCAGATACATATATACATGTACATGCATGCAAACACGCACACATACATACGCGCATACATATATACGTATACACGCATACAAATATACATACATATATGCATAAATGAATGCATATATATGCATGCATGCATGAATATATATATATATATATCCATAAATACACAAATGCATGCATATTACATATACTCCAAACATACATTCATACATAAATCCATCTTATCTTCCTTAGGCCTACATTATACAGACGTCTGCGCACCTTCTGTTTGACGACGACTTCCTTTTTGGCGCAGTCGATAGGTGGCGTTCGCGGCGGAAGTGCAAGTGCAGTTGGGTCATTGGTGAGAGCAGATGCGATATGCTGCCTTGAATGCGGTCTAAGTCCATTGCGGTGTTTGTTCAACGTCCGTGTTCGCTTCAGGTGGTTCCTGCAACAACCGTCTTCTACGAAACTATTAACGCCTCTGCACGTATGTATGTGTATGCGTGTAGGTATGTGTGTGAGCGCATGGCTGTGTATGTATATAAGTATGTATGTATATATAAATGTTTGTGTGTATGTATATTTGTGTGCGTGTATGAATGTATGAATGAATGTATGTATGTATCTACGTAACTCGTGTTTAATCTTATCTAATCTAATGCCTTCTATAGCGCCGTTATAATAACTCATGTGGCATCTCTCGTCCACTCGATTGCCAAAGCATGACAGAGACCAGCACTTCATCAGGCCTTTGCAGTGAAACATCATATGTTTTATATGACTGTGTCTCTCGCACTCTGACACAGGCGGCTGCTTCCACCCTTGTCCATGCCTTTGTGGTTTCCCGTCTCGACTACTATAGCGCCCTTTACGCTGGCCTCCAGGCTGCCCGCCTTGGGTGCTTGGACCGGGTCTTGCGTGCAGCTGCACGTCTTATTGCTCGCACCCCCAGATTCGGCCAGGTTTCTGTTTATATGCGGGATGTTCTGCACTGGATCCCATTCCCGCTGCTGGTCGCCTATACAGGGTCTCTGCACTGGTCAGGCGTTGTCTGGAGGGACTTGCCTCTCACCCTATACCTGCGGGAGCTTTGTCGCCTTACATCGGAGATCCTGAGGCGATCTGCTCTTCGCTCGGCTGGCCAGGCTGAGCTCTTGGTCCGCCGCACGCGGACAGCCATTATGCAGCGCCGTTCTTTTTCGGTCCCTGACCCCGTTAACTGGAATCTGGTTAGAATAAAAGAGGCCGTGTATACGGTAACATAGCTAAGGTGTTGGAAGATAGGCGGGAAATCGGATTAACTAAGGTTAAGTAAGGTAAGGCAGAGTACAGTACGGTAAGGAAAATAATGTTACGTAAGAGTAAAATACGGTGAATAGTAAAGTAGCAGAATATAGTCAGGTAAAGAAAATAATGAATACAGTAAGGTAAGGTAAGATACAGCAAGGTAAGGTAAGAGGACAAGTAGGAAGGGTAAAGTAAGGTAGCCTACGGCAAAATGATTGTAAGCGTAATCTCCGAACTTCTAAAGCGCCACTAGAAAGGCAAAGCGCATGGTACCTCCCTATTCACAAGCGAAGGAAAGTAATGTAAGGTCTTAATAAAATTACGTAACAAGGTAAGTTAAGACGTAAGAAAGTAAGATCAGGCACAAATAAGGTAAGGCAAGATTAATATTAGTTAAGACAAAATAGGAGGAGGCAAGATAAGGTCAAGTAAGAGTGAGATAATGATCCTCAAGATGAGGATCCAGCTCACCTGATCCTCATGATGAGCATATGTAGCACAACTGATCCTCATGATGAGGATGTAGCTCACCTGATCCTCATGATGAGCATATGTAGAACAACTGATCCTCATGATGAGGATGTAGCTCACCTGATCCTCATGATGAGCATATGTAGCACAACTGATCCTCATGATGAGGATGTAGCTCACCTGATCCTCATGATGAGTGCGACGATGAAGAAGAGGCCAATGACACTGGAACACGTCGAGATAACGAGAATCTGAGTCCGACTCGGTTTCAACGCCCCTAAAATTCATCAATAGTTAGCGATATTATACTATTAACCAGTCTTGTTTTCCTCGAGACCAAGGTCTTGGTCTCGAGTGCACTCGAGTTCGTTTTTAAAAGTCTTGGTCTTGGTCTTGGTCTTGAGGTTCAAGGTCTTGGTCTTGGTCTTGAGGTTCAAAGTCTTGGTCTTGGTCTCGCAAGACCAAGACCAAGACCGGCTGTTAATATGAACAGTCATTTAACAGAACTCAAGAATTCTGTATCAAGCCTGCTTGCATCATACGACCAATATCCATGGATGGATACAAGTCATGTATGATAAACCATGGGAAGATTTCAAAAGGACTCACTATCTGTACATTTACATCCAGTGCTTGAAAAGCTACTCTGTGTGTGTCAGCGACTTTAGCACCTGTAGAACGTATTTTTTCACATGGCGGAATTTTTATGAGGCCCACCTGAGGCCATGTGAAAAAATACGTTCTTGGTCAGAAAATTCTGAGCGATTTGGTTTTTATAAAATACAAAAGGCATTTGGTATAAGAGTTTGCATGAAGGACTTTTGAATACAAATTCGGATTTCTCTGCAGTTTGCATTTAAAGTTAATTTGCTTGAATAAAATAAAAGACTCATGTTTTCATTAAAATAACGAATATTCCGACTTTACAATTTTTAGAAGTCTTGACCTGATTTCGATTTTTTGGGTCTTGGTCTTGGTCTTGAGGTTCAAGGTCTTGGTCTTGGTCTTGGTCTCGAGGTTCAAAGTCTTGGTCTTGGTCTTGGTCTCGAGGTTCAAGGTCTTGGTCTTGGTCTTGAGGTTCAAGGTCTTGGTCTTCGTCTTGGTCTTGAGGTTTAAGGTCTTGACAACAAGACTGCTATTAACCTTGGATTTATATAGCGCCTCTACAGTCAGGCTATCCGCTTATAGAGATCCCTCATATATTGCTGGTTCATGAATAGATAAGCCTGTTTTAGCTGTTACACAGTAGGTTTCGCTAAGAGCACGACAACAAAAATAACAACACCACCAACAGAAACAAAATACTAATAATATTGTAACTGTAATTACAAATTTATATACAGCCACTTGAAGAGGGACTCATCAGAGGCGCTCCGACCCTAACGCAATACCACGATCGAACAGAATGAACAGATTTTCAAAGGTGCTTAGAAGGCGTTAGAAAAACGTTCCCCTAAAGAAACATAGTATTTACCACTAACTCAGTATCCTTAATTAAACTACTGTCCGAAATCATTAGGCCCTAATATTTTATGACTTAATTTTATACAGTAAAATTGTTATATATACGATCATAGTGAGTAATAAAGGGAAAGGTGAAACGGGTATCGATTCTAAATACTATTATATTTACTATGAATGTGATCATTTGTGGCCTTATCCATCAATCACTTCGCTCTTACGTTTGGAAATTTGTTTGAGTGATATTGTGTTTGTGTGTCTGTATGAGGAAACATAGCGCGCAACAGAGGCAAACAGAGGAAGACTGAGAGAGAGAGAGAGAGAGAGAGAGAGAGAGAGAGAGAGAGAGAGAGAGAGAGAGAGAGAGAGAGAGAGAGAGAGAGAGAGAGAGAGAGAGAGAGAGAGAGAGAGAGAGAGAGAGAGAGAGAGAGAGAGAGAGACAGAGACAGAGACAGAGACAGAGACAGAGACAGAGACAGAGACACAGACAGACAGACAGACAGACAGACAGACAGACAGACAGAGATGCAGAAGCAATGGGGAAAATAGAGAATAGGAGAAACAGAGACAAATACAGTGACAGAAGGACGGATATCCCTTTCCATCCGACCTTAACAGTAGTATTTGCGAAGGGATTCACAGTCTGCTGGGTCGTGTTTGCGAATGGAGATCAGAGACGAAATAGTTCCCTGGACGAACGAAGATCGAAGAGGAGAGAAGAGGATGATAAATATACTGAGAAACTATGGCATAAGGGAGAGATAGAAAGACGAATGGGGAATGGGTAACAGTTCTTTTTTATAGAGCAGGAGAGAGGGTCCGGAGGAAAAGGATAGGGTATAAAAACAAGTAGAGAAACGGAGTAGATATACGAAGAGACGGATATAAATCCAGACAAAATGTCAGGGGGAGGACAGACACACAGAGAAATGGAGATTGAGAGAAGAAATACAGGGAAGAGAAAATGAGACAGAATAAGAGGTAAAGAAGACGATGAGAAAAACAGCGAGGAAGGTATGGAGAGAAGCAGAGTGAGAGAGAGAGATCGTGTGGAAGAGAGATGAGCAGACAAAGAGAGAGAAAGGATAGGACAAAGATGACAAGAATTGAAGGGTAAGAAAGGAGAAGGAAAAAGATTAGGAGTGTTGTGACTGGAGGAGAGGATCACCAGAGGAGATTATGAGGAACGAGGTATGGAGGAACGCAGCGGACTGAGCATAATGGTCCGACCATTGTCTTTAACCATTCTCTTCCGGAAAGATCATAAAGGTAAGAGTAGGACAATTGCTTACTCGCCTCTAAGGGACTCGTCAGAAGGGTACTCCAGTAATTGATTGATTGAAAGATCTTTCCGCTAACGTCCAAACACAGCAATTCACCAGCAGGACTCCGTTTTCATTTTCCCGGCTTACCTTCGTATTCGTCGTCGATCCGGAGACGATGGATGGCTGAGTTAGCACCAAGTGGCAGGCTGGCATTTCATGGATGGCCATTCACCCAAGTTACAACCAGGCTAGATATACTTAAATTAACACTTCTTAGCAGCTTTGTATGTATATGTATGGATGTATGTATGCACGCCATGCACGCATATATGTATCTATATATGCTTGTATGTATGTAGACTATGTATGCATGCATGTATGTAGACTTTGTATGCATGTATGTGTGAATGGAGGGATGGATGTATGTATGCGTGTATGGAGGGATGTATGTATGTATGTATGTATATCTGTATGGATGTACTAAGACATTTAATATAGCGCATGTTGGTATCTCTCCAAGGCGCAATTTCCAAAAGGCGAAAGAGTAAATTTATTTAGCTCCTATACTGAACGTACCGTTATCTGGGTGATCTTCGGTCTTGGATTTTGAGGCCGAATTCCGGCTCAGGTCAGTTCCGTTTATTGAAGCCCAGTCCGTTCCATTCGGATTTCCGTCGGTCCAGTTACCCGGATCCGTTTCCATGAGTGGATTGCATTTGTTTCCGGCGACTCTTCTTCCAGGGACATGTGTCCCATTGACGAAACAGTCCTCTTCCTCTCCAGAATACCCTCCGGAAGTGAGATCCGTCTCATTTCCTGCTCCTAATAGGTCACGATTGTCGAGGTGTTCGTGACGGGTGGACGTCGGTGTCTGACTACGAGTCTCGAGGAATAGCTCGATTTTCAGCAGCGTCGAGGAACCCACCAGAGACTTGGTGATTCGCTCGACGTTGTAGCACTGACCTACCGAGTCAAGGACACCGAGCTGCTCCAGGGCGGACACGAGGGACTTCAAACTCTCGTAGATCGACTCATTCGACACAGGAAACTTGAACGTCGAGACGGCTGAGGAATCTTCACTTCCGCTTGGCATGGAGACGCTCTTGGAGTGTTCTTGCGAGCTTCGCCCTTTGTCAATCTCCAGCCCTGGTGTTGTCTCTGCTGAAAACATCGACTCCGTATCGTTGAGAGTAAAGTTTTCTACTTCCGGTTCAGTGTAATTGACTTCCGGTTCAGTTTGATTGACTATCGGTTCAGATTGATTGACTTCCGGTTGAGTTTGGTTGATTTCAAGGTCAGTATCATTTATTCCTTCTGTGCTTCGGTACGAGTCCACCGCATCAGGTTCAACTTCATTGTCGTACTGTTTTAAGTCAGTTTGCCCAGAGCTAGTCAACGTTTCGAAGGACCCATCTTCGTCGGTGGAGGTGTCATCGGGAAAGATCGCAGAGGTAGTCAGAACTTCAAGGTCTACTCCGAAAGCAACATCTGTTTGACCACTGCTCTCCCCTGTCTCGATCTGCTCTATATTTAGACGTTCGCTCTGAACCGATTCTATATTTACAGCTGTCACGTGTCTGGAGGCCACAGGTGGACCATTTGAAAAGTCGACGTATTCTTCGCTTTTTATAGATTGTAGGCTTATTAGGTCAGTGGCGTGTCTCGCGACTGTGTCTAAATTTAGAGCAGAGACGTATTTCCCGTTAATACGCGTAGGATCTAAATTTTGGCGCGTGACGTCTTTCTCGTTGACCTGTCCTAGATTTAACTCGGGCCATGAATTCTGACCTAGTTTTAGTCCAAGTGACTCGGTGATGTCATTCACGTTTTTCAAATTGTTAGTAGCGTATGTTGTCAATTCAATCTTTTCGCGGAGATCAGTTTTCTTCTCAATTTTTAGTGTCTTACCATCGAGAAAAGTTAGGCCAACGGTGCCGGTTTCAACTGACTCCTTGTTATTGTTAGGGTCCTTGAGTTTTGTTGTGCTATTCCAGTTTCTTGCGACTTCGAAGGTATCTGAAACTGTCGTAGCTAGAGTTAAGGTCGTGATCTCCGTCAGAGGGTAACCGACCGTGAGGGAAACGGTGCAGGCAACCATTACCAGGGATTCCATGTCGAGTGGGTGGTTAGGGGCCGCGGTGAATCTGTGCGTGGCTCGGTTGAGACGTCAATCTTTTCACCTGAGCTTCCTCAACAGTTCTAATTTCATCTGTGTACAGCAAGCAACGATCCAGGTTCACAAACATCGACAAATTTGTGGGAGACAATGTTTCTTGATAAGATTATCTACAAACCAAAATACCTAGAAATATTCCTTAATATTCAGGCAACCAGAAAGGAATAACTTGTACAACACAAACGCTTTCTTTTCTTGCTGCAGTTAACTGTTGAATACTGAGTGAAGGACAAAAACAGTTTTTGACTTTGAGTGAGTTCAACGGGTCACATGAAAAGTGTTTTGAGTTGTTAATTGTTTCACATCCAGTAGACATTTGTCAAAAGATTATTAAATCTAATCAGCTTCATATTTTTGCATGTGAACGAGAAATGAAAAAAAGAAGAAGAAGAAGAAGAAGAAGAAAGGGAGGAGGAGAAGGAGGAGTAGAAGGAGGGGTGGAGAAGTAGAAGAAGGCGACGACGAGAGTCTCTTAAGCTAGCCTGAGAAGCAGCAATGGGTATGAAGTTTTAGCGAATTCATTTTTTACCTTAGGCATATGATGGCGGGCGGCCAGTCATCTCACTCGCCGTCTCATCTTCTCACCGACAGTGTACGGTCAGTGTGCTCATAGCTAGGTTGGCTAGGGGGCACAGATAAAGCAGAAATCTTGAAATAAATTTCTGCCATTGGTGGGGTTTGAACCCCGACCTCTCGGTTGGCAGTTCAGCATGCTAACCATTAGACTCTCGCGGGTCCCCTTAATTTGATGTGACCCAAGAACTGAACTACACCTTATCAGAGAATACCAAATCTGAGTTGGTAAGGACTTTTGCTTAGGACACTAAATCATTGCAATGGCTGAATGGACTGCAGCCAAGTCTGGGTTATTGCTCCTACGACTTTTTCGGCTCCAACATCCAGGACTGTTTTTAAGTACTTTTTCAATGTACTCTGCACTATATGTCTCTGCTTTCCAATCTGTGCAGATTTGTAGAACGAGGGCTCTGCTTCAGAAGCTAATAATGCTGATAACAGTAATGCGTGAATGTTGTTACTGATAGCAAAAGAGTCAGTCTGATTTCTAGTTTCTTATGAGCGAAAAAGGAATAATTTTTATCGTTTAGCATATTTACCATTTTAGAAACCGTACCGTGACACAATCTTAAAAAGTTTCTTAACAGGTCTAAAAACAGTTTCTTAACAGGTAAGAATCCAGTAAATACATATTTTTGCTCCCACTTGAGCAGATAATTAGATTCAAAAATGGTGTTACTGTCTACAAGACAATGAATGCCTTCATGTGAACTGCAATACCTTCACTACTCATCTGAAGTTCTCCAACCGAGCTGTAGCTTATATCCCACACTGCACCACGTCTCTGGAATAATCTTACCTTTGAATTTCGCAAATTTTCGATTTCTCCATCATCATCGCCAACACCCCCCATTATCTGCCTAACGCCTCCTATCTATCACCCCTCGGGGTTTCCACTCAAAACTTGTCTCACCTCTTCAAGAATTCATACCCCGGCTCCCCTGATCATTCGCCTTCCAATTCTCGACCTAAACGACGCTTGCCTTAGCAGCTACTCTGCATATCCTAGAAACCGGACTCGGACCTCCTTTTGACTACCCTTTGGGCAACCCCTTTGACCCGAGGTAGCGCTCTTGAATAAGCTGGTGCCCTGCGCTCAGCTTTCGCGTGGCGCTTTAGAAATTTGGAGATTACGATTACGAATATGTTACTTGGATATCCCTCAGACCTATCATTCAACTAAATCCTCCGACTGTCTGTCTCTTGCCAGGCCTCGAGTGAATGCTGTTCTTGGCCGCAGGACTTTTTCTGTTGGTCCAAGGTTCTGTAATATACTTCTACAGCCTGTTCCAACTGCTTATGGTGTCATTTCGTTCTCGAATCTTTCAGCGTGCCTCTCCACCTTAGGCTGCAGTCTTTCTGTTTTATTCGATTGACCACTGGAATTTATTAAATTGCCATTTGTCATTCTATTTTGGAATGCCATCGACGGATGTTTACTGTATTACTATTATGGCGCTATAGAAGTTATAAACTTATAAGATAAGATTGGAGTATACCATAGGCCTACAAATCGTTTCAGATTGATAAGCTGCATTGTTTCCTATAGCTGTGCAATTGATCATTACGACTATCAAAGTCATGATTCGCACAAAAGTGCATTGTAATACATCCATATATATATATCCTCAGATTGAAACGAATGCACGCATATTCATGTGAACGTGTATATATATATGCAGATGTGTATATATGTAGCCTACAGATATATGTGCAGATGGTACAGCAGAGCACAAGGAGTGCGGTTGTGTGGCTAATAGCTTCGCTCATCGACGGCTAATGTTCTACAAATAGTTGGTGTCCGTCCATTCCCCAAGCACAGCGTAGTACAACACCCGAAAGGAGAGGACAGCAGAGGATGGCAGACCAGAGCAGAGGGAGGCAGGGCAGAGGAGAGGAGTGCTCGTGCTCTATGGATGAATGTCAAAGGTTGAGTGTCTGACTGCAGGCGGCAAGGACTGTTGCCTGTTGTCAGACAACTGGCGTTGGTGAAGTTTATATGGCGCCGTTGTTGGCTGTTGTTGCCGAAAATTGTTTTAGAATTCTAGGAAGTGGATCATGGACGAATGGAGTTGTTTGTAGCTAATGTAACCGTAATTGTAAAAGAGCATTTATATAGCGCCACTCATAGAGTAAAACAAATCAGTGGCACTTTATAAGCAAATCAGAGATAGGGCTTAAGTTGGGGTCCAAATTAACGAGGAGGAATGGGAGGAATAGGAGGAGAGGAGGAAGCAAGAAGGCGTCTGCAGATGAAGCAGAAGAGGAGGTGTAGTACTAATATGCTGGTGAAAAAGAGTGAAAGATGGAAAGTATTAATCGTAGGTCGAAGGACAAAAAAGGAGATTGGTTTCGGTTTCCTGTCATACACGGAATTATGTTCCGCATCTGTTCGTTCTGCTGTCTTTTAAGCCATTTCGACCTCAATATCAGTCTCAGCTCTTTCAGCGGCTGAAAGCACCACAGTCTGCCTCTCTGTCTCAGTCGACTGACTTTCCGAGTCCTGGTCATGGCTATGGGTTGATTGCGGTGCGCCATCGGTTGACGCCTTGTTCACTATACACCAGCGCAACAGAAATTATTGTTATTTTAAAGAGTATCTTGTAGATAAAGAGTTGGAAGAATCAATCAATCAGTCAATCAATCGCTTTTTTGTAACTGATCTCAGTAACATTATTAAACTACAGTTGGATGTCGTGTTATAAGCTTAGTACAAAAGCATAAAGAATGAGGAGATATAACCGGATGAGGAAGATCAGGAAATGATGATGAGGCAAGAGGAAGAGGAAGAATGCGATAAGGCGTGGTAGGAAGATCATTAGGCCGACATTCAGGTGTTAGCTGCTACAGGTACAGAACCCACTGAAGTCTGCAGCAATATTGTCCTGATTGAACGAAATTGGCAAAGACGGAAGCTGCCTGCGGTATAGGAACGCTTTCAACGATACGTGCTTGATAAACGTAGCTAATTGCCATTGGAAATTACACAACTTTAGGTTATTTTCCTTTGGCAAAGTAGTTAAATTTTTATGGCATAATCTAACAATTTATATAGCTCTGTTATTTAATGCACAATGCATCAATCGATTTTCGTTTTAGTTATGGCTCTATAATAGATTGCAAGACGAATATTATGCACATTAGACCGCTTCCCGAATTTTTGCATCCAATTTAATTCACACCGCGCGCACCCATACGCATATATATATACATATATATACATATATATGTATATATATGTATATATATATATGTATATATATATAGTATTCTAATGGAGAAGTCCGATTATAACCATTACGTGGGTGGAAGTGTTTTCGAAAGCTGTCTGGCTTGTCAGTGTGTCAGTAGCGAGTATACTACAGATCCTATCGGTTGAAATGGCCAAGATTGAAGCAGACTCGAAAGTGCACCGCCATCAAAGGACACTTAGTTGTATGAGCCATAGTTTTTCTCTCCTGACAGGCAAATTGCGCTATCCATTGATATATAGGCCCTATGTTTATATATATATATATATATATATATATATATATATATATATATATATATATATATATATATATATATATATATATATATGCACACACGGATAGGCCTATATAAACATAAATATACATTATAAGTACACATATAAGCATATATATATATATATATATATAATTATATATATATATATTTACGCGAACACATATCATCGCATAGCATAGTTGGAGATTTGTATAGCGCCGCTCACAGTCGCGGCCACTCAGCAGCGTTCCCAGTGCGAAGGCCCCGAGAAAAGAAAGAAGTTTTAAGAACGGAGAAGGATGTATAGGAAGAGATCCAAAAAGTATGGTTGCACGTACACAGGGGAAGAAAGGGCATTCCTCAGGAAGGCCCTATATTGGCATAAATATAGTTTGAACCAGCATGTCGGTCTCGAGAACGGAGAGGTCGATGAGAAGCTGCAGAGAGAGGGGTAGATGTGGTCCCTGAGATATTTGAAAACAGTACCCAGTTTGGACTTAAGGACCAGAACGAGAACTTTAAATTGAATGCGGGCCAGGACAGGGAGCCAGTGAAGTTGATTGACCATATACGAGGAGCTGTGGGAAAATGTATGAAGACGAGCAATCAGTCTGGTGGCAGCATTGAGAACTGACTGGAGAGGAGACAGGCGGACCCTTAGGAAGACCAATAAGAATGGAATTGCAATAGTCGATTCTATAGAACAGACAAATGCATGCACTACTGAGGTCATGGTGGATAGGGAAACTATCATGGTGTGTATGTAATAAAATGTGTACGTCCTTCACTGGCCTCCTGTCCGCTTACGAATTGAGTACAGGACCGCTGCCTCAGTGTATTGTATACGTGAGTGATGTCACTTTATATTCTATTCGTTCTGGTGTTTTAAGCCAGTGGAGTGATTTGAGGACAGGAGTGGAGGAATGTGTGAGTGGATGCAAAGTCAAGGTTGAGGGAAATAGAGGGATCTGGAATTTTCTTGAGTTGATCGCCCAGGCCTATAAGTATTAATTCAGTTTTAGACGGATTCAAGCAGAGGAGACTTTGAAGTAATCTATAGGAGGGGATTTGGGTAACCATATGGAGAAGATGATCTATGGAGTGGGAGAAGCTGTTAGGAGAGAAAGAGATGAATAGTTGGGTGTCGTCAGCATAATTATGGGTAATGATCAACTGAGGATGCTTTAATGAGTGAGCTGAGTGAGGTAGTGTAGAGGATGAACAAAAGGGGTCCAAGAACAGAACTTTGCGGAACACCACAGGCGACAGGACATGATTGGGTTGATGTTTTAGATGTTTTAACGGAGAAAGAGCGGGAAGAAAGATAGGATTGAATCCAGAGGAGAGCAGTGTTAGTAGATTGACAGTCTTCCGAGTAAGATGCTGTGATCAAAGGTATCGAAGGCTGCAGAAATATCAAGGAGGCAGAGACAAGATACCTGTTGATGAGAGAGAGAGAGACAAGATACCTGTTGATGAGAGAGAGACAAGATACCTGTTGATGAGAGAGAGACAATATACCTGTTGATGAGAGAGAGAGACAATATACCTGTTGATGAGAGAGAGACAAGATACCTGTTGATGAGAGAGAGACAAGATACCTGTTGATGAGAGAGAGACAAGATACCTGTTGATGAGAGATGGCAGTGAGGAGGGTCTCAGTTGAGTGCCGATTGTCTGTCTGTCTGCCTTTCTTTCCCTATGCATCTTTATCTATCTCACTCTACTGCTGTCTTTCCAATCTCTGTCTGTCTGTCTGCCTATATGTCTGCCTGTCTGCCTGTCGTTCGTTCTCTGTATATATATATATATATATATATATATATATATATATATATATATATATATATATATATATATATATATATATATATATATATATATATATATATATATATATATATATATATATACGCGTGCTCCAGACGGTTTACAAGTAAGCTTAAATATGTATGTATATATATAAGTAATTATATATATGTGTATATATATATAAGTAATTACATATATATATAGTAATTATTATGGTTTTGTATACAGTTATGATGGATATCGCTATAATAGATATCGATGTAACCATGTGTATGTTTGCACACATATATGGCTAATTTTATGCATACCTACTTGTCTTTTTATATACTTGTACAAGATTACATCATATAATTACATGCAGCCAGAGTCGTCTATGCCCTCCCTCCACTCCTCTTCCCCCTTGCCATTCCTTCCCCCCGCTAATGATGGCACACACTGACAGATCCCCCCCATTTCTAGGATGGACCATTTACCTCTACCTCTATATATATATATATATATATATATATATATATATATATATATATATATATATATATATATATATATACAGAGAACGAACGACAGGCAGACAGGCAGACATATAGGCAGACAGACAGACAGAGATTGGAAAGACAGCAGTATAGAGTGAGATAGATAAAGATGCATAGGGAAAGAAAGGCAGACAGACATACAATCGGCACTCAACTGAGACCCTCCTCACTGCCATCTCTCATCAACAGGTATCTTGTCTCTCTCTCATCAACAGGTATATATATATATATATATATATATATATATATATATCTTTCCGCTAATTGAAGCTTATCTTTCTTGTGTCTTTCGGCTATTTTCTTTCACTTTGTCTACTTTTGTAATCTCTCTCTTTCCCTCCAACGGTTTTAGCTCTGTCTGTCTGTCTGCCTGTCTGTCTGTCTCTGTCCTTTCTTTATCTGTCTCTCTCTTTCGCTCTTCTTCTTGTTTTTCTCTATATCTGCATCTATGATTTAGTTACTCCTCTGGGCAGGCTGCCATGCCTGAACATCTTCATTGCAGGACAGTATGCATTTAAGTATAGGTACTGAGATTAGAGTACTTAACTGATCCATCAGAAAACTGCAAGTTTAGAAAAGGCGTTTATGAAATGACATATAATGATACACACCTCTACCTATATATACATTTTATATATATAATATACAAGGAAAGCAGATTTGCAATATATATATATGTATATATTTTCTCAATTATCCACGAATGAATGCATTGAAACTTTATTAGAGATCTATATATAACCCTAATGTAAACACGCATGCATACACACAGACACACGCAGACATGTACACGTAGTCATCTACACACACATAGAGTTATAGACCGTTCTCGACGGTACTTCACTGCGCACGCATGCTAGAAAACTGTACTAAAATCGCAAGTCCTCAACGCATCGATTGTTAGACGTCGTTTGGAAGCGCCTATTAGGATAACGGCGCTATAGAAGCTACAAGATAAGATATATATGCGTCATAACGATGTATACCTAGCTATAGAAGCTACAAGATAAGATATATATGCGTCATAACGATGTATACCTAGCTATAGAAGCTACAAGATAAGATATATATGCGTCATAACGATGTATACCTAGCTATAGAAGCTACAAGATAAGATATATATGCGTCATAACGATGTATACCTAGCTATAGAAGCTACAAGATAAGATATATATGCGTCATAACGATGTATACCTAGCTATAGAAGCTACAAGATAAGATATATATGCGTCATAACGATGTATACCTAGCTGCACGCAGGGGAATCTACTGTTCTACACCATAGAAATCTTGGAGTAAATGGTCCATCCTAGAAATGGGGGGGGGATCTGTCAATGTGTGTGCCATCATTAGCGGGGGGGAAGGAATGGCAAGGGGGAAGAGGAGTGGAGGGAGGGCATAGACGACTCTGGCTGCATGTAATTATATGATGTAATCTTGTACAAGTATATAAAAAGACAAGTAGGTATGCATAAAATTAGCCATATATGTGTGTGCAAACATACACATGGTTACATCGATATCATGGTTACATCGATATCTATTATAGCGATATCCATCATAACTGTATACAAAACCATAATAATTACTATATATATATGTAATTACTTATATATATACACATATATATAATTACTTATATATATACATACATATTTAAGCTTACTTGTAAACCGTCTGGAGCACGCGTGCACAATTTTTCTGAACTCGGACATTTAGCCTCAGTGAAATTCCGTTTCGTCTTCCCTTCTTGCTTTTAGTCGATTCGCCTTATCCCATCTCCAAACCCCCTCATCTTATAACACGCTAAACAACAGCAGCAGCAGCAGCAGCAGCAGCAGCAGCAGCAGCAGCAGCAGCAGCAGCAGCAGCAGCAGCAGCAGCAGCAGCAGCAGCGCTCACTAATAATAATAATCAGTATACTATAGGCAAGGCCTAATGCATGTCCAGCATCGTTTAGGAGCCAACGAAACCAGAGAAGTCGTACTGTTGGGCCAATCATCAATTAAACGTCCGCAGAAAACACGACAACGCCTTCGCATCGAGTGATGACTTGGAGTATCTATCGAATTGCACCAATGGTAGATGGCTGAGGAGACTGCGGCTATGCACAATGGACGACCATTTGAGTTGGTCAGTAATAGGTTGAGTAGCCATTGAGCGGAAGATGATCGAATGAAGTGGACACGGAGACTTCGATGACTGACGAACGATGACAATGAACCATCAGCAGACGACTCTTCAGGGAATACAAGCAAACACACCGACAATACACGTATACGTCTGTCTGTCTGTCTGTCTGTCTGTCTGCGGCAGTCTGCCTGTGGACCGGTCTGTCTGTCTATACCTGTCTGTCTGTCTGTTTATCAGTTTGTCTGCTCGTCTGTCTCTATGGTCTGCTTCTTCCTCCACTTGTTTTGTTTCTCTCTCCCACTCTTTCTGTCTGCATGCCCGTCTCTCCATTGCTCTGTCTTTGTGTATGTATGCGTCTGTCTCCTCTCCCCCCGTTTGCATATGGCCGAGTGTCAGTCCACTGCACAGATAACCATCCATCTCGAATATACGAGAGATTGACCTTTCCCTCTGCAATTCTATTGTATATGTCTGCTCTGCAGCTATAGACCGTGCATACGTATATATACACGCTGCACAAGTATATACATACACTGTATATATATATACATACATATGTGAACTGCACAATACAGGTGTATACATATATACACTGTAGATATATGGGCTGATAACGCATAGGGCCTCTATGTATATGGCAACTGCATGCTAATGTTTACAAACATATTGCATTACATAAAAAGTCCAACTTATATCTATCACATGCATATTATATATATAATATATGATTATATATAATCTATATTTATGTTTGATGAATACGTAGGTGTGAATACGTATGAGGCTATGAGCAGTCACACGTGTATAATTGTATATGTATGCGATGAAAACAACGTGCACAGGCGTGAGGCCATTAAGCGATTAGCCTACTGTTACAGAACAACGACAACGCCGGCGATTAAGATGATGACGACGACGACGACGATTGTGATGATGACGATGAAAATGTCGACGACGATGATAATGATAACGATGACGATAATACTGATGATGATGATGATGATGATGATGATGATGATGATGATGATGATGATGATGATGATGATGATGATGATGATGATGATGATGATGATGACCTTGATAATGATGATGATGATGACTACATTGATGATGATTGTAAGGCTATGGTACCCTTTCGTTGGCGCAGTACGAGATCAAAGACATCAGAAAAGTATAGAGTGCATCTTATGACGTCAGTGCGATCCTGTCGATCGATCGATAGATAAGTAAGTAAATACTGCGCCTCGGCCGAATTATCTTACACAACGTGGAACAGGCCTTTGAAGACCTAAGCCTTGACTAAGGCTTCTTCCTAAATCAGCTGAGCCACGTGGCTGCAGGCACCAACTTCCGTCTCTTACAGATACAAACAAAGGTAAAAATTTAACGCCAAAGACCAGCGCAGGTTTACGGGCGTTAAGTGTTTTTATATAGCGCTATGCAGGCTATTCTGTGTTTTTCTGGCTGCAGGAGTCAGTCTTCCTGTGATACATGTCAGATATACATCGGTGGCAGATCGACGCATTAATCGAATGCAACGCCTCTGTTGGTCATCAAGTGCAGACCTTACTATATATAGGCGCACAACAGCTGAACATTTATATAGCGGACGACGACACGTGCTGATGACTTATAGTCCTCCAATTAATATGTTTATATATCATATACATGCTATTGGTATATTGTAGGCCCTATGCATATATAAAAATATTGTATATATATATAATTATATATGTTTCTGCTCTTTATTAGTATGCTATAGGGCCTATAGCATACTAATAAAGAGCAGAAACATATATAATTATATATATATACAATATTTTTATATATGCAGTATAGGCTATAGGGATGTCTGCCAAACAAATGCTATATAGTGAGGACAAGGAATAGTGGAATGACAAACTAATTTAAATTATATAATATTATATATATATATATAATTATATATATACATAGTGCATATACATAGTGCATATAGCAGGGTTTCCTTTAGGCATGAGCCCAAAAAGAGGACGTACTATATACGTCGTGGCCTAGAATTTTGGACGTAGCTCATCTCTAACGCGATGACACCTGGCGTATAATTATATGACATAACAGAATACGCACACACTTCATTATCAATATTTAAGACGTACGTCGTAAATTGTTCATTGCTAAAATGCTTAGTGCTTGGCGCGTACAAGTCCGACGAAAAACCAATGGACGCAGGATATATAGGGCTATAGGCCCTGTGCAACTCACCATTGGAATTTTACTTACACTTAGCCCGAAAATGTTGGACGTTTTGGACATTTTTTTACGGACGTAAAAATGGTCATTTGGGCGCTAATGGAAACACTGGCATAGGCCTATGACCTACTGGTATTGTAGTTTGCATGCATGTATATAATTATGCTGTATATAATGTCTGTTCTTTATCAATGTCTGCAAACATGCTAGACTAAGGACTATGAATAGAAC